>CP139509.1:83058759-83658759 GCA_021014915.2 Artemisia tridentata subsp. tridentata
GGCGTGAGGCTTGACTATGCTGCCACGCCACGTCTCACGCTATCTAAAACCTTGCAAATGGCCGACCATGATTATGGACAAAAATGTTGACCAAGTTTCTGTGAGTGGGCTCTTTTTGATCGAGTTGAAGACGTTTAATTAAAAAAACGTAGATAGACGGCAAGTTATAAAAATGACTATGAGTGTTACTTTTTGCAACAATGAGGACGATTGTTAGAGCTTTAAAATTTCAAGAACGGTAGATACAATATTTGCCAATCACATGGACCGTTTATGTAATCTACCCTAAGAGGGTAAAATGGTCCTCACAACCTCAAGAAGACCCAATTTAACAAATTAGTGCCTGGATTAGCAACAACAAAAAAAATGTTCTCAGAAAAAGATTTTGTGACAAGTAAGATAAATATTAAAAGACAAAAATACACCGTTGGTCCCTAAACTTGCCAGAAAGCATCGCCAGGGTCCCAAACTTGGTAAAATTGTCGCCGTGAGTCCAAACCTTGGGTTTTTGAGGCCGATTGAGTCCCTTGACCCGTAATGCTCAGTCAACTTCTATTATTTTCCCCCATGTGCCTTGCACATGAGGGCAAAATGGTCATTTCATCGTTTTGGTTAATTATTATGGTGGTACAACCTTAGGGACGAACGGTGTATTTAATCAAAAAGTTATACCATCACTACCACCACCCTCTCTTTATCTCTTTTTCCTGCTTCTCTCTAAAAATTTCTGCTTCTCTCTCTAAAATTAACACCATCACCATTCTCAAATCTCGTAAACCACTCCACTAAAAAACATAAACTTAATCAAACATCACTCTTCATTCATCATCTTCATACCCACATACAATATCAAAACCCACAAATTTTTTGTGATAGATCCATAGATACGGCAACCAACCCACAGTGCTTGATCCATTTCAACCAAACTAATCATATATTTCATTTGTCGATAAGAAAGTTACAAAACTACAGTATTAGACAAAAATACAGACATCTATTACATAAAAGACTTCTGCAGCTAGATAAATACAACTCCTGCCTCTTGGTTTTCTTCTTTATATATGTAAATGCTTGCAAGTAATTATGTTGGTCAAACCCAACATACCATCCTCTCACCTATAAGATGCCTGTATCATCAACCACCAACACTATTAGCGAGTTACTAGTAAAGAGAAGATGCTAATCACTGGTGTATGTCCTCATGACCAGTGAACCTTACTTAAACTAGACCTAAAAGATGGTGTTGTTACATGCTGTATGCTATGAATAAGAAACGCTGCTACCGATTTTAATCTCTAAATTACCTTTGCATGGCAAATCTTGGTTATAGCCTCAACATGTAGGTTTTGGAGCTCCTCCAATGAAGTAATGTCCAAACAGCAATATCATCACCCTGCCATAAAGAAAAATGACTTGTAATGAAAAAGGATTCGCAGTTTAAGGATTTGGTTTCAAAACAAACATAGATATTCAAGAAAGATACATCGATTTGCACAATGATCATAGCAAAAGAAAATTATTTTGATGCGTATTTTTCATCCTGCTTTAAATTTATAAACTAAGACATACAAGGATTACACATACTAACGGGCAGAGAACCCGATCGAATGTAGTAAAGCCTAGGTAAATCCAAGCGTCGTCCCTAAGAGCTGATGTTCTGAAGATCTAATGTATTTGTATTTTAAAAAGGGTGATTTAAAAGAAGTTGTATAATAATTATAAAAGTCCTATTTTAACAGAAAAATAAAGGGATAGAAAGAAAGTTGAATGAAGCTAACCAAGGCTTAGATGCATGTAATTCTAATTTATTTTACTTCATACAGTGGGTAAATATCACTAGACTCCTTTGGTCAATTCGCCTAGCCTATCTCCCTAGAATCCTACAAAGACACCAAAGGTCTGGAGCATTATGGCTGTCGGAGCTTACAGGTAGACTAGTTTGAGTCATTAGGCACCATATCTAATAGACCTAATTCGTGAGAAATCCGGCCTCTCGGATCTTAGATTTCTTGTAACTTCTTAAGTACCTTCACTTGATAGGTGATCCTTTGGTCAATTCACACACAAAGAATGGTTGTACTATGGCCAATTCCTCCCATACTTCGCAATCTAGTCGGCTAGGGTCCTTTGGTCAATTCTCCTAGCCTACTAGATACTAACAAGCTTAGAACACTACCGAAACTAGTTTGTATATGAATAGGCAAAGAAGATGTTTATATAAAGAAATAAAAGAGAATACATAACATAACTAAAACTTGAATTAAAAGAATGAATTCATCGTATGATTACTAGAAAAACATAAAAGAATTCAAACTCGAATACAATGATGATAGTAGACGAGAACTTCATTTTTCCGACCTCCTAAACCTGGATTCTTCTTCTGTGGTTGCTCTCCCTAAACCCTAGTTCAGGTTTAGGAAAGGGGAGATGGTTTGGAATGCAAAATTCGTGTGGTATTTATAGGCATAAAAACCCTAAAAAGTTACGGCGTAACCCTATGTACTGGTTACGCCGTAGTCTTTAAGCTTATCAACATTTACGGCGTAACCTTGTAACTGGTTACGCCGTGGTCTTCATAGATGTAATAATACGTCGTAATCTCAATGCTAGTTACGCCGTAATCTTCATAATTCCATTCTTTGTATCAATTAAGCCGTAATCCCATTGTTGGTTACGGCGTAATCTTCTTAACGTAGTAATATCTTCAAAGTTGTTAGGATTATAATTTAGAGTTGATATGGACAAAAGATGAAAGATGAAGGACTAAAGATGACAAAGGATGGAACTTCAAAGAAAGAAAAGATTACAGCAAATCTTTTATTATTTTATGTTTATCCCTTTGTAACCCTAATGTTTCTAGTATATAAAGAAACACAGGGAATACGTTTTAGAGGTCTTCCAATGTAGTCGACTAAAAGTGTGTGTGTGTGTTCTAGGTGTCGAGTCCTCTAATGGACACCTAGGGTTTGTAATCATTCGACAAACCTTGATTGATAATAATGAATCGTTTCCGCTGCATACTATATTGTTCTTGTTCATTATTATTGTGTCGATTCCTAGATATGAGGTCTAACAAACCTCGAGCAAACGATCTTCACAAGTGGTATCAGATCCATGTTGCTCTCGATATCTAGGATGTTACAAGTTTTTCTGTCGAAAAGAAGAGCAGATTTGAAGCAGTTTGATGAAGGTCCGAACCGGTTATTATACGGTATGAACAAATTTAATTTGTTTTATATCGATCTGTTAATGATCTGTTGCGACAAAAGTGAAAACACAACTCTGTCTTGCAATTACTCTTCTTGTCGATTATCCTACTGGGTAATTAATTGGTCAATCATTGTCATATGCATTTATTAATTGGTCGAAGGTTATTGTGGGGCTGTTTGTTGATCGTGGATACTGATGGGATTACAATTGTGTGGGGCTGATCTCTATCCTCGTACAATTAATGTTCAATTCGATTTGTCGCATGATGAATTCTTCTAAGTTTGATTGTGAGTCGGTGGAGTTAAGATATTTGTCGACAAGTGAGTGGTTTTCTCAATTGAGAATATTATTCAGTGATTGATTTATTTAATCCTCACGTGGGATTGCATGTGCTTTGAATATTATTGATCGACATATTTGTCGATTCTACATATTTATTACTGCTGCTCCATATGTTATTGCTGCTCCGATTGGTACAGATATTGGTGATCAATCTGATAGTTAATTAGTTTGTCATTCGTACAAATTAGTTGACAGTACTAGATTTTTCATCAGTGGAAGTTGTCGCTTGTGGTTAATTGAGTTATCAGTTCTGTGGTGAATTAATTTTGGTCAAACAGTTTCTACTGCTCACTTTAAAAATTCGTACTGTTGATTGTTGCATAAATAGCAGTTGGTACTGCTGTGATTAACAGTTAGTACTGCTTGGGTTTCGCGTTAGTACTGCTCGACAACAGTTAGTACTGCTTGGGTTTCGCGTTAGTACTGCTCGACAACAGTTAGTACTGCTAGCTTTGGAGGATGAAAAGTTTATACTGCTGATTATAAACTTTGTACTGCTGGTTTGTACTGCTAACGCATGGAATTCTAAAAGTGAGGGGAAGCATATTCAGTTGATTTTGGAGATTGGGCACACACACAGGGGAAGTAACACACACACAGACGATGTTTGGATTTGATTTTGATTTTAATGGCTCGAATTTATTTTCTTATTGGTGAAGACGATTACTTGTTACTTATTTGAAGATGAAGTGGAATTATTTGGGTTTATGTTCTTATTATATCTACGAATTGACGAACACTTGAAGGAGTTACGTTATTGTGCTCAGTGTTCACATTGTCAAGAGATTGCGATCTCCCTATACATCGGATTGGGTATACGTTCGCAGTTATATTTAAGACATGAGTTTGGGTTATTCTACTTCAGCATTGGATGGGTAATGGTTAGTTTTCTTCTTCAATACATCGAGGTTATGCTACATCGAGGTGAAGGTTTTTCTACTGCTAGTTGGTATTACTACTGGTTTTGATTTCTACTGTTTCAAGTTCATTTATAGTGCGGAAAACTTAATGGTGGGTAATTTGAAACATTGGAATGATGGATTGGTCGTGTGATATTGATTCGTGGTGTAAAGATCAAGGTTGCTTATTTTTGTTCCCTATTTGATGATGACAAAAAGGGGAAGAAGATTTATTGAAGATTGCAGCTTGAAGAACCTTGATGATATGCATGGATTAAGGGGAAGATCATCTTTCATATCGTTGGTTTTGTCATATCAACTAGGGGTAAAGATGACAAAGGATGGAACTTTTAGAGGTCTTCCAATGTAGTCGACTAAAAGTGTGTGTGTGTTCTAGGTGTCGAGTCCTCTAATGGACACCTAGGGTTTGTAATCATTCGACAAACCTTGATTGATAATAATGAATCGTTTCCGCTGCATACTATATTGTTCTTGTTCATTATTATTGTGTCAATTCCTAGATATGAGGTCTAACAAACCTCGAGCTATCGATCTTCACAAAAGTCTTCAATCATTTACGGTGTAACATCATCACTAAGTTACGCCGTAATCTTCATGGTGGAGAAATAGTTGTATCTTGATCCGTATTAAACCCTGATTCGTCCTAACGTCGCTCCATACCTTATCAATAGTCCTGAAACGAAATATGAAGAAATAAGGGCATATCTTATAGTAATTTTAGCATAATTAGTCAACATAAAGGGTAAATTGACACTTAGAAAATCAGGATTATTTGATGTTATCATATTTGCAGATGGTTCAGTGATATATATGTATCATAAGGTGGAATTTAACGTATGCATATAAGAAAGAAATTGAGTACCTTTAATCTTGAAACATAACTGTCCAGTTCCTGGCACCTTTCTTTTTCTTTTTGATACAAAAGTCTTAATTCGTTGAGTGACCTCGTCTCATCCAGGCCAGAAGGTACATCCTCCTCAAAAACTTCATTACATCGAATAATTGTTGAATCATTGTCTATTCCTGTTTGCAAAGCTTTCGACTAATAACCCCCTTTAGTCATGGTGTCCTCAGAGGTAGCAGAGTTCTTGAGCTTTGCAACAAAGGCCCACATGTTTGCCAGCTCAGCTTCCAAATCCTCCTCGTGTTGCTTTGCAGCATCTAGTCTTTTTCGCAGCTCACCTTCTAGGTTATCTCTCTCAGAAAGTGCAGAAACCAAAGAAGCTTCTCTCGGGTATCTTGCTTTAAGCTGTTGCTGCAACTCCTCCACAAGCATATCATCTTCTGGTTTTCTCACACTTACATCTTGACGAGAACTGAAATCACTATAATTTTGACATAAGTTAGACTTGCAGGCCTCTTTTGCAACAGCCAGCTCAGCATTGAGTTTGGCATTTTGGTAGGAAAGTTTTGTTACTTCTGCAGCTAAGTTTCTTAGCTCAATTGCTGCAGCTGCAGCCAGTGGCGGAGCCAGGATTTTGGCATATGGGGGCAAAAAAATATTGTTGTAAATTTTTTTTTTAACAAAGAAATAATAGTGAACTTAACCGATTTAATATTGCATAAAAGAACTTATATAGTGCTAAAATAACAACAAAACACACCTTATGTTGCGTGAAAACGGCAGCCATACAATAACCAAAAAATAGCAGTGTAACATCATCATCTAAACATCATTACAGCAGCATCCAAACAGCCTAATTTCAGCATCCAAACACCCTAACTGCAGAAACCAAACAACCCCCAAAAAAACAGCAAAATCAGCCACAAAAAACAGCATTACAGCAACATCCAAATAGCCTAATTTCAGCATCCAAACACCCTAATTACAGCCTAATTACAGCAGCATTCAAACAGCCTAATTTCAGCATCCAAACACCCTAACTGCAGAAACCAAACAGCCCCCAAAAAATAGCAAAATTAGCCCAAAAACATCACCAATTCAGCAGCAAAAACAGCCCAAAAAACAGCTTTTGGCGTGCAAAAACATATCGAAAACCTGTTTATAAAGTGCAAAAAAGAATATATATTAACAAGAAAATATGTATATCTTGTTTGAGCATAAAAATAACAACAAAAAATGCTTACCTTGAGCAAACAAACATGTTAAAGTTGTCCTTTACATGAAGAAGACGTCTCCTTTACATGAACAACACCAACTAAACTTTCTTTGACTACTCCACTTTTATTAACATACCGCAAAACAATAGCCATTTGTTCTTTTTTAGTTACATCACTAGACTCGTCAACTAACAATGAAAACACGTCATCACCAATTTCTTTAAGAATAATTTGAAGTACCTCTTTTTCAAAGCATTTAGCACATCAATAGGTTCATTAGGCTTTTTCTTTATAGCTTGTTTAGTAACATGATCGGATGTTGATGAAGACGGTGTTTTTCTTTTAAAATACTTTTCCATGTTTCTAGACAAATGAGAAACAATACTTTAAACAGTTATAACTTATAAGTCACAATCATAATTCACAAAATCTAGTTACCTAAGTGCCTAAGTGGCTAAGTATTACATCTTAAAGTATTAATTGGGTAATAAAAACTGGCAATTAATCAATAACACAATTTTAAATATCTCTAGGCAAATTTAGTTTATAAAAGTAAAAGAGAAGTTAGGGTTTTGAGTTTCACTTACCAAGTTTTAAGGTAGAAGATGGAGAAACAAAAGACGAATTTATTGTTGTTGATGATTGATGAATGAATGAATCATTGAATGACTGATTCGTTTACGCTCTGTTCTCAAGTCTAAATTTTAAAGAATGGAAGGGGATGGAATGGGAAAGGCAAAGTAAGGAATGGTACTGTCAAGAAAGTGGTTATTTTTATTTGTGTTCCTGAGTTTTTATTTTTAAGTGGGAAGGAAAGGATGGGAAGCTACCCAAATTACGAATATACCCTAACATTAATAGGGTCCAAATGCTCTGCGATACGACATACTTGCAGCTTTAATTAGAAGGACATAGGATGAAACTTGAAAATATACATACAAAATTATACACTGGCGATTGGCTAAAATAAGGGTCAATGTGCAAACCATCTTTTGCAAGGTCATGCTCGTTGGGAATATGACCAACATGAATGTGGAAAGAGACCGTCTCTGGAGTTGAGAATAGATTATGAAAACAGAATTTGTACATTCCACTTCGTGGAGCCTTATAAACTCGAATTTGTCCCCAGGTGTCCTCTTCAATTCATGGGCTATGTTCCCTCCAAGAGCAGTTACCTACACCAAACCAAATAACCAGTATTAACTATTGACCAATTATTCAATACAAGAAAATGAAAGTAGGTCCGTAAAATGAAATGATGGAGCTGATTGACCAGATTCTGTTAGATTTATTATTCCTATTAGAACTGATTGACGCAGCTTTTGGATTACATGTACAAATGAGGATATAATAGTCATTTAACAGAGGCCCATGTTGTCAGTTTACCCGTTCCCTCCTGATCCTCCCAATTATGGACGGATTACATATACACATAAAAGCCCATCCCTTCCCTCCCTCCTACCTTCCCGTCCCCTACCTTTCCATCGTAAAAAAAACTCAAGAACGCCCATTTTTTTGATTTCCCATCCCATCCCCTTTCATTACTTTAAAAAAAAAAAAAAAAAAAAACCTCTAGAACAGAGCGTTAGGGCATGAATGACTGATTCTTTTTCCCTCCTCTTTGTTCTGATCGATTACCATAAGGTCTACGTGATATGTGAATTTTACAAAAGAAAAATATTACATGTTGGGCTCAATTTTGTTGAGGGCAATTTAAGTTTTGGGCTGAGGGCATGAAATATAAAAGTCCAGTAAAACCCAAAATTTTTCACTATATAAAATTTTTTTGGGCCAATTTGTTGAGGGCACCGCCCCCTACTTGTACAGTCCCTCCGCCCCTTGCTGCAGCAAGCTCTTTTGCATATGAACCTTCATTCACCAGTTTTTGGCTGCACGTCATAAGCCCGTCCTTTTCTTCAGCAATCTGCATCTTCTCTTTCTTCAGAGTCTCTATCTCAGCAGCCTGAATTATGAAGCATAAATATAAGCTACACCATAATATATACGGAGTATTACTTACCATATAAGATGCGGAAAAGAATAATAGTAACCTGCATAAGAAGTTGAGAATTCATAAAGGCATCACTACTGCCTGGTATGAAGTCATCTTGGGAGAATACTTTGTTCAAACTCATAACACTAGTTGGTGTACTTTCATTGATATACAAATGAGGTAGACATGGTAAGGTATAATTAACTCAATTAAGGTGTGGCAAAATAAAAGAAAAAACATAGAAATCTATTGTGAACAGGTTAGCAGGTCAGGGGAGTGGCTTGAATGTGTGTCTTTCTTGAATTTTTAGTTACAATTAAACACTAACTACATGCAATTTTACTTGTTTAAGCTACTACTTAGCAAAAGAATCAAAATCTTAGATACATTTTAAACACTAATTAATAGTATGCAAGCATAGCTCTACAAATTCAGAGAATGGCCATACAAATTATACCCATTTGATATTGAATAATCCAAGCACAAGTTAGCTAGTCTCTAGGAACTACAGCTTTCAGACAAGATTTAACAATATTATCAAAAGGTTAAACATATTAACACTCCTAGAACAAAGTAACAACACAAAGTCGTCTAGTTTAATCTTGAAGAAAGTCTGAACAAACATAGCTCTATATTGTCTCACCAAAGCAAGCATAAGAAATTCCTTTTATTTTGATATAACAGTATAACTTAACAAATACCTGAGATGCATATCTGTGGACAACAAGTTTCGATTTCTTAAACACCTTTCAGTATCACCACTTCCGTTTAACATACAAAAAGGGCAGACCACACATACCTTTCAATATCACCACCAAATTTACCAATCATTGATTCGAATCCGTGATAGTGATAACAATTGACGCATCCTCCAATTGAACGTCATTGCTTCGAATCCGTACATCTTCACTGATTGATTCAAATAATTCAGTGGTGGTGGCGGTGTACGGCGGGGCGGGGATGGTGACGCTGCGACGATGGTGATATAGACTATGGTGAACATATTCCTTTAATTGTTCATGTGGATTTTAAATTAGGGTTTTCAAATTGAATTTTTGGGAAATTGGAGTTTTTCTTCAATTTCGGAAATTGGGTTTTTCTAAGTTTTTTTTTTTTTTTTTTTTTTTTTTTTTTTTTTTTTTTTTTTTTTTTTTTTTTTTTTTTTGTGAAATGAAGAAAATGGTGATGGATGACATTATATATGGGCAAAATAGTCATTTCATAGGAATAACGGGATTTGATAATAAATAACAGGACATTGACCTGAGCATTACGGGTCAAGGGACTCAATCGGCCTAAAAAACCCAAGGTTTGGACTCACGGCGACGATTTTTCCAAGTTTGGGGCCCTGGCGATGCTTTCTGGCAAGTTTAGAGACCAACGATTTATTTTTTTCATATTAAAATGATTAGCCCAATTCAAAATGGTGAAATAACTAATTTTCTTGCCAATTCTCTCTTCTCCAATTGTTGACACTATCGGCCTTTACAACAAAACTCTCTGCAAAGAAGACGATTCGATTGGCAATGACCTCATCTATTAAGTCCATTATTAAGTTGAGGGGTTGAAAAACGTTTTATGGCCGGCCTCTCACATTTAGTAACATGTTAGGTGGACAGTGGACACTTTCGTTGATTTTAAAATATAGCCATGTCTTTATTTGAATTTTAAAACTTGATTTTATGGCCGACTTCTTCAATTTTTTTTATGCCACTTGGCTAGATAAATAAAACCATCTTTTATTTTTATTTTTATTTTTTTTATTATTATTATTTTTAATCCCATAAGGAAACCCATGAATGAGTCAATTAAAAAAAAAATAAAAAAATGGACCAACATAACATAAGTAATCTTCTTTTCAAGAACAACAATACGTGGAAGTTTTTAATCAGTTACTAGCAGCCATGGAATTCACCAGGACCCATCTGATCAGTCACTTACTTCTTGTCATGATTTCTTCAGCAGCTTCACTTACCTTCGATTTGACAAATATCGGTCCACAAAATCAGAATCGGGAAATAATTACAGTAGGTGACGGGGCTTATATTTCTGATAGTGGAATCCAAGTGACACCAAATGATATTAATTCGGTTCGGACTGAAAAAGCAGGCCGGGCCACTTACATCCGACAACTTCACCTCTGGGACAGAGAATCTGATGAGCTAGCAAGTTTCACTACCAATTTCACCTTTGTGATTGATTCAAACCCGTATCAATCGTACGGTGATGGCCTCACTTTCTTTCTTGCTCAAAATAATTCCGTGATAACTGCTGGTGGAGCCATGGGGCTTCCGGTCGGTGTCGACCTAAGTATTAATAAAACAGCAATCCAATTTGTTGCGGTGGAGTTCGATACTTTTGGGGAAGATCCTTGGGATCCGTTAACCCCTAGCAAAAGCCCCATGGATGATCATGTGGGTATCAATAATAGCTCTCTTCGTTCAGTTACGGTTCAAAAATGGCTGAGCAATGTAACTGGCGGGGGAGTTTGTCAAGCTTGGATTGCATACGATTCTGCTTCGAGAAATCTTAGTGTTTCGTTTACTGGTTTTCAAAATAATACAGTTATTCGTCAAGATGGACTTCATTACGTCATTGATCTCAAAAAAGTGTTGCCCGAATGGGTTATTTTCGAAAAAAATAATGTGAGATCTTGGAGTTTTAATAGCTCAGAGTTAGAGGTTGATAAAAACAATGATCCGCCGCTGCTCTCACCGATCCCAAGCCCTGATCTAGTAGATCAAAATAATAGCAAAGGAAATAACAGCAAGATCGGATTAATTGTTGGATTACCGGTTGTGATCACTTTTCTAGGTGTGCTTGTGCTTGTTTTATGGAGGAGGAAGAAGAAAACAAGGGAAGTAGGAGCAGAAGAAACTGGATTCGATATTGAGATGGACAATGAATTTGAAATGGGTACAGGACCTAAAAGATTCACATACCATGAATCAGCTCAGGCAACTGGTGACTTTGCGGAGAATGAGAAGCTTGGAGAGGGCGGTTTTGGTGGTGTTTACAGAGGTTTCTTGAAAGATTCCAACACGTTTGTTGCGGTGAAAAGGGTGTCAAAGAGTTCGAAACAGGGGATCAAGGAGTACGCATCAGAAGTTAGAATCATTAGTAGATTGAGACACAGAAATCTGGTGCAATTGATAGGTTGGTGTCACCAGAAAGGAGAACTCCTGCTTGTTTACGAATATATGGAAAATGGAAGCTTAGATTCACATCTTTTCAAGGCCAAGAGCTTGTTGACATGGGGCACAAGGTACAAAATTGCACAAGGTCTTGCTACTGCATTGCTGTATTTACATGAAGAATGGGAGCAATGTGTTCTGCATAGAGACATTAAAGCTAGCAATGTGATGTTAGATTCGAATTTCAACGCGAAGCTTGGTGATTTTGGGTTAGCTAAGTTGGTTGACCATGAGAAAGGCTCACAGACAACAATGTTGGCTGGGACCTTGGGTTACATGGCTCCTGAATGTGTAGTGACTGGGAAGGTAAGCAAGGAATCAGATGTATTTAGCTTCGGAGTTGTCGCTTTGGAAATAGCCTGTGGGCGAAAACCAATAGAGTATAAGGCTCAAGAAAATCAAATACGGTTACTTGAATGGGTTTGGGGGCTTTACGGTACTGGGAATCTTTTACAAGCAGTTGATCCACGTATAGGGTTGGATTTTGAAGAAGAAGAAATCAAGCATTTGATGATGGTCGGGTTATGGTGCGCGCACCCTGACTCAGAACATCGCCCATCAATGAGACAAGTGATTCAAGTTCTAAATTCTGAAGGATCCGTGCCTATACTCCCCTCGAAGATGCCAGTGGCATCTTACTTGACGCCTCCCATTTCTTCTTTATAGGGGGTTACCTCAGTTGTGCATTCCCTTAACCTATCATGAAGCAGCATCTCTAATACTAGTTCTTCGAATCAGACAAAATCATCAACAACTTCGTCTTGTTTCTCCGTCTGTATCATTGTTACATTCAATGCAGTGACATGTATAAATTGAGTATTTTTTTAACTCATTTTTCCACAAACTTCCCTAATCATAATCTAGACCTTTTGAATAAATTTTATGGTTGATGATTTTGAGTAAGTAATCAGAAAAGCAATGCGTGCGATACATTTATACAATTATACGCAGCTAAAACCCTTACCGGAAAACCCAATTTAAGATCTGAAAATTGAGAGCTAAAAACAATTACTCAACATAACATAAACGATTGTGTACTTGTTGCACAAATCATAAATGACAACAAAGTGTTTTGTTTGGGGTGGCGATGGCGACATTCTATCAGTGTTTCGAATACACTTGGAGCCTTGCTTCATATTATACTTCATAGTGTAATACATTTATGAAACGAGTTAGAAATGAATAAATAACATTGATATTGGTCTAGTGATAGGTGACTTGGATAAATAATTGAGAGTTTGAAAGTTCTAGCTTTGCCTCTTACATTTCTTTTTCATATTTTTGTTGGGCTTTTTACTTTTATTTTATTTTATTTTATTTTTTATAATTGCATCTTATAACAAAGGCCTAGTATATACTAGTAACTCAAAATAAACTGAGTTATCTAGTACCTAAAGTATTAGAGGTATAGGATGATACCACATACTAAAATCTAGTACCTAAAGTATTAGAGGTATAGGATGATACCACATACTACAATAAACATGGTCCTCCCATCATCCGATACTCACCATCACAAACCACAACTCGTCATCACCAACAACAACCTCAAAAACACCATAAACAAACTATCCACCAACCTTTTCATAGCCACTGCAGCATCAACACTTATACTAACCACCACAATGTCCACACCCAGGGACGGAGCCAGGTGGTTCCCGCGGGTGCTCGGGCACCCCATGGATTTTTTCAATATAGTGTTAATTTTTGAAAAAAACATCGATTTTTCCTAAAGTCATCTTAAATGCACCCGGTCCATCAAAATATGTTTCTAGTATACTGTTCAATTTTTTTGTGCACCCGGTCATATTTAGTGCTAGTTCCGTCCCTGTCTACACTAGCGTTGGCAATAAGCCCACCTCCAAATGCAACAGAAACGTTTTCCAACATACCTCAAACATTGTCTCATGAATGTGAGCACGGACAAGATGGTGATTGCAAGAAAGCTAGGATTCAAAAACCAAAATCTAGGAAAGCAGAATCTTGTACTATAAAGTGTGTGTGACAACGTGTATACGAGGTGGAGATGGGTCACCTGGTGAAGTTCCTTTAAATGTTAGGAGACCTTTGGTTGTTTTTAAACAAGGGTTTAGGAGTAGACATTATTGTTTGGTTGAGTGTTCGATATTTGTAATTTGATTCGTGATGGAGATGATGGTCCTTAAATAATGTGACTTATTTGTAAAGTTTCGGTTCGATATCCTGAGTTTGTTATACTAAGTTTATATGATCAATTGAACAATGTATTGGTTATGCGTTCGTAAATCAATAAGTTATACGGCTAGAAATTACGTGAGCTTATCGGGGCACACACGTATACATTTAGAGAGCGTTTATTAAATATAATTAATATGTTTAATGTATACTATTAATTATAATTAATATAATCCACGAAATATACATGACGGCCGTTAGTCCGTTAGTGTAACGGTTAATGGTCGTTAAGTCCAAAGTTAGCTTGTACTGTACATCGTTATTTCACAAGGATCAAAAAGCAATATGGAGGCCCATGGAACCCATGGGGTGGCCGGCCATATGGGCTAGGGCAAGAGAGGGGTGGCTTTTTCCCTAAGCTACCCTATTAGTATAAAAGGAGGCATCTAGGTCTTCATTTATTCACACCTCAAATCAAAGAATTCTTTGATCTTCTCTCTTCCCCTCTAAAAAACGTCCAGCACCCCCTTGTAAGGGAGTTGGCTTTGTTTCTTCTCTACGACTAGCATTCGTGTTTAGTTCGTAAGCTCGTGGGTTAAGCACTAGCATCCTAACGCTATTGTTAGACGTGCAGTGTGAGTTTCGATAGAGATTAACTCACTATAGTTGATTAGGGTTTCGTGGTGATACGAGATCCATTGAAGTGTTCATGATCAAGATCAAGACTTGGTGGTTATCTATTTTTCAATAGATTCGAGGTTAGTATTTATTATGTGTTTTAATTCATAACATTAAATATAGATCCATCTCGCGGCCCAAATCGAGGCAAACTCTGAATACTAGATATGACCTCAAAATACTGCGTACTCGTGGTATTGATGGTTTAATCAATATGAATTCCCTACAGTGGCATCACGAGCCATCTCGTTTGGTGTTATGGGTTACACATAGAGTCGCTTGCTACGCTAATTAAATACATATATTAATTGTTATGACAATAACATGCATTATTGTCATTTAATTAAATCTTGATCTTGTTTAATTATTAATGGTTAATAAGACTTAAAAGGGGCTAGGAAAATTAAAAAGATTATTGTAACATGTACTTCTTCTTTTTCTTTTCCAATCTTAATGTAGGTCCAACGGTTATGGATCTAAGTAGCATGTGTTACTTAATAGACAACTTGAATAAATCCAAATTGATCTATGTGAGAAACTCTAACAAAGAATTTGATTGTTAATGTGGAATCTTAACAACCAACAAGTATGAAGAACACAATTGATAAGTAACTTTGTATATTGCTATTATAACTATTAATGATCACAATGTCGTACTAACTATAATGCCATAGGGTTCCTTTTATACACTAAGGAAACCCTAATGTTACAAAAACGTGTGAAAGGATAAACATATCTTCTAATAAGATAACTAATTCATCCGTATCCTTTCCTAACTTATAGCTCACCAACTCTGATATAAAACATAAACAGACTTAACTATCACGACATACCAGACTTAACTATGTAACTATATCTACCAGACTTAAATTAGTACTGGCAGTCTTAACTAACACTAACAGACTTAACAAGGTACATTAGCAGACTTAAGTCTGTTCTTCTAATAATTCCCAACAATCCTCCCCTAACTTGATCTTCATGCTCCATGAACTTCAAGTTCCTTTCTTGATAAGCTTCCTGAGGATTGAACTCTAATCTTTTGGAATTATCTTGAACTCTAACTCTTCAAATCATCACATCTGATCTTGTGCAGCATCCTTTATCATCAATCTTTTCACCATCTGATCTTTAGCAGCAACATTGACTATTTGTACATCAATTCTTAAAGTTTCATACTATTCTCATCACTTCCAGGTGTGTGAACTCCTGTGAGAGGTGAATCATTGAAAATTTAATGGATTTGATGTCTCTTTACCAGTTAGCCATTAACTATGGAGTAGCCAATGTTTGGTGTAAAACCATCGTACATTGATAACCATTTCAACTCTTTGTACATGAAACATGGTGAGTTGAAATACCATATGATTTTTAGCAAATTTTCAGCTATCAACGGATTTATTTTGTCTTTACCAAAAGCCGTTTGCTTTTGAACTAGCCAATTCTTTGGTGGAATGCAAACCTCACCTTGTTGAATTGATAACCAGTTATGGATTTCCACGGCCTTTACCACAAGCCATACTCTTGTGGGCTAGTCAACTCTTCACTATCACAGATATGGTGAGTTGATTACCATACAATTTTTGGCAAATTGTCAGCCATAAACGGATTTGAGGTATCTTTACCAGAGCTGTTTGCTCATGGATTAGCCAGTCCTTATGTGGGTTAGACATGGTGGACTGATGACCATTTGTTGTGTTAGTGCAAAGCACCTTCACCAAGTGAGAAGTTCCATTAATCCCACTTATCAACTTGAAAAATCTTTCAAACACCACTAATCAGCTTCCTCTTGAGATTGCATCTCAATTAACTCCAATAGCTGATCATATACCTCATCCCTTTTATCTGCTAGCAGCTTCTTTTCTAACATCTCTTTGCATACCATAGGATGTAATGGATATTCAACTTCTGCTAGCATGTATATTTGAGCCTTCTGCAAAGTTAGACAATGTACCTGGCAACTATCAAAATATCTCCATCTTACAATCTTTTGTTGAATTGGGAGCTTCCAAATCTTGTCAGTTTTGGATGGTGGATCAAACATAGTCTTCAAGTCCCCCCAAAGAACCCTTTCATACTCTTCTTCAGGTCTGTTATCCCCATACTTGATCATTACCAATTTATATAGCTCCTTAAGATCTTCTCTGCTCAAATCATTTAGCAACCCTGTGAAGTTTACATATACAATATCAGTGTTGTCTTCCCTAATTATTTGATAGGCTGCTTTCACACCAGTCTTGATAATATGCCATCCAACAAGCTTAGCAGGTTGTGCTGAACCCTCAGGAATTGATCCCATAGTAAATTTCTCAGAGGAGGGTTCTTTTTCTTCATCTTCCATATCCTCCTTAGAAATTGATTTACCCTTCCTAGTTATGCTTTTTCTCCTAGTCCACCTCAGAATGGGCTTCTCAACTTCTACTTCTTTCTTTTCAACACCAGGTACCTTCTCAGCCTCAGATGCCTTTTCCCTTTCAGACACCTTTTCAACTTTAGACACCTTTTGTCTTTTGAAGCTTCTTCCTCATAATCAACAGGCTTATAATTGTGATCCCTTTCATAAGACCTGAGGTACATACCTTCAACCTCTTCATAGGACTTTCCTCTCATACTCTCAAAGGTGGAATGCATCATATTCTTCAAATAGATCTTCATATCAGACATCTTTTGCTGCTTTGTGAGTTTCTTTGTGGTACTGGTAGTACTTTTTCTCTTATAAGTTTGTCTGATCTTTTCCATGAAGTCCCCAAGTGTCTCTGAATCCCTTCTGGAATTGATGAAGTCTGCAAGTTGCTTAGCTCTTTCCTCAGTTGTCAGTCCCTCAATACCTTTTAGTTCTTCCAACTTTGCTCTTAATTCATCATCATCTTCAATCATTGACATTAGTGGATCATCACGAGACTCCTCTTGCGGCTTCTTTGCAAGCAATTCATCTTGTCTTTTTATTTCTTCAAGTCTTTCCACTTCAGCTTGTTCTTCAGCCTGAATCCTTGCAATCTCAGCCATGGTTTAGAAGTCCATCTTCTTGACTTTCCTGACCAGTGTCACAATAGCATTCCCCATAGTGTTGTTTGCCTTCTCCAATGCAGTAATCCTATCAACTAATGTAGGAACTAGCTTTAGAAGTCCATACACAGTCATGGAAGTGGATTCCTCCTCTTGAGTTGGAGTTGGAACCTGGGGTTGATGTTGAGGTGAAAGTGGTGTAGGTGTAGGTGATCTTGGTGGTGGTGTAGGTGATCTTGGGGCATCTTGTGTTGGCTCCTCAGTTGTGGGTGATGGGGAGTGGCCAACTCTTCCAGTTGAGGATGTACCTGCAAGGTTAGTAGTACCAGACAACATAGCAGGCAATAATGGTCTATGAGCCCCTTTAAAACCCCTTTTCATATTATTGAAAATTTTGTCCTTAAAGGCTATACACACATAGGTCTGCATTTTGTTCTCAGGTTCAAAGTTCAACACCATTTGAAGAAACCTAGGGTACATTAAAAACTTATACTTACTGTTTACATTTGTCACCATGCCATCAAAAATTAGTTTTGAAAAATTGAAAGTCTTTCTAAGTGAAAGACAGACCAAAGCAGAAGAAATATTTCTTCCAAACTGATCCCATCCTCAACTCTTGGGACTTAGGCAATGTAGCAAATGGTGAAGTAAAAACTTCCACTGAGGTGAAAAGAAATTTTTCCAAAATGTAAAAGTACCATCAGTGGGATAACCAATGTTGCCCATACCCTCTAAAAGCATAGTATTTGATAACATAGTTTCCCCTGAAGCATCATCCAGTTTAAGACTACTTCTAATGGATGCTTCAGAGATTGAAAATTCTTGGTTATCAATGGTTGCCCTTAAATGTAGAGTCCCATCAGCAAGAGTTTCGGAGGTAGCAGTCCCCCAAAACTGTTTGACTAGGGAATCATAGATAGTTGGATTATGTGTTAAGGCATACCTGAGATGTGAGCCTTTCAAAAAATCAACTATCTGTTCGAAACCTTCACTTTTGTTTGGTTTCTTCAAGAAACCCACCTGATTGTGCTTATCACAATATTTTAATTGCGCCATAGATGAGAAAGTGTGTAAGGACTGGTTGACAAACGTGTTAGGGCTTGAATACTGGTGGTGAAAACAGAGTGATCTTGGCCGTAAATATGAAAATTTGAAAAAGGAAGTAAATAATGGATAAAGATGAAAAATTAATCAATTATTATCCACATATACCTCTTTCCCCCGAAAAAATAGTAACGATATTATTTTTACCAAGAAAATCGTTTAGCGTATCACCAGACCTAACGGTAATAAAATTAATGACAGTTTAACACTACCAGACTTAAAATTGGTCAACCAGACTTAACCATTTATCCACCAGATTTAACAAGAATACCAGATAAACACATGTATAAACTACTAACAAAGCTACCAATCACCACAAATCTATGTTATTCCTGGAAAAATTAATCTAAAAACCAAGAAAACAAACAACTCTATGTTGTTGCAAGCAGAACTAACACATAATAACTACCAGAATTAACTCTAAGTCTACCAGATTTAACTTCTACCAGAATTAAAACTACTAAGTACTGGTGCTATTATACAAACTATACATTTAACCTCCCCTTAAATGTAACATCCCCTTAAATGTAGCTATGGGTTTACCATTCCAATATTAACCACCAAGTAGTTGAACCTAGGTCCATCAAAAGCTTTGGTCAATAGGTCAGCTACATTAAAGTCTGTGTGTATCTTTTCCACCCTAACCAATTTCTTTTCAAAGCAATCTCTTATAAAGTGATGCCTTATTTCTATGTGTTTGGTCTTAGAGTGATACACAGGGTTCTTAACTATACAAATAGTGCTTTCATTATCTATGTGAATTATAGTATTCATGAAATTCAAACCATAATCCTGTTGGAGTATGCTCGTGTCATAATAACTAATTATATGGCTAGACATATGTGAGCCTATGGGGTCACACACATATACACTGAGGTGTCATTTTATATATTGTGATTATCGTATTTACAATATATAAATAACCATAAGTAACCAGGAACTACTATTGGGCTTCTAATGAACAAGTAATGGACTTATTGCATTGGACTAGAAAAACAAATGGGAAGCCCATTTGGCCCATAGGGGTGGCCGGCCTAGGAGTAACTTCCAGGGGAAGTTTGTTTTGAATTTGGTCAATAGTTATTATGAGTAATTATCTCCTAATTAACTCATAACAATAACCAATATTCTCTCTCCCTCTCCTCTCTAGTTTGTACGGCACAAACAAACACCCATATTAGGGTTTTTGTTTTTTCATCAATCACTCTTGTATCTTGTTCATTCAAGGGTGCCTTGATCGGTTACGGGTTAAAGACTAGCATCATTGTGGCATACAAGGAAGTGTAGTGTGGATACACATAGAGGTGATCTCCATTGATCATTTGGGTTTCTTGTTCTAGTCGATCTATAGCTTTTGTTGGTGACTCCCGGATCACGCTACAAAGGTATAATTTATGTGTTTATTTATTTGATTGATCATATGGCACTATGGATCCTTGTATGGTGATGTTTATCCGCTGCGTTTTATATTAATTAATTGTTAATTCATGTTTACATCATCTATAGTGGTATCACGAGCCATCATATGTTGTCATATGATCATCTTGTATGCGTAGAAATGGCTAAAAACGTTGTTTTTTAATGGATTTAAAGTGTGATTTTAAAACAGCCCCTAGGGCTTGAATATTCTGAATATGTCGACTTTATTAAGGTCTTAAGATCTGGACTTTTTGATCCAATGGCCATTTGTTATGCATACGTTGTTTGTTTACTTGATCGGTACACGTAAAATGGCCTAAAAACGTGTTTTTTGGAAGATTTTTAACCCGATTTCAAATCAGCCCATGAGGCTTATTTTTCTGTGGTAAAATGATGTTAAGAAGGTCCTAATATCAGTGGGTTATGAGTCTATGGCCATTTTTCACGCGTACCATTCGGGGTTTTAATTCTTGTTAATTATTTCTTCGATTCGTTGGCTAACAATTTAATTCTTGTTATTTATTTTGTTATCCATGGCAAATACATACATGTTTGTCCATGGAGTTAGCCAACACCATGTAATAATCCTTATTTGAATGTATTATTATGTGTTCATATGCAAAGCCGATGAAAACCTAGACCACTTGTGCGTTGTGATTGTGATTGTTGGTTGGTTTTTCTTGTTTTGGGGTTTGCCATTGTTTCGGCACTTTTGTAATGTAATTCATTTTTGGTGTAGCCAATGTTTGGGCATTTTACAGTAGATACAAAGTAGATTAGTTGTATTTTACTTTATATGTATTGTAAACAAGAGCTTGGAAGCAAAAGGCGAAAGATTGAAGAGTTGTAGACTGAAAGTTGCTGCTGGACACCTGTTGGGAAAACGTGATTACCTGCTGATTGGTAAGGTATTTTTTTCTAAAATTTTTGGTGCAGGTCCACAAGACATAGGGCTACAGCTTTGTCAACTGGGCCGAATCATGAGGAGGTGATCTTCCTGGGCTTATGGGCCTTGCAAAACAGAAAAACTGGGCTGACAGAAACTGAAGTTCATGTGCATTATGGGCTTTTTACTTGCTCATGATTGTCTTGGAGCAAGTGGGAGCCCTCCATGTGGTTGTGATATAAGTCCCTAGTTGACTCTTGGTTCTTGTGATGGCTCACAAGACCAAGCATAGGATTTTCATCGGTTGAGGCTTTGCATATTGTGGTTGTATGTTTGTTTGGTTGTTTTTTGTATGGTTGTGACTACATGAAAAACGAAAATTGTTTTCATATAACTTAAAACAAAACATAAACCATTTTGAACTAAGTCTTATGATTTAGTTTAACTAAGTTTAAATATGATTTGAAACTTAAAATCATTGTTTTCTATATAAACAACACTTAAACCGGTTGAGATTGTTTGTTTATTTATTTATTTGCATTGTCCATACTAAATAATAATCCACATAGGATATATATTAGTCTTGAAATGGACAACTTGACACACATAAATTAAAACAATGATTAGACTTAAGTTAAGAAAAGTTTTTAACTTGTGCTACGAAGAATGAATGCATGCTTCTTTCGTACACGCTTTTGATCCACATCAAAATATTTACCCGTCAAAATTTAAGTCATGCCGTCCAATTTTGAGGACCCTTGCAATTACTTTTTGCCTATGCGTTGGACCTAGGTTGAATTGTAACCCAAGGTGACTATTCTCTATGCGTGAGACCTAGATATATTCTCACACGTTTTCAAATTGGATGACTTAATCGAGTTAAGCGGTTAGACCTTGACCCGAGGCAAAGATGGGACTAAACATGCCAGCTTGACACTAGTTGCTTGTTCACTAGTGCCATGAGTCCCATAAAGATCTAAGAGTTGCACATGTAATGCAATTGGTCGACGTTACCTACCTATTGAATTCACCATTGCTAGCAGATCAACTGATGTGATGGTGGAACCTCAATGAGGATCTTAGCCTTTTCGTAAAATTAATTGTTTTAATATGCTTAAACTTGGGTAGTTAATTTTAAAAAGGATTAATTATTGAAACTTACTAAAAATTGAACTTTGTTTGTTTTGTAGATGACAACTCCTAATCAAACCATAAACAACTCGTACATCAGATCAATTCTTGAAAAAGAAAAATTGAATGGTAATAACTTTTTGGACTGGTATCGCAACCTGAGGATTGTCCTCAGGGCTGAACAAAAGTTTTACCATCTGGAAGAACCTTTACCTGAAGTACCTCCTGCTAATGCCTCCGCTGCTGTTCGTACCGCCTACACTCGTAGGGTTAATGAGCAGCAAGAGGTTGCTTGTCTTATGCTTGCAAGCATGATCCCTGAGCTCCAAAAGAACTTAGAGAACCTTGCAGCATTTGACATGCTGACCGAACTGAAAACAATGTTCGAGCAGCAAGCTGAGCAAGAATTGTTTGACACTGTCAAAGCTTTTCATGCATGCAAGCAGGAGGAGGGCCAAACGGTCAGTAGCTACGTCATGAAAATGAAGGGCTACCTAGACCAAATGGAGCGTCTTGGATACCCCATGCCTCAGATCCTTGGAGTGAGCTTGATACTTACCTCACTGTCAAAGGATTATGATCAGTTTGTGCAGAACTACAACATGCACAGCATGGGCAAGACCATTCCTGAGCTGCATAACATGCTGAAACTTGCAGAGAAAGGAATGCCCAAGAAGGCTCCTATGGTCCTAGCTATAAAGGAAGGACGAATCCAGAAGAAGAAGCCGAAGGCAAATGGCAAGGGAAATGGTAAAGGCAAGGGTAAGCTTGCTTACGCCCCCAAACCAAAGATCCCCCCACCTGCCAAGAAGGAGCACCCGGCAAAGGACTCTCCCTGTCACCATTGTGGAGTGAAGGGGCATTGGAGGCGGAACTGTCCGTCCTACCTAGAAGGGTTGAAGAAGAACAAAGCTAGCGCAGCTAGCACATCAGGTATCTTCACTATAGAGCTCTACACTTTTCCTAACAAATCCTGGGTATATGATACTGGTTGTGGTACTCACATTTGTAATAATGTGCAGGGGCTTAGGGGAAGCAGAAAGTTGAAGCAAGGAGCTTTGAACCTGTACGTTGGTAATGGCAACCGTGCAGCTGTCGAAGCGATAGGGAGCTTTGATCTCATCCTCCCTAATGGTTTAGTTATTGTTTTAAATAATTGCCATTTTGCACCTACTATCACTAGAGGTGTTGTTTCACTTTCACGTTTGAAAGATGATGGTTTTATTCATACTTTTACGGATTATGGTATTGTAGTTTCTAAGGATAATGTATTTTATTTTAATGCTATTCCTCGTGATAGCATTTTTGAAATTGATATGCATGATTCTGTTTCAAACGTCAGTTCTATATATAATGTTAGCAATAAGAAATCTAAACGTAACTTAGATTCCACTTTTCTATGGCATTGCCGTCTTTGTCACATAAACAAGAAACGCATTACGAAGCTGCAACGCGATGGGCTTTTAGAGTCAACCGACCATGAGTCGTTTGATAAATGCATCTCTTGTATATCTAGTAAAATGGCACGAAAGCATTTCTCCCATGTAGGAGAAAGAGCTAAAGATCTACTTGGATTCATACATACTGATGTATGTGGCCCATTTAGAACAACGTCTAGGGAAGGAGCTAACTACTTCATTACTTTTACTGATGATTACAGTAGATATGGTTATGTTTACTTGATTAAACATAAACATGAAGTCTTTGAAATGTTCAAAGTCTTTCAAAATGAGGTAGAAAAACAACTCGGCAAGACCATAAAGGCTCTCCGATCCGATCGAGGAGGTGAATATATGAGTCAAGAGTTTTTAGATCATCTAAAAAGGTGTGGGATCGTCTCACAATTCACTCCTCCATATACACCACAACATAATGGTGTATCTGAAAGGAGAAATCGAACCTTGCTTGACATGGTTCGATCTATGATGAGTCTAACAACGTTGCCAATGTCCTTTTGGGGTTATGCTCTAGAGTCTGCTGTACGCATTCTCAATATGGTTCCAACCAAGAAGGTAGACAAGACACCATACGAAATATGGCATGGGAAGGTCCCTAATTTGTCTTACTTGAAAGTCTGGGGTTGTGAGGCTCTCGTGAAACGAGACACACCTAACAAACTTGAGCCCAGAGCTATCAAATGTATCTTTGTAGGATACCCAAAGGAAACGATGGGTTACTACTTCTACTACCCACCCGAGAACAAAATATTTGTTGCTCGGTATGCTGAGTTTCTTGAGAATAGTCTCATTTCACAAGAGGCAAGTGGGAGCAAAGTAGACCTTGATGAAATTCAAGAGGAAGATGCACAACCTTCTGGTAACACTAGTGAGCATCAAAATGAGATTGAACATGAAAATGTTGAACCTCATCAAGATGTTGCTCCCATTCGTAGATCCGCAAGGATACCTCAAGCACCTGAGCGATATGGTTTCTATGTCGATGCTGAGGAACATGAGTTAGGGGATCATGGTGAACCCGCTAACTATCGAGATGCATTATCGAGTCCTGAACACGATAAATGGATCGAAGCTATGAATGCGGAGATGAAATCCATGAAAGACAACGATGTCTGGGTCGAAGTTGACCTACCTCCTAACGCTAAAACCGTTGGGAGCAAGTGGCTCTTCAAAAAGAAGACCGACATGGATGGAAAAGTACACACCTACAAAGCTCGTCTAGTAGCAAAAGGTTTCACTCAAACCTACGGGGTTGACTATGAAGAAACCTTCTCGCCTGTTGCAGACGTAAAAGCTATTAGGATTCTTATAGCCATAGCAGCGTACTATGACTATGAGATTTGGCAAATGGATGTCAAGACAGCTTTCTTGAACGGCCACCTGAACGAAGACATTTATATGGTGCAACCCGAGGGCTTCGTGAATCCTAAACATCCAACTAAAGTATGCAAGCTTCAAAGATCCATTTATGGATTAAAGCAAGCATCTAGAAGTTGGAATAAGAGATTTGACGATGAAATCAAGAAGATTGGTTTCACTCAAAATCTCGATGAGCCATGTGTATACATGAAAACTAGTGGAAGTATAGCCGTGTTCCTAATCTTATATGTCGATGACATATTGCTCATGGGAAACAACATTCCAATGCTACAAGATGTAAAATCCTGGCTTGGAAATTGCTTTGCCATGAAAGATCTAGGAGAAGCCGCGTACATACTTGGAGTCAAGATCTACCGGGATAGATCAAAATGATTAATCGGCTTATGTCAAAGTGCATACATTGACAAAATCCTGAAGCGATTTAGGATGCAAGATTCCAAACGTGGAAATCTTCCAATGCAACCAAATACAGTATTGAGTAAAGCTCAAGGACCCTCCACACCTGATGAGGTGAAGAGGATGAAGGGAATCCCGTATGCTTCGGCTGTGGGATCCATAATGTATGCGGTTAGGTGCACTAGACCTGATGTAGCGTTCTCTCAGAACCTAACGAGTAGATTTCAACAGGATCCAGGAGAATGTCACTGGACTGCTGTTAAGAACATATTAAAGTATTTACGAAATACTAAAGATATGTTTCTTGTTTATGGTGGTGATGTCAAGCGTGAGCTCAGTGTTACTTGTTACACTGATGCAGGCTGGGAGACAGATCGTGATGACACCAAATCCCAAACGGGATATGTTTTCATCATGAACGGAGGTGCTGTTGACTGGAAGAGTGCCAAACAAAGCACTATCGCGATGTCCTCTACAGAAGCTGAATACATTGCTGCTTCTGAAGCTGCTATGGAGGCGATTTGGATACGTAAATTCATTTCTGGGCTTGGCGTTGTCCCCAGCAATGAACGACCTATGGATATGTACTGTGACAATACAGGTGCCATTATCATAGCCAATGAACCAGGTGTTCAAAAGGGTGCCAAACATTTTCGTCGAAAAGTTCACTACATTCGAGAGGTTATCGAAAGTGGTGATATTCGTCTTCTCAAAGTTCACACAGATGACAACATAGCTGATCCTTTTACTAAACCAATGCCTTGTGCCAAACATGTCGAACATGCTAGGAGCATTGGACTTAGACCAGCTAGTAGTCTCATGTAGATCTGTATTTTTTAGTATTTGAATAATTAGAACGTTAAACGGTTTGTATTTGCAATGAATTGATGTAATGGTTATGATCGTTTTCATTTTATATCAACTGTGTTCTATATTTGCATGTTTAATCCATGAATAATTTATTTATTCTAAAATTATCCATTGTCGGTTGACGATACGGGAGTATCATCAAATTAAGGCAAATGTGAGCGTGTTGGTGATTCATTTGCCAAACTCACATGTTGTTCATTGTGATGAACATTGGATTGACCCAACCTACGAGAATTCACTACATGGATCGTCGTCAATAGTGAATCTCGCAAGAGGTTATGTCTCTTATCCTCAGACTTGAGATGCAAGCAGGTCTTGCATGTGTGGAATTTCATTCCTTGATATGGTTAAACGCTATCCTGAATAAGGTAGTTATAAAGGCCATTTTCAGGAGTGATATGAAGCATGTGAATGACACGTGTAGTCAAAACAGGATTTGTTCCTCCACATGTTATGGAGTTAGATACTATTGGGCCCCTCGATGAATTGAACAGATGTTTGTATGGCCGTACCCAAATGAGATTAAGATGAATCTTAATTCACTTGGTAATCTTGTTCAATATCCGTATCGAGAAACATAATAGTTGAACTTTTAGAATGACTTTTGATCCATGTCTAATGTTCAACACGATATCTGAAACAAAAGGATAGATGACATATAAACCATCTGAAATGAGACGTTTAAGAAACTAACCTCACATATTTCTAGGGGCATTGGCGTGTTGCTAGACGCTAACCATTGCTTGTATAATTACTTGATTATTATGACATCGCAAGTGGGAGCTGTTGGAGTATGCTCGTGTCATAATAACTAATTATATGGCTAGACATATGTGAGCCTATGGGGTCACACACATATACACTGAGGTGTCATTTTATATATTGTGATTATCGTATTTACAATATATAAATAACCATAAGTAACCAGGAACTACTATTGGGCTTCTAATGAACAAGTAATGGACTTATTGCATTGGACTAGAAAAATAAATGGGAAGCCCATTTGGCCCATAGGGGTGGCCGGCCTAGGAGTAACTTCCAGGGGAAGTTTGTTTTGAATTTGGTCAATAGTTATTATGAGTAATTATCTCCTAATTAACTCATAACAATAACCAATATTCTCTCTCCCTCTCCTCTCTAGTTTGTACGGCACAAACAAACACCCATATTAGGGTTTTTGTTTTTTCATCAATCACTCTTGTATCTTGTTCATTCAAGGGTGCCTTGATCGGTTACGGGTTAAAGACTAGCATCATTGTGGCATACAAGGAAGTGTAGTGTGGATACACATAGAGGTGATCTCCATTGATCATTTGGGTTTCTTGTTCTAGTCGATCTATAGCTTTTGTTGGTGACTCCCGGATCACGCTACAAAGGTATAATTTATGTGTTTATTTATTTGATTGATCATATGGCACTATGGATCCTTGTATGGTGATGTTTATCCGCTGCGTTTTATATTAATTAATTGTTAATTCATGTTTACATCACCTATAAATCCAACATCTGATTCTGAATCCACAAGACTTGTCCACAACAATGTGCAGCAGCCACATACTCTGCTTCAGTTGTAGATGTAGCCACAATGGTTTGCTTCTTGCATTGCCATGAGATCAATCTTCTTCCAAGAAATTGACAACCTCCAGTTGTGGATTTCCTATCAAGACTTGCTCCAGCATAGTCACTATCTGAATAGGCTTCCAGGTCAAAAGATGACTCTTTAGGATACCAAAGACCCAAATTAGGTTTGCCCTTTAGATATCTAAAGATTCTCTTCACAGCATGAAGATGTGAAGTCTTGGGAGTAACCTGAAAACGAGAACAAGCACACACAGCATACATAATATCAGGCCTAGAGGCTGTTAGATACATAAGAGAACCTATCATGGATCTGTATAGATGCACATCCACATCAACAGCATCTTCATCCTTTCTTAATGGCACCTTGTTCTCCATTGGTGTGACTGCAGTCTTCACATTTGTAAGTTCAAACTTCTTGAGCATCTCAGCAACATACTTGTCTTAAGAAATAAAAAGTCCATCTTCCTTTTGTTTCACTTGCAGTCCAAGAAAGAAGGTGAGTTCACCCATTGAACTCATCTGAAATCTTCCTTTCATCAAAGCCTCAAATTCTTCACACCAAGACCTTTTAGTGGAACCAAAAATGATATCATCTACATAAACTTGCACAAGAATGATATCCTTCTAGTTCCTTTTAATGAACAAGGTCTTGTCAATAACACCCCTCTTGTATCCATGCTCCTCTAGAAATGTAGAAAGTGTAGCATACCAAGCTCTAGGAGCTTGATGTAATCCATACAAGGCTTTGATGACTTTGTACACCTTCTTGGGATGAGCAGGATCAACAAAACCAGGAGGCTGATGAACATACACCTCTTCTTCTATAGTGCCATATAGAAAAGCACTCTTGACATCCATTTGATAAACTATGAATCCCATGTAGGATGCAAAGGCCAAAAATAACCTGATAGCTTCAATCCAAGCTACAGGTGCAAAAACCTCATCATAGTCTATCCCTTCCTCTTGTCTGTATCCTTGGGCCACCAACCTTGCCTTATTTCTGACCACAACTCCTCTTTCATTCTTTTTGTTTCTAAAGACCCACTTTGTTCCAATCACTTTTGCCCCATATGGTAGATCTACAAGAACCCAGACCTTTTGCAATTGAAACTGCAAGAGCTCTTCTTGCATTGCTTCCACCCAACTCTCATCTTCTAAGGCTTCAGAAACCTTGGTAGGTTCCTTTTGAGAAAGGAAACATGCAAAAAGACAGTGTTGTTGATCTTTGTGATTGTTCCTTTGCTGCTTCTTAACAAAACTTACAAATGCATGAGCTTCTGAATGTTTATGCACTTTACTTCTTGTTTGCACTACTGACTTAGGATCCCCAAGAATTTAACTTTTGGGATGATCATTGTGAATCCTAAGTGTGGGAGTTGGACTTACATCCACTTCTGTAGGTAAGTTATTGAAGTCAGTAACCACTCCTTCACCATCATAAGAAGCTTCCTCAAAGATCCCTTCACTTGGCTTGTCAAGATTTCAAGCTCTGGCATCTCAGAATCATTTGGAACATCAGTTGGTGTGTGATCAAGCTTAGCAGAATTAACCAAGTCACTACGAGACTTAAATGAGGAAGTACTGGTAGCCTTCTTTCCCAGATGCTTGTCAGCCAATGCATTCATTTCATCTCTGAAGGATGGAATATCTTCTGAAACTTTTGTAGGAGAAGCATCTATCCCTTGTGCTTGAGGCTTGATAACAGTCTCCTTCTTCTTTGAAGCTGTAGAAGATTTCTTTGTGCTTCCATGATCTGCATCAGGCTTGACTACTGTGGTGGGAACAACAATTAGTTCCTCAATCTCATCTTCTTGCTTAGAAGCATTTGCATCAGAAGTAACTTGAGTACCTGCATTGTTAGTTACTTCTTTGGAACCTGTATGAGGGTTAGCTTGATTCTCCATAGAAACAGGAATATAATTCATAGAATTAGTCAAATAATCAATATCAAACATCCATCTATAACCTATTCCTTCCACATTAGGTTTCTCTTCAAGAAAATCAACATGGAGAGTCTCTACTACCCTTTTTGTCACTAAGTTGTATACCCTAAAGGCTTTACTACTCAGTGAATATCCTACTAAAAATCCCTCATAAGATTTTCCTTCAAACTTGCCAAGAACACTAAGAGTATCTAGAATGGTAACATGGCACCCAAAATGTCTTATGTAACTAATAACTGGTTTATGGCCAAATAAAAGTTCATAAGGTGTTTTGTTCTGAGGTTTGGTCATTCTCACCCTATTAAATATGTAGCAAGCAGTATTGACTGCTTCAGCCCAAAAAGTGGTTGGTAAGAGTGAGTCTGCTAGCATGGTCCTAGCTGCCTCAATAAGGGTCCTGTTCATTCTCTCAGCAACTCTATTTTGTTGTGGAGTTCTAGCACTACTATACTCTTGTTTTATACCCTTGTTGCCACAAAACTCAAGCATGCTCCTATTCTTAAACTCTGTGCCATTATCAGACCTAATGATCTTAACCTTATGATTAAGTTGGTTTTCTATCTGCCTAATGACAGTTTGAAGAAGGTCAGTGGTTTCATCCTTCTTAGACATAAAGAATACCCAACAAAACCTAGTGCAATCATCAGTAATAACAAGGCAATAACTAGCATGATTTATACTTTGCACAGAAGTAGGGCCAAAAAGATCCATATGCAAGGTGTGTAAAGGCTTAGTTATGAACCTCTCTAATTTAGCCTTACATGAAGCCCTATTATGTTTAACCTTATGACAAGAAACACATGTATGGTCATTCTTAAAAACCTTGGAAGGTAAGCATCTAACTAGGTTATTCTTCACAAGTTTGTTCATATTCTTGAAGTTTATATGACCTAACCTTCTATGCCACAATTTAGATTCAATAATAGTGGCTTTTGCAATCAAACAAGCAAAACCTTTTGCAGGTTCAGGTGTTTTCATATCAAAGCTGTACATATTGTGTTGTCTTGGGACCTTTAAGAGTATCTGATTTTCATCAGGCATCTTAAAGTCAGAAGTCAACACAAAACATTCAGATTCAGTAAAAAGCACCTTATGCTGCTTATCACAAATTTGTGATGTTGAGAAAAGGTTAAATTGCCCTAGTTCTTTCACAAAAGACACATTATCAAATTCTAAATTTCCAACTATACTCAAATGACTAAGGCTACCACAAACAAAACATCTTTTTGGAGCAAAAGATGAACCTTTCCCTGGTTTCTCTTTCATTCTATCAGACTTGGGTGACTCTTGCCTTTTAACAGGTTGCCTAGGAGTTTTATGTGTGAGACACAACTAGGTTCAACTGTCTTAGGTTTTGGTGCAGACACAACTGGTTCATGATTCTTAACAGGTCTAGACACATCTTTTGGTTCACTTTCTAATTCTGATTCAGAATGCTTAGAGACATCTCCAATGGATCCTCCACTGTCATTAGATTGACAAGTAGAATACTCACTTGATTTGTCATCTGAGTTTCATGTTTCAGGCCTTTGGGGTCCCTTTTTACCATATACAAACAAAGAATCATCAAGATCATTTACTGGTTTAGGAGTGTAATCTCCATTTAATGGAGGTGGAACCACTTTGAAGTTGTCAGTTTTGATGAATCTATTGTATGTAGGCTTACCAGCAAAGTCATCATCTCTAGTAGTGAACACAGTTCTCTCCATTTCCTCTTCATAGCTCAAAATCTCACTATCAGATTTTATTTCATATCCTAACCCAATTTTGCAAGTAGAACTCATACCAGACTCTATTAACCTATCCAGATTTTTAGAAGAACTTTTCCATGTGTCTATCCTTTTCTGCAATTCCTCCCTATCTTTGACAGCTTTCATGCCAATTCTCCTATATTTTTTAAGCTTTTCATCTTTTTCATAGATTTCATTAGCTTGAAAAGTAAGTTTTTCATTTAAGGCCGATTGCTGTTTTTGATAGGTGACAATTTGTGCTTCTAAGGTCTTAACAACATTAGTATAAGCAAGTATTTGAGCTTCCTGGTCACCTAGCTGTTTCATTTGTTCATCACACAATGTTTTAAGACTATTATATGATTTTATGCAAGTTTTGGAACACAACGATACATCAGTACTGGAACCAATAGCCATAAATGCATGATTTGGCTCTGTTTCCTCATCTATGTGTTCTCCCCAGTTAACTGCACCAGCTTCCAAAGTCAGCATACTCATTTGATTCTTTTCCAGCTTGTCTGCTTCTTGAGAGTCTGAGTCTCTCTTCTTCTTCCCATTATTAGTCACCTTGGCTGTGCACTCCCTAGCAAAGTGACCCATATTGTGACACCTATAGCACTCAACATTCTTCTTATTGAAACTAAATGGTGTCTTCTCATTAAATCTGATGTTTCTCCCAGTTTGTTTGTAGAACTTCTTCACTCTGAGAGCAATCATGGCTATCTGCCACTTTATATCCATCTCTTTGTTAGTGCAAATATTACGATATTTAAACTAAATGGTTTCTTCGGTTTTAATAATGATAAACATGTAACTTGTAATGCATAACGTAAAATGCGCAAGTTACTTGTAAACATAAATCATCAATGCGTACTTACATCAACACCTCTCGACGTCTCAAGTATGCTTCAACAAAGTTGTAGATTTCCATACCGACATAAATCACTCAAGGTATGGACAAACAAATCTACTACTTGACAAATGATCAAAGGATTTTATTTTTCTAAACTTCACATTTTTATGAATGTGACAAAACATTTTTCAAAAATATATTTTACAAATTATTTTTGAATTAGAAAGAAATGTTTTATTTGGGAAAATCATTTCAAAAATTGTAACAGCCATTTTCCCCCCCAAAACAGCTCCAAACTTCCCCAAATAAACTTTCACCTCTAAAAGACAAAATTTGGAGCGTCTGGAGCATTTTCGACACCGACGGCTCCAAGGTTCCGTTAAATTTAACGGAGCCGTCGGGTATTTAACGGAGCCGTCCGTACGTAACGGCTAGATTTTTCTTTGCCTATAAATAGTGGACCATTTCACACTTCCAACTTGATTTTTCCAGTCCTTTTTCTCTGGTCTAATCCCTTCTCACTTAGATGACTTTCCTTGATCATTTGGAGAGTCTTAGTTTGTTTAAGAGTGATCCAATCATTCATTCAAGTGATCCTCTTCATCCCTCTTGATTAGCAAGAGAAGAACACAAAGTATCCAAGTAGATACAAAGTGTTGTCATCCCTCTTGATTAGCAAGAGAAGAACACAAAGTATCCAAGTAGATACAAAGTGTTGTCATCCCTCTTGATTAGCAAGAGAAGAACACAAAGTATCCAAGTAGATACAAAGTGTTGTCATCCCTCTTGATTAGCAAGAGAAGAACACAAAGTATCCAAGTAGATACAAAGTGTTGTCATCCCTCTTGATTAGCAAGAGAAGAACACAAAGTATCCAAGTAGATACAAAGTGTTATCATTCCTCTTCATTTGCAAGAGAAGAACTCAAGGTATCCAAGAAGATACAAGAGTTATAGTTGTTAGGTCTTGTAACATTTGTTACACTCTTGATTGTATCATAGCATACATCAAGATCATTTTACCTTTGTGAGAGAGAGTGGGTCAAGATCAAGTGTGATCTTGTAGAGATAGTGAAGATCTCTTGAAGCCATTGGGCTTGTGTGATTGATCATGTGGATCAAGGGTAGATCGGGTAGATCGTGGTAGATTGGTGCTAGCTAAGATTAGCACTCGACATCTAGCTTAGTGTCGGAAATAGGATAAGCGACGTGTACGGTGTAGATCGGGTAGATCGTGGTAGATTGGTGCTAGCTAAGATTAGCACTCAACATCTAGCTTAGTGTCGGAAAACTAGTTAAGCGACGTGTACAGTTTTCTCCGCCTAAAGGGAGTTTGTTGATTAGTGAAGTAACTCTCGAGTTGGGTACTCGGGGAGTGGAGTAGGGCGAAGAGGAGCTTCGTGACCGAACCACTATAAATCATCGTGTCCGATTTGCTCCTTCTTACTTATCTCTTTACTTTCATTTTATTCTTTATCGCTTTATATTTATATTTGCATTGCGTTTATGCTTGTGTGGCTAGTTGCTTATGTTATGTTGATTATGTATGTGTCATGGTTGATTGTGCTTGTGTTGTAGTTTAATTTATTCATCCCTTGATGATATGTGATCATTGTTGACAGTTTTCATATTACGTCACACTTGATTGGGTGTTTGATACAAAAGGTTTTAAGTTTTTAAATAGAAACGTATTCACCCCCCCCCCCCTCTACGGTTTCCACAATTGGTACCAGAGCCACGTCGATCAAATTTTTAAAACAAATGGTTTTCAAAATTGAGTACGATCCATGTATCAAATTACCCATGAAGGTGATAAAAATATGAAAAGTATTTAGTTACTTAATACTTACAAGTTTTGTTGTTAAGTATATGTTGTCATATTAGCTTGAAGGTTTTCTTAAATTGATAAAAGTTGGTTCTGTTCAAAAATTGATTTCAGACGTACGGCACCGTTAAATATAACGGACGGCTCCATTAAATATGGACGGTACCGCTAAATTTAACGGTACCTTCGTCTGTTTTTCAGAATTCGGTAATTTTCAAAAATTCGTATAAAATCAACCGTAAGTCCGTAGGAGTCGTGCCACCTATCATTTTAAACGTAATTGAGTCTACTTTCACTTAAAAATATTTTTAGAAAGTGATTGTAAAGTAAAATTTACGAGATCTTTTAATTCGTAACAAAGAGTCTTTTCCGGTCATGCCGATTGCACAAATTTTTTGTCAAATCACAAAGTGAACATCACACGTTGATGCATTCATGATTTCAAGGTGTTGAACTTGATCAAATTTTTAAATGGGGTGGAAAATAATTCATTTTCAAATAAAGTCAAGCTAAGTGTACATTGTTATACTTAATACACAAAATGACGATAAGTATATTTGTGTGTTATGCTAAATGACTATTTGCTTTTCTTTGTGTCTTAGTATTGTTAGTTAATACTTTTGTATGCTTATTGTTATCTCTTGTTGAGCTAATTTTATTTATAAGCATAAATGTCCTTCATGCCTTGTTGCTATGTGTCGAATATTAGTTTTTCGGCTTATGCGTCAATAGGACTTAGGCTAGACTTCTTGCACTAAGTAGCGTAATTGATTTTGCATTGCATATAGGCATAGACCATTTTTCTTGCATTTGTTGCAAGTTTTTAAAATGGTTTAGTAACCTTCTTAGGAATAGAAACTAAGTTGGTAGATCATGTGTGTCGAAAGATATTGTCTTACACAATTATTTTTCCAAAGGTTTAAGTGTAAAAAGTATATCACCCCAAAATACTTAACACTTTCATAAAATCCGTAACATGATCTTTAAAACATTACATCATTTTGTCTTGTTTGACCATGGGTTGTCTAAACAAGATAAAAGGTCATTTTAATACATTAGTATTTAAGTAAAAGAAAATGTATTAAACTTGTATTGATTTAAAAATGGTTAAGATAATTATTTTTATACTAATGAGGTGTCGAAAAACTAAGAGTATTATACTTAATAATATAAATAGTTTTTCTCAAATAAAAATAAATGACAATATCAAAGTAGTAACTTAATATGTCATTAACCTCACACATACAACTAGTATTAGAATAAATGGAACACACTCCTTAAATTTTTATTTTCTTTTTAAAAGGAGTGATCGTGAGGGTCAAGAAAGATTTCGAGTATATATCAATTCATTATTCAAATTATGAATGATATCATCATCGAAGCTAATTGACAAGTTTTCAAGTGAGGACATGAAATTGGAGTCATTATTTGTCTAGCTTCAAGATAACATCAAAATATGATGAAACATATTATCTTGAATCTACATACTCAATCACACTCGATTGTTATGAAAATAATGACGTCCTCTCAAGACGAAAATAATATGCATCGGATCATAACTCACACTTGTGTTGAAGATGCCATGTTAAGTCTTCTTGTCCAATGGTTGTGTTCCAAACTTTAAACTAACATGTTTAAAAGATGCATAAAATACACAATCAAGTAGGATTGACAACTTGGATGTTTCATCCGAAATATACAAGTAATTTACATTGCAATGCAATTAGTAAATGCGTCATTTCCGAAAAACCAAACAAGAGCAAACAAATAACATATGTAAACTTTGCTCATGAACAACTCAACACTCAAAGTCACATGTCTTGTAAAAGTGTCATACATAATATGTTATTAACTATTATGTAAGTCATCAGTCTTTGAGAATATCACATGTATTTCTCTTATCAAAAGATTGATAAAGGATAACTTATATCCTATGCATCTTATTTTCTTTGTGACATGAATGGTTATGTTACAAGAGAATACATTGCATCCTGTTAACAAATATGGGATATTAGAGTTGAATAATAACCTAATACGACATGTGTCATTGCATAAACAAGTAAAATTGGTCATACACTAAAATACTTGTTTCACAAAGCATTCTTAAGAGTGATAAGTTTCCTCTCAGAAAAGCATACTTGTTGAAATAAACAGTATGTCTCATTTCAAATAAAATGCTCACAAGATCTATTGAGGTAAATAACCTTTACTAGATTTTCACTCAAGATATGCAAAGGGGCATTCTTGAAACACACACGATGTAGCAGATTCTACATTGTATCACATTAGAGTGTTTCTTGGTTCTAGGAAACCAAATCATGTTGAAGTAACATGTAACAACTCAACAAACAAAGATGTTGTCCAAGAGATCCTAAAATACACCATCTCCATCAAATAACCTTTAAATCTCAAACACGAAATTAAAACATTTCGCTTGCCTTTGTTAGGAGTTGTGTACGACGTGTCATTCTCTTAACCGACTTTCAAAGTATGGTTAGTTGAATCATATTAGGGAAAATATTAGCAAAATAAGCTAATATCATCTTTGCTATACTTCGATAGGCAAATATAGGAATTTGAATTTTTCTAATATGAGAATGACTACTGGAGAACCTATCGCACTAGAAATTCAATTTGACCTAACGGTTGAATTGCTTCCAGGAGAGAAGTTGGGTTCGTGTATAACCCGTAAAAATGGTCATGTTTAGCCTTAATTGAGCACCACTAGTGATAGTCTCATACTCATTCTTTAACTTGAAAAATTTTCATTCCTACATTTGACTAGAGATAGTTTACATCGGTGAACTATATCTCCCTTTAGGATGTCATCTTGAACAAGTAGTAATTAGGATCTGCCTTAGCAAACCTAGATTGCTTGCATCCCACATACGTGTTTCAAAATGATAACATGTTCTTGTAAGATATGGTTAAATGTCTTCATGATCTTAAATGCTAAATGATTATCATGTTTTACATGATGCTTGCATTTATTCCTTACGTGCATTTTACATGATTTACTTGTAAAGTTTGCACCCACACTATGTCCTTTTGACACATTAGGAATTAGGTATGTGTAACGCCCCGTGACCACTTATACCAAAAATTTTGAACTTTATACTTGGAAACGATTGACTAAAACGGACTCATACAAATTCTTCATGTAATGACCATAACCTATAACATTTAACCTTTTAAACATACTTGCAAGAACATCTACTTAAAGACCCTTCAAAACATTTCACACAAAAACCTTCTAAAACAACCAGACAACCCTTCTGAGACCTAGATACGCCGCATCCTTTTTAGGGATACGCCGCATCAAAGCTGAGAGACAATACGCCGTATCAATCTGAAGTGATACGCCGTATTATTCTAAACTTATGATACGCCGCATCTATTAAATTAGATACGCCGCATCGACCCACTGAGACCGAAATTTACAAGAAAATGGCTACGTTGCGCCGCATCCCAACAGGAGATGCGCCGCATCACCTGATATGCCGGATCTCAAATGAGATGCGCCGTATCTACCCTGCACCACAGAAATTCTGGACAGACCCTACTGATCAAAATATACATAATCAACAGCCTCGGCTGGAAACCCGACCTCCCGGACTCGAAACTTGACGAAACTTTCCAGAATCCTTTAGTATGTCCGTAAGATTAATTTCATGCAAAAACATCACCCGTTTGACCACCCGTAATAGTACCTCAAAATTTGATGGGTTATGCATAAATACCCAAAATGACCCATTACACTACAAGACCATTTATACTACTATCAATTCACAAATAACTTGACCATAACCATTAACTTAACATATCAAAAGCATTCCATGCGTACATGACCCGTTAACTTCTCAAAATGTGTAGAAACATACTAATACCAAACACCCCTTAACGAGTACCTTGACCATACAAGTTCTAACTTAGACACTATATGAACATCATAAATCATCCACAAACTTGACCCTTGACCTAAACATAAACAAAGAACATATATGACCACAAGACCGTGAACTAAAAAAATGACCATATAAAAAGAAGTGTACCCGCGACACAAAAGAACACTTGGGGGCTTCCAACTTAAATATGCTTGGTCCAAAAGAATTCCGATCTTCTAAACTACCTTCTTATGCTATAAGTTAGGCTATATCCTTACCCTTGCTTCCTCCGCTAGAACCTACAAAAGCATTAACATCTAAACCGTAAGCGAAAACGCTTAGTAAGTATACAAGGTATAATCAACATCACATTTACACAAGTTTGGTGATTACCACCAATCATAACATTAACAAGGAGCATCAAGTGGGGTTATTACTTACCTTGATCAAGCAAGTAATATTTATATATAACATTTTCATATCTAGCATTGGATCCAAGCTAACACATCATTACAAGCTCCATAAAACATCACATTAACACAATCATAATATTAATAGCATAACATTACAAAGATTATACTCATATACTTACCTCAACTCCTACTAGCTTCCTACTTGACTTTGAATGGGCTTCTATAATTGCTCCCTATCACAAGATTAACTACAATTAGCAACTAACTAACTAAGGAGATCATTAATTCACTACCTTTTGCCATAATCCTCAAAACCCACCATATGAACCCTAATTTTCACATTTGGGGAAAGTTACTTACTTGTGGAGAGACTATAATTAAGGAATCTCTAAGGCTTCTTGATCAACTCTTGCTAACCACAATGTACTAGAATGATGATTTTGGTTTCCTTCTCTCCTTTTCTAAAAATGTCGACACCAACAAGAAGTATCCAACCAATTCTAGACTTCTCTAAAGTCTGGGATTTATTTGGAGTTAGATACAAGTTTGGTCTTTTGACACTTATGGTCCTTCTAGGTCTATTCCTCCTATTTTAGTCACACATTAAGTTATAACTTAATCTATAGTACATAACTTATGTTTACATAGCATAATATTTACATTAATGGTACCTTGTCGGGGTACGGGTGTAACAATTCTCCCCTCCTTAAAATGAGAGTTCGTCCCCGAACTCTACTCGTGAAATAAGTGAGGATACTTGCTCCTCATTTTTGCTTCCGTCTCCCATCTAATGCTTGTACCCTTACGATGTCTCCATTGTACTTTTACCAACGGAATCTCCTTATTCCTTAGTTGCCTCACTTTCCTTCCTAGTATAGCCTCCGGTTCATCTTCTTGCGAAAGTAACTCCGGATCAATTTCAATGTCGTCTAAAGTGACTACACTCGTTTCATCCGCCAAACATTTCCTTAAGTATGACACATGAAAGGTATTGTGAATACCCCTCATTTCTTCGGGTAATTCCAACACATATGCTACTTCACCTACTCGTTTCAAGATTTTGAAAGGTCCTATAAACCGAGGACTAAGTTTCCCTTTGTTTCTGAACCTAAAAACGCCTTTCCACGGGGAAACCTTTAACATAACTAGATCACCCACCCCGAATTCGATTGGTCTTCTTCGGTTATCGGCATAACTTTTCCACCTATCTTGTGCCGCCTTAAGTCTTGCACGAATCGTCTCTATCTTTTCCATTGTAGCCAACACTACATCCGTGCTCGCCAATTCCCTCCTTCCGACTTCTTCCCAACACACGAGTGTCCTACACCTCCTACCATAAAGCATTTCATAGGGCGGCATATCTATGCTTGCATGGTAACTATTATTATAAGCGAATTCGACTAACGGTAAATGATCATCCCAATTGCCTCCAAAATCAATCACACAAGCTCGTAACATATCCTCCAAAGTTTGAATCGTCCTCTCACTTTGCCCATCGGTTTGAGGATGAAAGGCCGTGCTCATATGAAGTTTCGTACCCAATTCTTCTTGGAAATCTTGCCAAAAATTTGAGGTGAAACGTCCGTCTCTATCGGAGACTATAGAAATAGGCATCCCATGACGTGCGATTATCTCGTTAACGTAAATCTTTGCTAGCTTATGAACGGGCATATTTTCTCGGATTGGAATAAAATGAGCACTCTTGGTTAAGCGATCTACTATGACCCAAATCGTGTCATTCTTCTTTTTCGTCCTTGGCAATTTCGTAATGAAGTCCATCGTGATCTTTTCCCACTTCCAAACCGGAATATCCAAAGGTTGAACTTTTCCATACGGTTTTTGATGCTCGGCTTTGACCTTTAAACAAGTCAAGCACTTCTCAACGTACTTTACACAATCTCTTTTCATACCCGGCCACCAATAGTTCTTCTTCAAATCGCGGTACATCTTTGTAGCTCCCGGATGAATAGAATATTTCGACTTGTGTGCTTCCTCTAGAATCAATTCTTTGATGTTGCTACGAAAAGGGATATAAACCCTTCCATACCGAGTCTTAATTCCTCGACTATCTTCTTCGAGATGCGGAATGTAGGAAGTGATACGCTCACCTTCCCTATTTTCTTCTTTCAATGCCTCCTCTTGAGCTAACTTGATCTTATCAAAAAGGTCGGTGGTGACAACCATTCTCAAGGAATGAATTTTAGTAACCTCATTTTGATCCTTTCGGCTCAACGCATCCGCCACCACATTCGCTTTACCCGGATGGTAGCGAATTTCGCAATCATAATCCTTCAACAAATCTAACCACCTTCGTTGTCTCATGTTGGGATCTTTCTTATCAAGGAAATATTGAAGGCTTCGATGATCGGTATAAATTACAAACTTGACACCATACAAATAATGCCTCCAAAGTTTTAAAGCAAAAACCACAGCCGCAAACTCAAGATCGTGAGTCGCATAATTTTCTTCATGCTTCTTTAATTGTCTCGAGGCGTAGGCAATCACTTTTCCCCTTTGCTTAAGAACACATCCAAGACCGGAATAAGACGCATCGCTATAAACCACCATATCTTCGGTCCCCTCCGGCAATACTAGAACCGGTGCTTCACACAATTTCCTCCGTAGAGTACAAAAGGCTTTGTCTTGTTCTTCTCCCCACTCGAAGGTAGCATTCTTCTTAGTAAGTTTCGTTAAAGACGATGAAATTTTGGAGAAGTCTTGAATAAACCTCCTATAATATCCCGCAAGACCAAGAAAACTTCGAATTTCACCAACATTCCTTGGTGCATGCCATTTCATTACGGCTTCTACCTTTGAAGGATCGACTTTGATACCATCGGCATTAATAACGTGACCAAGGAACTGAACTTCTTGCAACCAAAATTCACATTTCGAGAATTTATCATACAATCTTTCTTTTCTCAAAGTCTCAAGAATTTCTCGAAGATGTAGTTCATGTTCTTCCTTGCTCTTAGAATAGATAAGGATATCATCAATGAACACTATAACGAATTTATCCAACATCGGTCTACATATAGGATTCATGAGATCCATGAAAACCGCAGGTGCGTTCGTAAGACCAAATGGCATAACCGTAAACTCGTAATGTCCATATCGGGTCCTAAAGGCCGTCTTAGGAATGTCTTCATCTCGAACTTTCAATTGATGATAACCCGAATGGAGATCGATCTTGGAAAACCACCGCGCACCTTGAAGTTGATCAAAGAGGTCATCGATTCTTGGTAACGGATACACATTTTTCACCGTGACTTTATTCAACTCGCGGTAGTCAATGCACATCCGCATACTACCATCTTTCTTTTTAACGAACAAGATTGGTGCTCCCCATGGCGAACTACTAGGACGAATGAAACCCTTGTCAAGCAATTCTTGAAGTTGACTCATCAATTCTTTCATTTCGGACGGAGCTAGATGATAGGGAGTTTTAGCAATAGGAGTAGCACCCGGAACAAGATCAATACGAAATTCGACTTGCCTTTCGGGTGGGATACCCGGCAAGTCTTCCGGAAAAACATCACGAAATTCATCACAACCGGAACATCATCGATATTTTTCTCTCCAAAGCTCGTATCTACCACGTGAGCCATGAAGGCATAACATCCACATGATAAATATCTCCTAGCCTTCATCACGGTACATAGCTTTAGTTCACCTTTTCTTTTATCCCCATAAATAATCATTTCACGACCGCTAGGATTAACAACTCGAATGATCTTTTGGCTACAAAGGATAGCCGCGTTATATTTATCAAGCCAATCCATACCGATAATAATATCAAATTCCCCGAGCATAATGGGAATTAAGTCGATCTTAAAGACACTTTCATCGATCTCTATCTCTACGTCTCGATATACATTAGATACAACAACGATTCTACTATCGGCTATTTCGACTTCTAGGGGTATCGGAAGTTTAGCTAGTGGGGAAGTTATTTGCTTGCTAAAATCATAAGACACGAAAGAAACACTAGCACCCGAATCATACAAAACCCGAGCGGGTATGGAATTTACAAGATGAATACCTGTGATGACATCGGTCCCTGATTTGGCTTCTTCAACACCCATTTGATAGACTCGAGCTGTTGGTTTTGGAATCTCCACTTTCTCTTGCTTGACGGTTCTCAAAGGCTTTGCTTCAATCGCCTTTGTTTTCGGGCAATCCCTCAACCTATGCCCTATCCCATTACACCCATAGCATACTATCATCGGCTTAGTACAATCTTTGCTTTGATGATCTAAGGCTCCACATTTGTAACAACCCGGCGTATTACGCCTACACTCCCCAAGATGAAACTTGCCACACTTAGAACATGCTACCTTAGTTTTGTTTCCCGCACTCTTCTTGCCATGGTCAAATTTAGCTTTCTTTCCATCCTTATCCGCAAACTCTAGCTTCCTTTTTGGTTCTTTCGCCTCCTTCTCCTTCCTCCTAAGTAAATCCGCTTCCCTTACCCTAGCCCTACTCAAAAGATCATCCAACGTAGTACATTTGAATGGTGAAATCACTTCACGAATGTCATCCTTGAGCATCCTTTGGAACTTGTCAACCTTAAGCTTGTCATTCCCAAGATATTCGTGACAATAAGGAATCATATCATTAAACATCCTCCACAACTCATTTACCGTCTCGTTAGTTTGAGTGAGAGATTGGAATTTCTCTCGAATTTTGTCCACCTCTTCAACTGGAGCATACTCGGCACTAAACAACTCCTTGAATTCTTTCCATGTACAAGTTTCTACCCAAGGTTCACCTTTCTCGCACACCTTTCCTTCCCACCAAGTCTTCGCACTATCACGAAGAAAGTTAGTAGCATAGATAACCTTCTTCCTTTCTTCACAACCACTAGTACGAAAAGCGCCTTCCACCGCCGTTATCCACCTATTACTAACAATGGGATCAAGAACACCGGTAAACTGTGGCACATCACAAGCCGTGAAATCCCGGTAAGTAGCTTTGTCATTCTTAGGTTCTTTTGTCGGACCACATTCTTTCTTAAACTCCTTAAACTCTTCTTTCATTAGCTCCTTAAGATTTTGCGTCGTTTGTTGAACATAGAAGGGCATTGCTTTTTCAATAGCTATAGCTACTCTTTTTGCTAACATTTTGTCTAGGGCTTTCATTTCATCTCCCGTGAAGCCTCTAAAGTCAGGGCCCCCGGAGTTTGAGGAAGAACTTTCATTATCCTTACTAGCATTGCCCGGATCACTTGCCGAAGTTTCGGCATGCTTGGAAGCCGTGGTTTTCGCGACTTCCTTCGGGTGAGGGGTTTCCATTTCTTCTTACTGAAAATTAGCAATTCACAACATTAAACACAATTATAAATACTTAGCCAATGCATGAATGACATTTCTATCTTATTCTAGCACCCTAGCTTGTTACTCATGTATGATCTAAATGATTTCAATTTCACATATGTCCCGTATTTTCATTACTACGGTGGCCAGGCGTAGTCATGGAAATATTGAACATATGGGTCCTCAAAACCATCCAAACAATACATAAATAACAAACACTAGCTCTAACCGCATTTATCCAAGGCCTAAGTCTAGGAAATCCTAAAATGAAATCCTAAATCTCTTAGACCGAAGCTCTGATACCAAGTTGTAACGCCCCGTGACCACTTATACCAAAAATTTTGAACTTTATACTTGGAAACCGATCGACTAAAACGGACTCATACAAATACTTCATGTAATGACCATAATCTATAACATTTAACCTTTTAAACATACTTGCAAGAACATCTACTAAAAGACCCTTCAAAACATTTCACACAAAATTTTCTAAAACAACCAGACAACCCTTCTGAGACCTAGATACGCCGCATCCTTTTTAGGGATACGCCGCATCAAAGCTGAGAGACAATACGCCGTATCAACCTGAAGTGATACGCCGTATTATTCTAAACTTATGATACGCCGCATCTATTAAATTAGATACGCCGCATCGACTCACTGAGACCGAAATTTACAAGAAAATGGCTACGTTGCGCCGCATCCCAACAGGAGATGCGCCGCATCACCTGATACGCCGGATCTCAAATGAGATGCGCCGTATCTACCCTGCACCACAGAAATTCTGGACAGACCCTACTGATCAAAATATACATAATCAACAGCCTCGGCTGGAAACCCGACCTCCCGGACTCGAAACTTGACGAAACTTTCCAGAATCCTTTAGTATGTCCGTAAGATTAATTTCATGCAAAAACATCACCCGTTTGACCACCCGTAATAGTACCTCAAAATTTGACGGGTTATGCATAAATACCCAAAATGACCCATTACACTACAAGACCATTTATACTACTATCAATTCACAAATAACTTGACCATAACCATTAACTTAACATATCAAAAGCATTCCATGCGTACATGACCCGTTAACTTCTCAAAATGGGTAGAAACAGACTAATACCAAACACCCCTTAACGAGTACCTTGACCATACAAGTTCTAACTTAGACACTATATGAACATCATAAATCATCCACAAACTTGACCCTTGACCTAAACATAAACAAAGAACATATATGACCACAAGACCGTGAACTAACAAAATGACCATATAAAAAGAAGTGTACCCACGACACAAAAGAACACTTGGGGGCTTCCAACTTAAATATGCTTGGTCCAAAAGAATTCCGATCTTCTAAACTACCTTCTTATGCTATAAGTTAGGCTATATCCTTACCCTTGCTTCCTCCGCTAGAACCTACAAAAGCATTAACATCTAAACCGTAAGCGAAAACGCTTAGTAAGTATACAAGGTATAATCAACATCACATTTACACAAGTTTGGTGATTACCACCAATCATAACATTAACAAGGAGCATCAAGTGGGGTTATTACTTACCTTGATCAAGCAAGTAATATTTATATATAACATTTTCATATCTAGCATTGGATCCAAGCTAACACATCATTACAAGCTCCATAAAACATCACATTAACACAATCATAACATTAATAGCATAACATTACAAAGATTATACTCATATACTTACCTCAACTCCTACTAGCTTCCTACTTGACTTTGAATGGGCTTCTATAATTGCTCCCTATCACAAGATTAACTACAATTAGCAACTAACTAACTAAGGAGATCATTAATTCACTACCTTTTGCCATAATCCTCAAAACCCACCATATGAACCCTAATTTTCACATTTGGGGAAAGTTACTTACTTGTGGAGAGACTATAATTAAGGAATCTCTAAGGCTTCTTGATCAACTCTTGCTAACCACAATGTACTAGAATGATGATTTTGGTTTCCTTCTCTCCTTTTCTAAAAATGTCGACACCAACAAGAAGTATCCAACCAATTCTAGACTTCTCTAAAGTCTGGGATTTATTTGGAGTTAGATACAAGTTTGGTCTTTTGACACTTATGGTCCTTCTAGTTCTATTCCTCCTATTTTAGTCACACATTAAGTTATAACTTAATCTATAGTACATAACTTATGTTTACATAGCATAATATTTACATTAATGGTACCTTGTCGGGGTACGGGTGTAACAGTATGCCCATCACTATGAACCCTTAGAAGTCATAGAGTCATACACTAGTGTCAAAACCCATAAGTTAGAGTAGTCGCGAAGTTGTCCTAATTCCCTAGTCATCCCTTTGCCTTCTTCCAAGCAATACACCCTTTTGTCATGGGTAGGTTAGATACAAACCTAGTAGAACTCGGAGTAGGGTTGACAACTTAAATATTTTATCCGAAATATTCAAGTAAATTTAACTTGCGATCGCAATTGTTAAATGTCATATCCGAAACATCACATTCAAGCCTTTTAACAATGTATGTTAAAACGCTCATCCAAAAGCTAAATGCTAACATCAACCTTTGGATGACAAAGGACTCACGAGTTACTACATAAGTGATTAGTAGTTCCTTTCATCCTCGTGTGAATATGCACGTCTTAAGATCCCAAACCCTGCTGCAAATCAGCACCATAGGCCTAGCTTTACGTCTTTCAAAACCCCATGAAACACTCGTGTGCGAAGCACATCGAAATCCTTAAATCAACCAAACCTCTCAACCGAGAATCCCCTAACCATCTCCGTCTAGGTCTAGGAATGATTGAACATATTCCATAAATCTTGTGACTACTTGAATATTTCACCGGAAATATTGTAGTCATCTCGTGTGTCTCGTCTCATAACTATTTAAATATTTCACTGGAAATATTGAGTCATCCTTTACATCGCTCTAATGACTATCTATGTATTTCCTTGGAAATATAAAAGTCATCTCTTCTCGTCCAATACCGTTCAAAGAATTTATTAGGTATAAATTCTCTCCTCGTGTCGAAAAATCTCACTAAATCAGCAAGATTTATTCGTAAAATCCTCTTGAATTCTAATGACAACTTAAATATTTCATCCGAAATATTTAAAGTGTATTTAATTTGCGAAATGCAATTAAATGTCATTTCTCGTTCTCGATCAACGTTCATCGAATCCCGTTGGATTCATTCATAAAGGAATTTATTTGGTATAAATTCTTTTAATCCAAAGTCCAGAAAAGTCACAACATATGTGAAATTTCTTTGTCAAAAATCTTCCTTTCAATTCTCACCAACACCATCAAAACCCACTCGATATAGTCTTGAACCAAAACCGTCTCCTATCAGAATAGATTCCATCTATCATCTGATTCCTTAGCCTTTTCCCTTTCACTTCCGCATGGTATTAAACACTACCAATGCTTCCGCATCCCACTCATCTTCCACACACTTCAAACGAAGAATCGCTAGGATACATTGAGATAACCCTTCCTCATCAACATAGATAACCCACTAGAACCTTATCACTAATCTCACAACCTTGAAGATTTTATCTTCTTAACCCCTAGGATATCTCCACGTGATCACTTGCCTCATCATAATATTCTATGAATATTCACAATGATTGAGAAGAGCTACTTGACTTCAAAGGTGAAGTTTATCGTATGCTATCCACCACCTGTCATGACGTTACTAAACTCATCGCTTCCGTCAACGTTCGTTTTCCTCTTTATCTTCTACATCTTGTCCGGATGGTAATAGATTAAGGGGGAGCGAAAACACACTCATATTGTCTTTCTCCAAACACTCTCAAGAACACACAAATGTGGTTCTTATTCCCTAGGAAACTTCCCTTTAGCTGCCCAGAACTAGGCTGCACAGGAAAATTCGTGACTTCCAGGTCACGGTACCGTTAAATAGGCCACGGTACCATTAAATTTAACGGTACCGTGTGGTATTTAGTGGTACCGTACCTATGTTTGACGAATTTTCACTGTTCCCTCCTGATCCCTGCATCCCTAACCTCAAACCTGCAAAATTTTGCAAACTCACACACACCCTAACATTTCCTCACTACACCATAGGACACCATCACCAACTTTTGTTTGAATCCCACAACTCTTGCCTTTATAAGGACTCACCATTGCAAGCTTATCTTGCATCTCATCACACTCAAACCTTACAACCTTCAACCCTTATATCAATCCCACTCAAACCTTTTAGCTACACTTCACTCTTGACAGTGATAGTCAGTCTAAGAACCTTAACCCATAGATCATCACACTCAAACCTTATAACCCTCAACTCATCACACTCAAACCTTACAACTACTCCTCACTTTGGATAAGTGATAGTTAGTTCAACAACCTTCAATCCTCACAAACATATGAAACCCTTCATGCACCAAATTATCTCTAACACACAACTAGGATCATCCAACCTAGAAACCTAGAACTTCGTTACTTAACCCCGTTAGAGATATCCACCAACAATCCTGTTAGGATCACATACACCTTTTCCTTTTCCCTTTTGAAATATATCATGCATCTCATTGTCAGTGCAAACGATATATTAACCTAAACCATCCTTTCCCACCTTTCCTCAAAGGGCAAAACCAACATCTCCAACCACATCATCATCATCCTCCACTTTTAGGATTCCTACACCATTACCTCCACCAAGTCCACCACAACCTTTAGCTATCACACTAACCCTATCACCTTCAAACCACTTTGGACTTGGCACTAACACATCATCCTTATCACTATCACCATCACCACAACCACTAATGGGTCATCCCATTATTTATCCCCTACAACCACATAACCCAAGTTGTCCTTGTTGTCACCACAACCAACACTCTCCCACCTTATGGAATCATTTAGGTATAACCTCTTTCGAGTCTAATTTATGGCACGACTTGTCATAATAGTAATCATTTAGAGTATGTCTTGTCAACAAACTATCCTTAACATCAATCATCTTGAGTAGATGATTATGTTATTCAAAAGGTTTGTTAGAACTTTCCTTCCCAATGACAACTTGGAAGAAGTCATTTAGTGCGTCAGTCAATGAACGAATCTCGTTCTTGATTAGTGTGATTGAGTGAACAATTACACCTTAGATTTTTGGTCGGGTTGTGACAATTACGTGTTCACATAGTTTAACCCATGCATGTCTTGCTATGTGTATTCTATCCCTATAATGTTGCTCCTATACTGTTATATATTATGCTGCACGAAGCTAACCCTTGATGTAGGAAAAGTCTTTGTATAAATTTGATCCATGGATCCGCTAGATACTATGGTAAATAAACGAGGGGATTAAGTCACCATAGGGGAGCATTGAGCTAGGGGGAGCTCGGGAGAATTTGAATACATAGCATGGAGTCCTTCTAATGGTGGTGATAGAAGACTTCACTGGGATGATGCAAACTCGCCTTTCTGGGGAGAAAGGAAAGTAGTTCAATAAGGGGGAGTAGGAAATGAAATCAAAAGAGAGCTCGAGGCAACTACCTTTTTGCTTGGACAAAAGGGGGAGAAGAGAGTGTAAACAGGTAACTTTTACATTTTACTGTGTGTTACAGTTTACATATTTGTCATCATCAAAAAGGGGGAGATTGTTAGTGAAAATATTACGATATTTAAACTAAACGGTTTCTTCGGTTTTAATAATGACAAACATGTAACTTGTAATGCATAACGTAAAATGCGCAAGTTACTTGTAAACATAAATCATCAATGCGTACTTACATCAACACCTCTCGACGTCTCAAGTATGCTTCAACAAAGTTGTAGATTTCCATCACGACATAAATCACTCAAGGTATGGACAAACAAATCTACTACTTGACAAATGATCAAAGGATTTTATTTTTCTAAACTTCACATTTTTATGAATGTGACAAAACATTTTTCAAAAATATATTTTACAAATTATTTTTGAATTAGAAAGAAATGTTTTATTTGGGAAAATCATTTCAAAAATTGTAACAGCCATTTTCCCCCCCAAAACAGCTCCAAACTTTCCCAAATAAACTTTCACCACTAAAAGACAAAATTTGGAGCGTCTGGAGCGTTTTCGACACCGACGGCTCCAAGGTTCCGTTAAATTTAACGGAGCCGTCGGGTATTTAACGGAGCCGTCCGTACGTAACGGCTAGATTTTTCTTTGCCTATAAATAGTGGACCATTTCACACTTCCAACTTGATTTTTCCAGTCCTTTTCTCTGGTCTAATCCCTTCTTACTTAGATGACTTTCCTTGATCATTTGGAGAGTCTTAGTTTGTTTAAGAGTGATCCAATCATCCATTCAAGTGATCCTCTTCATCCCTCTTGATTAGCAAGAGAAGAACACAAAGTATCCAAGTAGATACAAAGTGTTGTCATCCCTCTTGATTAGCAAGAGAAGAACACAAAGTATCCAAGTAGATACAAAGTGTTGTCATCCCTCTTGATTAGCAAGAGAAGAACACAAAGTATCCAAGTAGATACAAAGTGTTGTCATCCCTCTTGATTAGCAAGAGAAGAACACAAAGTATCTAAGTAGATACAAAGTGTTATCATTCCTCTTCATTTTCAAGAGAAGAACTCAAGGTATCCAAGAAGATACAAGAGTTATAGTTGTTAGGTCTTGTAACATTTGTTACACTCTTGATTGTATCATAGCATACATCAAGATCATTTTACCTTTGTGAGAGAGAGTGAGTCAAGATCAAGTGTGATCTTGTAGAGATAGTGAAGATCTCTTGAAGCCATTGGGCTTGTGTGATTGATCATGTGGATCAAGGGTAGATCGGGTAGATCGTGGTAGATTGGTGCTAGCTAAGATTAGCACTCGACATCTAGCTTAGTGTCAGAAATAGGATAAGCGACGTGTACGGTATAGATCGGGTAGATCGTGGTAGATTGGTGCTAGCTAAGATTAGCACTCGACATCTAGCTTAGTGTCGGAAAACTAGTTAAGCGACGTGTACGGTTTTCTCCGCCTAAAGGGAGTTTGTTGATTAGTGAAGTAACTCTCGAGTTGGGTACTCGGGGAGTGGAGTAGGGCGAAGAGGAGCTTCGTGACCAAACCACTATTAATCATCGTGTTCGGTTTGCTCCTTCTTACTTATCTCTTTACTTTCATTTTATTCTTTATCGCTTTATATTTATATTTGCATTGCGTTTATGCTTGTGTGGCTAGTTGCTTATGTTATGTTGATTATGTATGTGTCATGGTTGATTGTGCTTGTGTTGTAGTTTAATTTATTCATCCCTAGATGATATGTGATCATTGTTGACACTTTTCATATTACGTCACACTTGATTGGGTGTTTGATACAAAAGGTTTTAAGTTTTTAAATGGAAACGTATTCACCCCCTCCCCTTTAAGGTTTCCACACTCTTCAATGTCTATATCATTGATCTGCTCAAGATCCTCACTAATGAGGTCCTTCTCTTCTGACCTCTTAGCAAAAAGTGAGTACACCACTTCATCTGCAAGACCAGCAGGCACTTCTCTTTCTCTCACATTGCTTGAAGAAGCTTCATAGACACCAAAATTAAAGCCACTGGAATTAACATTTTTAGTACTGCTCTTGTTTTGTGAGACAAAAGCCACATTAGCAGCACTTGAAGATGCTTTTGAGACACCTTTGATGTCATGTTCAAACACCCGAAGATTGTTGTACAAATCATCAATTTACAGAGTGTCAACATCATCTTTCATTCTCATGCTCATTTCCAGTTGTGACCATTCTTTTGGCAAAGATCTGAGAAACTTGTGATTTGTATCTTCATTAGATATAGCAGCACCATGAGCTTCCAATTGGGAGAGGAGATGTTGGAACCTGTCATAACCTTTCTCTAATCCTTCAGAACTGGTCAAACTGAATGCTTCAAATTGTTGTTTAAGAACAGCCTTCTGCATCTTTTTTGAATTTGCATTCCCTCCAAATCTTGTTCTGATCGCTTCCCAAATCTCCTTAGCATCATCCATCCCATGAAATCTTCTTAAGTGCTCCTTGGGAAGAGCCGTCAGTAAGATGGTTCTAGCCTTCCTCTCTTTTTCCACAGCATGAATCTCTGCAGCAGAGACTGGGGGAAGCACCCTAACAACACCATCCATACCAACTGAGATTCTCTTATTTGAATTGCCATTCTGAATTACCTTCCATACCTCATTATCAATATATTCAAGATAATGCTCCATCTCTATTGCCCAGATGTCATACTCCTCCTTTTTCAGAAGTGGGAGTTTGATGTTGGAGATAGTGGTCGTAGTAGGGATGCGTTGCTGTTGTTGTTTAGGTCTGTTGGTGTCTGATGCATCATCTTCATGGTTTGAAACTTCATCATCACTAAGATGGTTTGAGTACTCATCTCCAGCCTTTTGAGACATTGTGCAGTATTGTTTTGAGTGAATGAATGTTTGTGGTTTGTGTTTCTTCTTACTCAGAGTCCCTCTATAGGCTCTGATACCACTTGTAGGTCCAACGGTTATGGATCTAAGTAGCCTGTGTTACTTAATAGACAACTTGAATAAATCCAAATTGATCTATGTGAGAAACTCTAATAATGAATTTGATTGTTAATGCGGAATCTTAACAACCAACAAGTATGAAGAACACAATTGATAACTAACTTCGTATATTGCTATTATAACTATTAAAGATCACAATGTCGTACTAACTATAATGCCATAGGGTTCCTTGTATACACTAAGGAAACCCTAATGTTACAAAAACGTGTGAAAGGATAAACATATCTTCTAATAAGATAACTAATTCATCTGTATCCTTTCCTAACTTATAGCTCACCAACTCTGCTATAAAACATAAACAGACTTAACTATCAGGACATACCAGACTTAACTATGTAACTATATCTACCAGACTTAAATTAGTACTGGCAGTTTTAACTAACACTAACAGACTTAACAAGGTACATAAGCAGACTTAAGTCTGTTCTTCTAATAATTCCCAACACTTAAGGCTTACGCGGTCATTATTATGATGTCTGTGGTCCACTTGGTACCTAGCTTGAAAACCTTGTGGGAGCCTTAGATTCTCCAATTGGGGAAGACTCATTCTTGAGTTTTGGAGCATTACTTGTTTTACTGCTTTCCATTCGAGTCTGTCTTCTCCTTCTACCCCTTCTTCTGTCTGTTTTAATTGCTTATATGTTTTATTCCTTGTGACTTGCTTTACATATATGTTGTTGATTTTGGAAATAAAAACAGACTAATTACTTATATCGAAACTTGCTTTTAATTAAATCGTGGGTTCCATCAAGCTATTGAGGGTGTGGATCATTACTCGAAGCTACCACGATATAGCTTGTTGGATATCGTGAGATTTAATTATTGTCTATTAATATACACACTTAATTCCTTGTGACCAGTTATGTGTTATGTGTGATTTTTTTTTTATTTTTTTTTTACACTTAAACGGACTATAAACTATTGAAATATGATTTAATTAAATCGCGGGTTCCATCAAGCTATTGAGGGTGTGGATCATTACTCGAAGCTACCAGGATATAGCTTGCTGGATATCGTGTGATTTAATAAAATTTAACTATAAGATACCTAAAGTTTTGTGCTTTTATTAATGATCTTTGATCATATCAAGATCTAGGGTTTTGTGTGGTCTTTTCCCGCCCCACTACATGCTTCGGCATATGAGGGAATTATTGGAAGAACTTGGGTCTTTTGACTCATGCAGAGTACAATATAGGGTTTTTGACCATTCTTTGCCCGTGATAAAAGTACACCTAATAAGTTGAAAAAATTGTTTTTTGCAAACTTGTGTTACAAAGATGTATGCATGCCTCTTTGTACACAATTTTTGATACATGCTTTTGTCAAAAATTATGTGATACCCTATTTGAAATTTAAGTTTATGCCATCCAAATTTGAGGACACTTGCACTTGCCTTTTGCTCTGGCGTGAGACCTAGAGTTATTTACACATGTTCTCTAATTGGACGACTTAATCGAGTCAAGCGGTGAGATCCTTGAGCCCGAGGCATAGGATGAGACAAAACATGCATGACACTAGTAGCTTGTACTCTAGTGCCATAAGTCTCATAAATCTAAGAGTTGCACTTGTAATGCAATTGTCGCACGCCGCCTACCTCTTGTACCCACAAGACTTACCAGAGTAGTAAGCACTACCGTGATGAGTGGGAGTTCAAGAGGGTCTTAGTCTTTTAGTAAATTAATTGTTTTATTTAATAAAACATGGGTAGTTAATTTGTAAAAGAATTAATTATCGAAAATACTAAAATTTTGAACTTTGTTTTATTGTAGATGGCAGCTAATCAATCCGTCAACAATTCGATATTCAAGTCTTTCCTCGAAAAGGAAAAACTTACTGGATCCAACTTCCTCGACTGGTATCGGAATTTGAGGATCGTCCTCACAGCCGAGGATAAGTTAACCTATGTGGAGCATCCCATACCTGCTACTCCTGTTCCTCAAACTCCTGATCAGCAGGTTCCTGCTGATGTCCTTGCTGCTCACGCCCAATGGGTTAAAGCATCCAAGGACATAGGCTGTCTTATGCTCATAAGCATGACTCCAGAACTTCAAAAGAATCTGGAGCACTTTGATGCATATAACATGCTTAAGGAATTGAAGACCATGTTTGCTCAGCAAGCAGAACAGGAACTCCTTGAGACTGTGCAGGCCTTTCATGCATGTAAGCATGAGGAGGGTCAATCTGTTAGCACCTATGTTCTGAAAATGAAGGGCTATCTAGATAGACTGGAACGCCTTGGTCAGTGAGCTTGATTCTTACCTCTCTGAACAAGGACTTTGCTGGATTCAGACAGAATTATAATATGCAATGCATGGGGAAGACAGTGAATGAAGTGCATGCAATGCTTAAGCTGCACGAACAAGGGCTTCCTAAGAAAGATGCTACCCCTGCTTTACTTGCTATAAGAGCAGGAAGGATCCAGAAGAATAATAAGAACAAGAAGCCGCTGAATGGTGCTCAGGGTAAGAATCATGGTAAAGGCAAGGCTAAGCTTGCTTATGCCCCCAAGGCCAAGATTCCCCCTCCACCTAAAAAGGAGCATCCTGCTAAGGACACTGAGTGTCATCATTGTCATCAGACTGGACACTGGAGGAGGAACTGTCCTGCCTATTTAGCCGAGTTGATGCAGAAGAAGTGCAATGTGGCTAGCAAAGCTAGCACATCAGGTATCTTCACTATAGAACTTTATAATTTTCCTCATAAATCATGGGTATATGACACTGGTTGTGGTACTCACATCTGTAATACTACTCAGGGTCTTAGGGGAAGTAAGAGACTGAAGCCAGGAGCTTTAAGCCTGTACGTGGGAAATGGAAACCGTGCAGCCGTTGAAGCTATCAGAAGTTTTGATTTATACCTTCCTAGTGGTTTAGTTATTGTGTTGGACAATTGTCATTATGCTCCTAGTATTCCTAGGGGTATTGTTTCAGTTTCACTTTTGAAAGACACGGGTTTTACTCATAGTTTTACAAATATTGGTATTTCAGTTTCAATGAATAACGTGTTTTATTTTAATGTTGTTTCTAGGAATGGTATTTTTGAAATTGATATGCATGATTCTGTTTCGAATGATTGTTCTATGTATTCTGTTAACAGTAAAAGAGCCAAGCGTAACTTGGACTCTAAATTCTTGTGGCATTGCCGACTTGGGCACATTAACAAGAAATGCATTGAGAAGCTGCAACGTGATGGGCTTCTTAAATCAACTGACCTTGAGTCTTTTGATAAGTGTGAGTCTTGTGTGTCTGGGAAGATGGCAAGAAAGCCTATTCCGCATAAAACGGAGAAAGCTACAGATCTGCTTGGACTCATACATTCTGATGTATGTGGCCCTTTTAGAACTGTGTCAAAACAAGAATACAGCTATTTCTTAACTTTCACTGACGACTTTAGTCGATATGGTTATGTTTAACTGCTTAAACATAAACATGAAGTATTTGAAACTTTCAAAATATTTCAAAGTGAAGTTGAAAATCAACTTGGTAAGACCATAAAGGCTTTACGGTCTGACCGTGGAGGCGAATATATGAGTCAAGAGTTTATAGATCATCTTAAGAAGTGTGGGATTGTCTCACATCTCTCTTCTCCACGTACACCAAAATATAATGGTGTATCTGAAAGAAGAAATCGAACCCTACTTGACATGGTAAGATCTATGATGAATCAAACAACTCTTCCAATGTCCTTTTGGGATTATGCTCTTGAGTCTGCTGCACGGATTCTCAATATGGTTCTATCAAATAAGTTTGAAAAGACACCATGTGAACTATGGCATGGGAAAGTCCCTAATCTGTCTTACTTAAAGGTCTGGGGTTGTGAGGCATTCGTGAAACGTGATACGCCTGACAAACTTGAGCCAAGATCTATTAAGTGTATCTTTGTAGGATACCCAAAGGAAACAATGGGTTACTACTTCTACTACCCACCTGAGTACAAAGTATTTGTTGCTCGGTTTGCTGACTTTTTTTAGAATCGTCTCATCTCACAAGAAGCAAGTGGGAGGATTGTAGAACTTGATGAAATTCAAGAAGATACTCACCCTTCTGAAAATACTAGCCAACTTCCTGAGATGGTTGAACATGAAAGTGTTGAACCAAAAAGTGAAGTTATTCCTGTTCGTAGGTCCTCAAGGACAATACGTGCACCTGAACGTATGTGTTTGTACATCGATTCAGAGGAGCATGAGTTAGGGGATCTCAATGAGCCCACTAACTATAAAGCTGCATTAGCAGATTCTGAATCTGAAAAATGGCTTAATGCTATGAACGAGGAAATGAAATCCATGAAAGACAATGAAGTCTGGATTAAAGTTGACCTCCCTCCTAACGCTAAAATGGTTGGTAGCAAGTGGCTCTTCAAGAAGAAGACTGACATGGATGGAAAGGTACACACCTATAAAGCTCGTCTTGTGGAAAAAGGTTATACTCAAACCTACGGTGTAGATTATGAGGAAACCTTCTCGCCTGTCGCAGACATAAAAGCTATTAGGATTCTTTTAGCCATAGCAGCGTACTATGACTATGAGATTTGGTAGATGGATGTCAAAACTGCCTTCTTGAATGGTCACTTAACCAAAGAGGTTTACATGGACCAACCTTAAGGATTTGTCAATCCACAATATCCTAACCGTGTATGCAAGCTACAACGATCCATTTATGGATTAAAGCAAGCATCTAGGCAATGGAATAAAAGGTTTGATGAGGAAATCAAGAAGTATGGTTTCACTCAAAACCTTGATGAGCCATGTGTATATCGTAAGGCTAGTGGGAGTAATGTAGCATTCCTAATCTTATATGTTGATAACATATTGATCATGGGAAACAACATTCCAATGTTACAAGCTATTAAAGCCTATCTTGGAAATTGTTTTTCTATGAAGGATTTAGGTGAAGCTGCATATATTCTAGGAATCAAGATCTACAGAGATAGATCTAAGCGGTTGATTGGACTTTGTCAAAGTGCATACATTGAGAAAATCTTGAAAATATTTAATATGGCGAATTCCAAGCGTGGAACTACCCCAATGCAAGTAAAACTTGAGTTGAGAAAATCTCAAGGACCCTCAACACCTGCAGAGGTGGAACGCATGAAGAGGATTCCTTATGCCTCGGCTGTAGGATCCATCATGTATGCGGTGAGGTGCACTAGACCTGATGTTGCGTTCGCTCAGAACTTAACAAGTCGATTTCAAGTAGATCCAGGTGAGAATCACTGGTCTGCTGTGAAGAACATACTGAAGTATCTCAGATATACTAAAGATATGTTTCTTGTTTACGGTGGAGACCCAAACAGAGAACTCAGAGTTACCTGTTATACTGATGCTGGGTGGCAGACCGACAAGGATGATACCAAGTCGCAAACCGGATACGTTTTTGTTCTAAACGGAGGCCCTGTAGTCTGGAAGAATGCCAAGCAAAGCATTACAGTGATGTCTTCTACAGAAGCTGAATACACTGCTACTTCAGAAGCTGCAATGGAAGCTATTTGGATAAGGAAGTTTATTGATGAGCTTGGAGTAGTCCCCACCAATAAAGAACCTATGGAAATGCTATGTGACAACACTGGAGCATTAACTATCGCCAACTAGCCTGGAGCTCAGAAAGGCACCAAGCATTACAAAAGGAAGGTTCACTATCTCCGTGAGGTTATCAAAGATAATGAAGTAGTACTTAACAAAGTTCACACAGATGAAAACTTAGCTGATCCGTTTACTAAAGCGTTGCCTTTGAACAAGCATGTTGAGCATGCTAGTGGTATTGGATTTCGTTCAGTTAGTAGTCTCATGTAAATCTATTTTGATTTTAGTATTTGGATAATGGGATATGTAAAACATTTATTATTTTGATGATTAATATACGTGGTACTTGAGTTATTCATTCATATATTAATTGTGTACTATATTTGCATGTTTAATCCATAAGTAATTTATTACTTTAAATTGTCCATTGTCGATCAATGATATGGGAGTATTGTTGAATTAAGGCAAATGTGAGAGATTGGTTATATTCTTTGAATACTAAGGATGTGTCCGCCAAACTCACATGTTATCCACGTGCTATGGATATTGGATTTCCCCAAACCTACGAGTTATCACTTTGTGGATCGGCGTCATTAAGTGATATCTCGCAAATGGTTATTTTATTTGTCCTCTTACTTGAGATGCAAGCAGGTCTTGCATGTGTGGATCTTTCTTCTTGACTATAGTCAAACGCTATCCTGAACAAGGTGGTTATAAAGGCTATTCTCAGAAGTTGGTTGAAGCACATGAATGGCACGTGTAGTCAAAATGGAATTTGTTCCTCCACTTGTCTTCTGGAGTATGATACTACTGGGGCCCCTCGCTGAATTAATCAGATGTTTGCATGGCCGTGCCCAAAGTGTAAATCAAGATGATGCTTGTTTTACGTTTGGTAATCTTGATTAATTTATGTTAGGATTCGATACACTGTTAAGGTGGTTGAACCTTTGGAACTTTGTGTATATGATATTGATGAAGCGAAAAGTGTACCGCTTTTAGGGGGTCATTTAAGCCCTAAATCGTATTTATTTGATCAAATATTGCCCTAAATCGTTCCTTTTGTCATTTTAGGTACTTTTGAGAAGAAATCTGGAAAAGGAAGCATTTTGGACGTTTTTGGAGCATAAAAGTGAAGAAAACGACAAAGTCTCAAAATCGGCTAAAAAGTACCTTTGACGGCGTCAGGAATTTCCCCAGACGGCGTCATGGCTTGGCAAGAAAAAGGTGGATATGAAAATTACTCATGATAAGCCAGAGAATTTTGCATGAAAAATCTGACGGCGTCACCCTTTAATCTGATCAAGGTCGTCACGACTTAATTTAAAGAGGGACGGCGTCAAGCTTATTTCTGACGGCGTCGAGCTTTGATAAGCCAGAACGGATTTTGGAGGTCTAAAGAGGGATGGCGTCAGGAAGGCCATCCGGGAACCCTAAAAGCGGCGAGGTGACGGCGTCAGGATCCATAACGTGACGCCGTCAGCCCTTAATCTCTATATATAGTTTTGCAATTTTTTGTCATTAGTGTGGAACTTTGTGTGTGAAAAACCCTAAGACGATTTTAGCAGCTTTTTCAAGGCTTTTTGCCTTGAGATCTTCCATGTTACATTGAAGATAAGTTATCAATTAATCATTCAATATGTCTATGTGTTGTTTGATTCTATCTTGTTCTTGTCTTTTGTTTAACATGCTAGGCTAGGTTTTCTTTGTGTTTGCTTAGATCTAATGAAACCTAGCTATTGATTATTGGTTATTAGTGTGTTATTAGTTGTATTGGATGATTGTTCATCTATGTTAGGCTTAAGAAAACTGGCTAACTTCCTATACGGTAACTTGCTTGAACGTCTTAAGAAACATGAACCAATGCGTACTAAGGTTTTTATGGTTGTATTTAATGCATGAGCGAATTCTAGTGATCCCATGTTAGGAGCTTCTTAGCCGGCTCGACATAGGAGTGAAGTAGGAGCTCATAGAGTTGGGGAAGTACGTACGCCACCCCACGATTGGTATTAAGGAATACACCCGTCATCCACGCAATTAATACACACTAATCAACCGGTAAAAGATAGTTAGGGAGTAAGGAAATCTAAGTAAACACATTTCTCTCCATATAAGTTTTACCAACCTTTTCATTTTCTGTTATTTTATTTTATTTGCATTCGTAGTTATTTGGGTTAGTTGACTAGCAACTAATTCCGCCCACTCCTTAAAAACCCGAGATTTTACTTGCTTTCATAAAAAATAAAAAAATACAAAAAATAATCTTCCTTCACCCTTAGACCTATTAGAGTAGTTTTTCATACCTAACGAACACTATTCCCTGTGGAGAACGATCAATCCCCCGTACTTGCCACTTCACTATACTACATCGGTCAGGTACACTGCCTGGTGGGATTGCAAGCCTCTTGAGATCCCTCAAGAGGTAAAACCTGTTGTAAGGTCGCAAAACCACGCATCAGATATATTGAGTGAATATGACTAAGTATGCGGAATCTACTTAATCACACTTAGAAGGTTATTATGGTTATGGAAATGGAACAATTATGTTTGTTATATGACAATGAACAATGAAAGCTTATCACCAAACGATTCAATATTATTAAGATAATAATACGAGTGATCTTGAGTTATCACTAGGGTTACAACCTTGAATCTTATGTTTATATATCTTGTGATATTGTTTGTGTTTGTTCTTGAGAGATATATGTTTAAGCACTTATTCGAACACTCTATGAACTAAACTAAGATCTTCTTTTATATATCAAGAAGATCTTTACAATGATGTTAAGTCTTGTCAAACTTTATCGAGCTACTTGATAGCTAATGTATGTCAGTAACTAAGATACAACATGTATCTAAGTTTACAACTTGTTCTGAGAATATAAGATAAAGACTGAGCACATGGGGTAAGATATTATCTACCGTGTATAATTGACTTTCAGTCAACCAGACTTAATATCTTCAGCAAGCAGACTTAACTCTGTAAGTCACCAGAATTAACACTTGACTTAACCACCAGACTTAACTTCAACGACCAGACTTAACCAGCAGATAACCAGCAGACTTAACTTTGGAACTCACCAGACTTAACTCTACTGCTACCAGACTTAATCACTTGAGAGATTTTCCCGATACTTAAACTTCAGAATATTTAATTCCCAACAATTTATAAAACGAGAAACAGAATAGTTGAACAATATGGAATGACTTTGATCCATATCCATAGTTCAACAAGTATTTGAAACAAAAGGATAATTTAAAATTGTAAACCATTTACCTAGCTGTTTTATGAAACCACACTCAGGTATTTTTGGGAGCAATGCGGTGTTGCTAGACACTTAGCATTGCTAGTATAAATCATTGATTGTTACGATCGCAAGTGGGAGCTATTCGTTATGCGTTCGTAAATCAATAAGTTGTATGGCTAGAAATTACGTGAGCCTATCGGGGCACACACGTATACATTTAGAGAGCGTTTATTAAATATAATTAATATGTTTAATGTATGCTATTAATTATAATTAATATAATCCATGAAATATACATAACGGTTGTTAGTCCGTTAGTGTAACGGTTAACGGTCGTTAAGTCCAAAGTTAGCTTGTATTGTACATAGTTATTTCACAAGGACCAAAAAGCAATATGGAGGCCCATGGAACCCATGGGGTGGCCGGCCATATGGGCTAGGGCAAGAGAGGGGTGACTTTTTCCCTAAGCTACCCTATTAGTATAAAAGGAGGCCTCTAGGTCTTCATTTATTCACACCTCAAATCAAAGCATTCTTTGATCTTCTCTCTTTCCCTCTAAAAAACGTCCAGCACCCCCTTGTAAGGGAGTTGGCTTTGTTTCTTCTCTACGACTAGCATTCGTGTTTAGTTCGTAAGCTCGTGGGTTAAGCACTAGCATCCTAACGCTCTTGTTAGACGTGTAGTGTGAGTTTTCGATAGAGATCAACTCACTATAGTTGATTAGGGTTTCGTGGTGATACGAGATCCATTGAAGTGTTCGTGATCAAGATCAAGACTTGGTGGTTATCTATTTTTCAATAGATTCGAGGTTAGTATTTATTATGTGTTTTAATTCATAACATTAAATATAGATCCATCCGCTGCGTACTCGTAGTATTGATGGTTTAATCAATATGAATTCCCTACACAATGTTATAGAAGTATCATTGCAAATTAAATTTGTTTAGAGTTATGATTAATTTTCTGCGAAAGATATTTAAGAGTTTGCGGATTCTTATATGAATCAATGGTAGAAAGGTACACTGGGTAGGAAAAATGTCTTTGCTAAAAAGTCCATAGCTTTTAATTCATTTCGAGTTCGAAGTATACTTTAGATTGACGAAAAAACCATGGCAAGCCTGATCTTTTAACAAACTCACATGAACAAATGTCCGACCATGATTATGGACAAACATGCTGACCAAGTTTCGTGTAAGTGGGCTCTTTTTGATCGAGTTGAAGACGTTTAATTAATTCTTGTACAGGTCGTGTTGTTACTATAAGCTTAACATAAACGATGAAACGTACATTCTTTTCAATCAAAAGAACTCAATTAGAACATATAACTTTTAAATTTTATTTATATTATACATATATACATTTCTGGAAGCGGACGACATCGTTTCAAAAAAGGAAGAAAAACAACGTCGTTTCGCAATAAGGAAAAAAAATATATTCAAAACAATACTCCGAACTATGCGGTAAATTACGAAAATTAACCTGTAATTTTAAATATATACGACTTTTTTATATAAACAAACTTTATTTATCAAATATCTAGCATCTATCTAGCAATTTCCTTATAAAAATATATACCGTTAAAAAGACCTTTAACTTGCGAACAAAATAAACCCAATATTGCAATCCTTTGACTTACGTACGATTTTATAAAATAAATTGAACGTTAATATATATGTTTTTCGCCAAAAAAAAAGTTTCAAAACACATCCTTAACCTATTCAACAACTTTAAAAACTACTCTAAAGTTTGTTTCAATATAAATTGAACAAAAAATTTCAAAATACGCTCTAAATTAGGTAACAAGCTACAAAAACTACCTTAAACTTTTACTCTTTATAAATTTTTTTATATAGCTAACTTTATTTATCAATTCTCTAATAAATATTCAGCAATTTTCTTATAAAAATATACGAATTAAAAAGTCTTCAAATTTGGAATAAAATGAGCCAAATATTGCAATGCTTTTGAATTACGTACGATTTTATAAAAAAAAGTTATTCAAATTTTAAAATCAACCTTTTATTTTTCTGCTGATAGGTTAAAATTTAATAATTTTGCTATAAAAAAATATACCAATAAAAGGGCTCTCAATTTCAAATAAAATGAGCTCAATATAGTAATGCATTTAAGTTACATTTTATAAAAAATAGAGATTAAAATTTAAAAATCAACTTCTTATTTTTCGGATAATAAGTCAAAATGATTGAAAATAATTGAATTATATACATTTTAGACTCATTACAATAATCAATATTAGTTTAAGGAAGAGTTTTAACATACGTTTTACTTTTAGTGTGTAAATTATTTAGTTAAAAATGATTATTATTATAATAATTGAACTTTTGGGTTTTACAATTGCAATATAAATTGCATTATATAATTTAGTTATATAAAAACGTTATATTATTACGCATGAATATCAAATTATATAGACAATGCAATATTGTTTTTGCAAAGAAAGTAAAGTAATTAAATGATTTTAAGTAATTATTATAAAAGTTTTATCAAACCATATAGCGGCGCAACATAATATTTTTGGTACAAAGAAAGTAAAGTAATTAAACAATTTTAAATGATTATATCATAAATGTTTTATCAAAAAATATATCGCCGTAACACGCGAGTACATTTACCACGTTAATGAACATTTTTTGTTATGTGATACCTTTATAGGAAATAATATATATTTCAATAACTTTTATTGTAAAAAACTTGAAGTAAAAGAATTAAAGATAATGGCTATTAATTTAAAACCTTAGAGAGATGGGTGTGGTAACTTTGTGGTGGCGCCAAATACACATGGACACCAAATGGCTTGAGCCATTTCGGTGCCACCATATCCCCCCTCAAAAAATAAATAAATAAATAAATAAAGCACCATTCTAATGTCTTAAGCCATTTGCCACCTTATTATTATTATTATTATTATTATTATTATTATTATTATTATTGTTATTTTAGTCAGGCTCTTGGTTGAGTTTGTGTCTTAATTGTGTATGATGGGTCCTAAAATGAGTGTTTTGACTTGAGTTATGAGTGACAGGTATTGTAAAAATATTATAAAAATATTCATACACATAACTATTCTGATTCTAGAATTACTAACGAAACACATTTACACACCTCACGTATTATCAAGTAATAGTTTGAGGTTTGATTTGAGTTATGAAATCACTATGTGTATAGGTTTAAGAATGAGAATATGTCATAAGATACCGACCGAAGTAAATGATACCCCAAGTTTTAGTGAAGCTTCTATAAATTTATACGTCCTGATATTATCTTAAAATGAGCTGGATTTAAGAAAGTCTATATATACTTTTGGCCAAACCTTTTATAAAGCAATAGCTAGTTTGGAAAAAATTCTTTATAGATCCAACTTTTACCATAGAATCCATCGAGCAATCTTAGCAACTCATTTTTCTTATCAAATTAAAAAAATTAATTTCCACCCCTTTTTTTAAACTTAAATATCTCGCATACCGTAAATCGTCAAGCTACAAAAAAAATACCATCGCGACGAGAATTAAATTATCTTTCTATAGACATGCATTGTTATATATTTTCGACGAACTTTTTTTTCGATGAACTTTTTTTTTTTTCCAAAATTTCCGTCCAGAAAAATCATATATGATTCGATTTTAACAAATCATATATGATTCCGTACGAATCATATATGATTTTTACGAATCATATATGATTCGTAAGAATCATATATGATTCGTAAAAATCGAATCATATATGATTCTTACGAATCATATATGATTCTTTCTGGGCGGAAATTAAAAAAAAAAAAAAGTTCGTCGAAAAAAAAAAAGTCGTCGAAAGTATATAACAATGCATATCTATAGAAAGATCATTTAATTCTCGTCGCGATGGTATTTTTTTTGTAGCTTGAAGATTTACCGTTTGCAAGATATGTTGTTTTAAAAAAAAGATGAAAAATAAAAATGGGTGGCTATGATTGGTCCATTGGTTCTATGGCAAATATGAGATCTATATTGATCTCATCTCTAGCTAGTTTTGGTGATAAAAAGCATTACAAGAGAGGCGAAAAATTAATGGCAGCGACATCTATAGTTTAAAATGACCGTTTCAGTTTTGGCACAACTAATCAATGTTTTAAATACCGGTATTTTAGTTATACCGGATTATCCTCCGATATCGGTATTCCGGTATACCGGACGGTATATACCGGACACAAACATAACCAATACCAACCATCCAGTCTCCACATCAGTTACAAATGATGGATTTTATTAACAAAGAAAGTCTAATTAACAAAGAAAGTTAATAAATAAATTAACAATAAAGAAGTCAATAAAGAAAATAAGTTGTAGATTGAGTTGCTAATACAGAAAATCACCTTAAGAAAGTTGCCAATCGGAACTGTTGTTGGCTGCCGGAAGTAGTGGTGGTGGAAACATACCCCGATTGGAGAAATAAGGAGGCTGATCGGAAGAAATAGGGTTACGTAACATAGGGTTACAAGCTGCTACTTATGTTTTGTATAAAAGGCTGATCCCTTTTTTTTCCTTTTTTAATTGGATTTTTTTTATACAAATAGGGGCACCGCCGGTATTAACATACCGGTATTTTCGGTATTTTGCAAATACCGGCCGGTATTACCGTTGGGCGGTATAATCAAAATACCGTGACAAGTTATACCGACCGTGCCCCCAGTACCAGTAATACCGGCCGGTATTTACCGGTATTTAAAACATTGCAACTAATTCTAACTAATTAGTCCATTCGGCTGTGGTATATGTTTTTAGTTAATTTAGATCTGTAGTACTTGGCAATTTCAACATTTTAATATTTTATCAATAAATTTCTTCCTAGCTGTTTATCTGAATGGATCTATTTATCTAAACGGTTGTAATAAATTAGGCTGATCTCGACTTTGAGAGATTTATTAGATTGTCATCTTCCAATAATTTATTGGGTTTTGTTAAACACAACCCATGTTGTTGTGTGTAAGCATTCCAAATTTACGAAAATGACAATTAATAAACTCATATATTCCATAAATATATATTTTTTATCATTATAAAAGAGGTAAGTGATTTTAATTATGGAATGTTTATAGTTCATTAAGTGCTCATTAAATGTTAATTTTATATTTATAGAAGTCTTATACACAACTTGTGTTTAACAAAACACTAATTTATTAGATATAGATATAAAAACATAGACCATTAATAAAAGTCTTTTTGCTTTACTGTTATTACTCCATCCGTCCCAAAATTATTGTCCCCCAACAAAAAATACACAGTTTAATAAAACATAATCATTACTGCATTATCTCTCTTACTTTTTTGCAAAATGACATTTTTACCCTTATGCAATTAATTATATCTTTGAATAATGTTTGTAATTTTTAATATCATTAAGTGCAATATGATAAACTTGTTACATTATTCACAACTATATTTGGAAGAGGACAATAATTTTGGGACAACCCAAAATGGAAAGAGGGACAACAAATTTGGGACGAAGGGAGTAAAATTTTAGCCGGCCTTTTCAGAACGTTCTTTGAAAGAATCAGACTGCTTCTTTAATTCTCAATTTATGTCACTTGTGAAAAACTAGAAGGGGGGGTTGAATAGTTTTACGTCTTTTAATTTTATTTTTGAAAACTTTGTTTCCTTTTAAAACTTAGATTCAAGTTTATGTGAAAAGTGATACTTAAACAAAATTATTAATTATATGTGTATCCTTTTAGATTTGTTATAAAAGTTTTGTTTTTAAGAATGGAGTTTCAATTTGATCTTTATGTGAAACTAACTCCTAAATAATACTAACAATTATATATGCCTATATGTATAAAAGTAATGACGATACAAATAAAGAAGTAAGTAAGAGATGGAAAGATCAAACCGAGACACGAAGGATTTATAGTGGTTCGGCTACAAGGACACTTTCACTGCCCTACTCCACTCCCCGAGTCACCTACTCGAGAGTTTTCTTCACTACTTCAACAAGCTCCTTTATGGCGGAGAAAACCTTACACAACTTTGGCTTACACCGGTTTAACGACACAAAGCTAAATGTCGAGTTCTAATAGTAGCAAGAACCAATCTCACAACTTTAATCACAACTTCTTCACAACTTATTCACAACAACTTCACGACGGATTCACGACTTCTTCACGATGGCTTCACAACTTCTTCACTAGGGCTTCACAACTTCTTCACGACTACTCACGACTACTACACACCACAACTACTTCACAACCTCTTAACTACTCCTTCTTCACAACACTACTACTACTACAATCTAGTTCACAACTATACGCTACTTCTTCACTTCTCTACTTCTTCACACCTTTTCTATACTTCTTACACACCTAGTATTTCTTCACTCTTTGGCGACTTCTACTTCTTTAATGTCTCACGACTTCTTTATGACGGCTTCACCACTTCTTCACACCGCAACTACTTCACCACTTTACAATATTTCTACACTACTTCTTTACACCACAACTACCTATACACCTTCTTCACTATTTACACACTACACTAATCTAATCACTTATGTTCACACCTACTATACACACCTTGTACACAAATGAATGAATGATTTACAAAGTTTACTAAACTAACAACTTAAGTAACAAGATGATACTAAGTTGTAATACTTCTAGTCTTGATAGATAGAAGTATTCTTCTTTTGCACTTGGATGGTAGAAGCTTGGATCACTTAGAAACCAATGCTTAAGAATTATATGATCAAAGGTTTTAGAAAGATAAGGAGAGATTTAGAACAGAAGGTTTGGGGTGCAAAAAGGTGAGAAAAAAGTCCAGAGATGAACCAGTATTTATAGGCAAATCTGAGGGGCTAGAGGAGCGGGGCGGTCCCCTTAAATAGGGGCGGTCCCCTTAAAATTAAGGGGGCCGCCTAGTAAAATTAAGGGGGCCGCCCAACTGGAACGTTGCTCAGATTTGTCTTTTTGTGGGGAAGGTTTTTCTGAAACATTTTTACCATTTTTGGTTGAAAATTTGAATTCATAAATTTATAAAGGATTAAACATTTTTATTTAATACCAAAAATGATTTTCTAAAAGATATAAAATGTCTTAGTCATTTTATAAAAAAATTAGTGATTAAAAAAATGTTCCTTTGATCATACAATGCATTAGGCATTTGTTTATTCATACCTTAAGTGATTAAGTTGTAGAAATGAATATTTCCAACTAAATACTTGTTTACTTAATAAGTTTATGTTTAATGAGTTTACATTTTGTGATCATCAAAACATAGAGATATGAATAAGTATTGATAATGTTTTTAGGCATTATTTATATCAACAATCTCCCCCTTTTTGATGATTACAAAACTTAAACTCATTAAATCCAAAATTTTATTTTTGGACAAGTATTTAGTGAGTTTACATTCACTTCTCCCCCTTTTTGTAGAATCAAAAAGGTTATGCCGACTATATTCAACTAAGAATTTTGTCGGAAACTAGAGCTCCCCCTTGATGTATACTCCCCCTCGTTTGAGGGCACCAAGGAATCGAGATATGGAATACTTTGCAAGAAAAATATTAGAAGCACAAACATATATGTATAATAATAATAAGAAGAATAAGAGCAACAAACATAGCAATCAAATATTAAAGACATGAAACAAAACATGCATTAATTTAAAATGATTATGTGAAAAACATAATCATTGATACAACATTTATTTTGCTTAGAGCATACAATAAGTAGAAAATCCTAAATTGCCAAAGAGAGCCATCTTGCTTGTAACATAAAAATTTATAAGCATATAAAATGCTTAGATGGTTGATGGTGAGGTGTTTGAAATGGAGGTGGTTGAGTGAGGGTGAAAATGTTGGATTAATGGAGGTATGTTTTTGGGTGAATGGATGTTGGTGAGTTTGGTGGTGGAGAGTTTGGAGTGGACCATGTGGATTGATGGTTTTGATTTTGTTCAAGTAAGAGGTTTGGATTAGATTTTGTGAGGAGATACTCAATCCAAGTGAAGTGCTCATTCAATGCAATGGTTTGTTTTTGGAGAAAGATGCAACAAGGACAATTGTTGACATGTCTTTCAATTTGACTCAAGTTGTGGGGTGATGAAGGAGAGCTAGATGGAGGTTGATCTAAGTTGCGTTGAGCAAGGTGTAGGGCAAGAAGAGCACTAAGCTCATGGGCTTCCTTGAGTTCTTCAATGAACTTCAAGTGTTCGGAGGGAGGTGATGATGGTGGAGTATGGTTGTCATTTGGGATGGATGTTTGGACATGTAACATAGGGGTGACATGTGAGTTGGTGGGAGGTGGTGGTGATACTCTTGGTGGTGGAGACATTTGTGAGCTTGGGTAATTATGAGTGGATGAGGATGGAGATATGGAGGATGAGGATATTCCAAGAGTGGTGAGTGGATTTGATGGTGCATTGGTTGATTGAGCAAGATGTGGGATGGTGTGAGTGAGATTGGGATTATTGTTTTGGGATTGATCATGCTCTCTATATGAATCATTTGGGTAAGATGGAGGTGTGTTTTTGGGAGCAAGGGTGGATGATTGGTTATGTTTGTGAAGGGGTTCATGAGACTTAGGTGTTGGTTGGTTTTGGACAACATCATTTGTTTAGTTGGTGTTGTAACAAGTGTCAAGCTTTCTTCTCCAAACGGGTCTTACAGAGATTTTAGCAACTCTTGAAGGTTTGTATCTTGGGTTGTTGGGAGATGACTTGTTTGGATGAATGAGCACTAATGATGGATGAATGAGCATTAATGATGGAGAAAGGTATTTATAGTGTAAGAATGGTGTGATTGAGGAAGGTAAATTTTGGTGGGTGGTTTAGGACAAAATATGTTTGTGAGTTTTGGGAAGTGTAGGATAAAATGGGCTAAAAAGTGAAAAAGAAAGCAGTGTTCCCCGACCATCAGATGGCCGGTCCCCTTAATTAAGGGGCCGGTCCCCTTAAATATTAAGGGGGCCGCCTAGTAAATTAAGGGGGCCGCCCATCTGCTGATTCCCAGGTTACCAGAAATGGGTTTTTGGCAGAAATTTGTAGAAAATGTTGTGTTTTTGGGTTTAGTTTCAAGCAAGTCCAACTCTTTGAGGCAATTTATCATTTAATACTTTATGTATGCAAAGCATATTAATTTAAATACATTAAGTATTTATATCTAGCATGCAACCTACTTAATGAGCAAGCAAAATGTGTATATATATATATATATATATATATATATATAATATATATATATATATATATATATATATATATGCAAGAAGAAGCAATGTATAACACCAAGTAACACATAATATCATTTTTAGGAAATAAGCTAGTTAATTAATCCTAATGAGTGTCTATGTGCTAAGGATTGAGAAGTTGTGATAGCATGGACTTTTAGACTTATACCAATTAAGATCTTAATGGGTAAACAATGGTTTTTCAGATTCGATTTAGTTCTCTTATAAATGTCATATACATAAATATAGATGACAAATATGAGATCACCATGCATGATTTAAATAAGTGTTTTTAGCATTATTCAACAATGTTTGAGAGTAGGTTTTTATGTGGGTGTGAAAAGAAATTTTAATGAAATAGATTTGGTTTTATTTCAAAATGTTTTTATGAGGAAAGAAAACATATTTTTCCAATCTTTGACTTTGATAAACACGTAACAATGGACGAAAGTTTGGAAGAAAAGTGGGATGTTAAATACAAAGGTGTCATAATCTTTTGAAAAATCATTTTTCAAAATGTGAAGTTTTTGCATATTTAAAAACAAGTATCATTAATTATAGGTTTAAAAAGAGTGGTTAAAAAGATCTCATGCTCAAGGAAATTGGTTAAGGCTATTGACACATGCTACCCCTTTCTACATATCCTGTGATCATACGAAAGTGATGACTAAATTCTATTTGATGCGAGAGTGGGATATATGCTAATATGGCTCCTTTGATTACGCACATTATCTAACTTAATGCCATAGTCTATAAGAGTTTACTTCATCCATGGGTTATATTGTGATATATCTAATCCTACTTCCATGTTGACAATTAATCCACTTTACATGCTTTATCTAAATGAGTTCTCTACAAGTGGACATGGAAGATTTCCATATTCAATTTGCGAACGCAAAATGAGTTTGACAGTGAATACTTCATTTAATGCTTAGGGGGCTAACTAAAGGGTTTCAAGTTTATTGAATTGTAAAACGAATATAACTAAAAGTGTAAAGGCAAGACAACCTATCAAACTAAGCATATCCTAAGGCAATTATTAACACAACTATATGTATGAAGTAACTGTTCATGAAATTTTAAAAAGAGAACGTACCTTATGTCCAGCTTTTCTTCATAATATTCAAGATGGTAAATGAGGTAGTGAATGATAGATGAGTCTTCAAGATAAGCAGAGTATGAAAGTATATCATAGCAATCTTCTAACGCCTTATTTGACCAAAGCGGCTCGACCCGAACATGTCTTGTACTAGACTCATTCGATGTCTTAGCTTTGATGTATGTGACGTCTTTTTGTTGAGACTTTCACCTCTTTATTCCAACCACATCATGCTTTTACAACAAGTACTTGTTTAAAAGGTACTTTGTAGATTACACAAAGTTTAGAATTAGGTAGTGGAGATATCTTCATTAATTCTTCAATCGCCGCACCATTAATTTTCCACTACGCCATTAGTTATTTCATGAGATGAATTATCGTGTGAAATATTAAGTGTGGTTCAGGATTTGATGATTCATCAGTCTTTACGCGCGTGTTTTGAATGTGAGTAGGTTAATGCAAAATTGAGTTTCATTCCTTTGTGCGTTCATCACCTAATCAAGTAAAACAGCTTGGTACCCAGATTCTCATGGGTCCGAGATGGTTAGTTGAAGACATCCATTGCATTTGTATGCACATGGTGAGGATGTCGCCAAGAAGTACAAGAATTCCTTAATAGTTTGTTTTGATGCACAAACAATGGATTTCTTGACTTATATTAATTGTAATCATAGTAAATAGCCTTATATCTAAATTTCTCTACTAGGTTTTACAATTTTAATTTGTTTTGATTTACTTGTTGATGAGTTATCCGAACTAAATCCTAAACCGGTTTTATCTTTGAATGGCTTTTGACAACTTAGTAGATATTTAAGAGATTTGGAGCTTTCTTCAAATTTACCTAATATTTTTGCTCTTTCATTTAATCTTTTAATTTCATGCTTATATTCTTGACATGTTTTGCATTCTAGATCTATTTCAATATTACTTTCAAGTCTAGACATTTTATCTTATAAAATTATTTCTTTTTCAAAATTGCTTTCAAAAGTTTTTGATGATTCATTTTTGGAAATGGTTTTTAGATCTATGTTGCAAAAATGTTTAAGCTCATTTTCTAATTTTGAAAATTCTAAAATGAATTGATCATAGCAAAAATGTTCGGTTTTGGATTGTACCTTATTTGGAGTTTTATCTATTTTGGATTCTTCAAATACCGGATTGTAATCTTCTTCTTCGTCTGTGTCACTCCATGATTTTGAATTTAGTTTACTTTGGAGTTGATCCATGTGGTCTTCATCATTAATACCTTCATTAAAGACATTTGAACTAGTAGTACATGTATCTATTTTATCTAAATGATTATCTATCAAATTTTATAGGACAACTAATTCATGTACAAGATCAAATTCCTCATCTTTGGCTTGACATTCTTCTTGATGAAAGTTTAAGAGATTTTTCCAAATATCATTAGCCGTTTGACAGAAGAATATTCTTTCATATTCAACTCTCGGCAAGGCTTTATAAATAAGTATTTTAGCTTTATTATTTTTGTCATTCTTTGTTTTGAAACAATCATTTTGACTTTCAAACTCCGTTTTTGCTTGACTTTCAAAATCCGTTTTTATTTGACTTTCAAAAACCATTTTTGTTGGTTGAAAATCACCAATCGAAATGACATGCCAAAGATCTAGATCAATTGATTTCACATAATTTTCAAATTTATTTTTACATTCAAGAAAAGTATAGTTTTCAAATAGCGGTGGTTTTTGCATAAATTCCCCTTCTAAATATTTTTCGAATTCCATAGATCGATTCAAGTTTTAAAATACAGTATATTTTAAAAATCTTGTTTGACGTGGCTCTTGATACCAATTGTGGAAAACTAGAAGGGGGGTTGAATAGTTTTACGTCTTTTAATTTTATTTTTGAAAACTTTGTTTCCTTTTAAAACTTAGATTCAAGTTTATGTGAAAAGTGATACTTAAACAAAATTATTAATTATATGTGTATCCTTTTAGATTTGTTATAAAAGTTTTGTTTTTATGAATGGAGTTTCAATTTGATCTTTATGTGAAACTAACTCCTAAATAATACTAACAATTATATATACCTATATGTATGAAAGTAATGACGATATAAATAAAGAAGTAAGTAAGAGATGGAAAGATCAAACCGAGACACGAAGAATTTATAGTGGTTCGGCTACAAGGACACCTTCCTTGCCCTACTCCACTCCCCGAGTCACCTACTCGAGAGTTTTCTTCACTACTTCAACAAGCTCCCTTATGGCGGAGAAAACCTTACACAACTTTGGCTTACACCGGTTTAACGACACAAAGCTAAATGTCGAGTTCTAATGGTAGCTAGAACCAATCTCACAACTTTAATCACAACTTCTTCACAACTTATTCACAACAACTTCACGACGGCTTCACGACTTCTTCACGATGGCTTCACAACTTCTTCACTAGGGCTTCACAACTTCTTCACGACTACTCACGACTACTACACACCACAACTACTTCACAATCTCTTAACTACTCCTTCTTCACAACACTACTACTACTACAATCTAGTTCACAACTATACGCTACTTCTTCACTTCTCTACTTCTTCACACCTTTGCTATACTTCTTACACACCTAGTATTTCTTCACTCTTTGGCGACTTCTACTTCTTCAATGTCTCACGACTTCTTTATGACGGCTTCACCACTTCTTCACACCGCAACTACTTCACCACTTTACAATATTTCTACACTACTTCTTTACACCACAACTACCTATACACCTTCTTCACTATTTACACACTACACTAATCTAATCACTTATGTTCACACCTACTATACACACCTTGTACACAAATGAATGAATGATTTACAAAGTTTACTAAACTAACAACTTAAGTAACAAGATGATACTAAGTTGTAATACTTCTAGTCTTGATAGATAGAAGTATTCTTCTTTTGCACTTGGATGGTAGAAGCTTGGATCACTTAGAAACCAATGCTTAAGAATTATATGATCAAAGGTTTTAGAAAGGATTTAGAAAGATAAGGAGAGATTTAGAACAGAAGGTTTGGGGTGCAAAAAGGTGAGGAAAAAGTCCAGAGATGAACCAGTATTTATAGGCAAATCTGAGGGGCTAGAGGAGCGGGGCGGTCCCCTTAAAATTAAGGGGGCCGCCCAACTGGAACGTTGCTCAGATTTGTCTTTTTGTGGGGAAGGTTTTTCTGGAACATTTTTACCATTTTTGGTTGAAAATTTGAATTCATAAATTTATAAAGGATTAAACATTTTTATTTAATACCAAAAATGATTTTCTAAAAGATATAAAATGTCTTGGTCATTTTATAAAAAATCTAGTGATTAAGAAAATGTTCCTTTGATCATACAATGCATTAGGCATTTGTTTATTCATACCTTAAGTGATTAAGTTGTAGAAATGAATATTTCCAACTAAATACTTGTTTACTTAATAAGTTTATGTTTAATGAGTTTACATTTTGTGATCATCAAAACATAGAGATATGAATAAGTATTGATAATGTTTTTAAGCATTATTTATATCAACATCACTAATTCTCATATTTGGGTAAAAGGTCAAAAGACCAGGTAAATATATTACTTCAAAAAACGTTTAAGTACAAAGGATATGGGTGAATCCCATATCTCAGCCCGTTACATAGGCGGAAAAGCTTATATAACAAGATACTTCATATTCTATAAACAAGAAAATAAACCACTACTCAAAAGATAACATTAGACTTCTACGAAAACAAAATTACTGAGAATTAGTGACATGCGGATCAGGTCTATGATCTTCCAGGGATTTCGGATGCTTTTTATGACAAATCTAGTTTAATCTGATTAGCAAACCCATGAATTGAGCACAACGAAAAAAGTAAGGAAAGTGCGGTCTTCGACTCACGTCCACGTGCAAAACTAACAGAAGCTGCTACTTTAGTACTAGCAATTAACAATAGTCATGAAGTTCACCAGGACCCATTTGATATCCTTCTTCCTTCTTGTCTTGATCCCTTATGCAACTTCATTTACCTTCAATTTGAGAAAAATTGATCAGCGAAATCCTAATAAGGATATTGATACTTTTGGTGATGGTCCGTATATCTCCAATGATGGAATCCATTTGACCCCAGATCAAAATTCTTTCAGCAGAAACCTGTCCGGATGGGCAACTTACCATAAGCATCTTCATCTTTGGGACAGTAGAACGAATTAGCTAGCAAGATTTTCCACCATTTTCACCTTTGTAATTAACTCAAACGAGGTCTTAAACCCGCGCTTCGCCGCGGTTTGTTTGGTTACAGAAGTATTCGAGATGTCGTTTACACATGCAATCTAAGGTTGTGTATTGTAACCCATACAATGACTACTCACCTCCTCAAATTTCTGATTTACTACATTCCTCTCCAAATAAAGTTTCCCAACATCACTTTAGATCATACCCAACTCACCATATATTTCATCAAGACATCAACCAATCTCAGTTTACCCTCCTCCTAACCGCCACTTTGATCAATTCTGACTTTGTGACAGAAAATTACATTTAAAGTTTTAAACATTTCATATGATTTAGTGAAAACCAATGCCAAGATTTTACATTCAAAATAAAAGCTTGGTGTCTACAAATTTATAAACATAATGGGAACGCAAGAGAGGAGGGTGATAACAGAATTTAGATGGATAGACCAAGAGCTGATCATTGTGAGTTTTGAAAACCTTTTGCATTGCGTTACTCTCTTTTGATTGTTGTTGTAGTTCAGATCGTTGGCTCTCAATTCTACTATATAACAGGCATAATTCATCATAAATCTGCAAAATTAGATCAAAGTTACAAAGTATTTTGAAGACTAAATGTAGACGAATTCTCGCGTTATCACCCAAAAAAACAAATAGCACATTACTCATGTTTTAGACTTGTATCAGTATAAGAAATAACAAATAGTATATTATTAGTTTTGAATTTGTATAGGCAAAGATAGGAAGACAATCAACATTAGACCGCCAAATGTACTCATAATAAAGGGATTTTTGAGAATACATATTTTTCCTACTTTTCTACTTAGGTACCAAGTAATAAGGACGTTTGGGATTACCTATGTTTTCTACTTTTGGGGTTACATACTTTTTTATAACTACAACTAATAAGGGGATGTGTGCGCGAACTGTTTATGTATTTCTACCTAACTGGTTCAAGGTACACTTAAGTTCAATTTAATTACAAAACATGTTACATCAGTATAATGGGAAATAATATCTTTTGTCAGTAGTTAGCTTGTTCGTAAACATGCTCGATTTTCTTAAGTACTTTTCGTTTATCTTTTAGAAAACATGTGACAAAGATCCTATAATCAACAACAAATTTGCAACAGTATATTGACATATTTAGAGTATTACCTCTTTGAGTTCTAACAATTGGTCTCTAGTGTACCGTGAATGGACTGTATCCCATCTGCTCCAACCGACCATGCTCTATCCATAGTGAACTGAATAGGTGTATGGTGATATACTTCCCACATGTTATTGACTGTTCTGCTGCGTGAACCTGGAAAATAATTCAACATAAATGCAATAAGTATAGATTTATGAAACTTATGACATGCGCACAAAATTCCTACTACTTGTAAAATATAGTATATATTAAATAAAGTGTCGTTTTTGAAATAACACATCACTTGCATTTTAACACCAATGTTCTATTTCAGTTGACCCCACTTTTACGCACTCTAACATTACTGAGTGGGCATTATTCGCGCTTCAACAGTTGTCTAGGTCATAATGGATTTACTCTAATATGGGGCTCTTTGGGATTGCACAATTTTCTGTGAAATGATTATAAAGGATTTATTCTAACATGGATTTACTCTGATATGGGGTTGTTTGTGATTGCATAATTTTCCATTTACCTTCTCCCTGAATGACACTCTCTAAACCACATCTCTGAACCACACCTCTGAACACACTATCTGAACCACACCCCTGAACCATACCACATCCCTGAACCGTACCCCTTTAACCTAACCCCTGAATTATAGCCTGAGTGATATGTTTGCCTACCCAACTCAAATCGCGCACCATGGTCAAAGACTGCCTAAGGACCTCAATTACAAAATCCAAACATCCACTGATCACAAAATACGATAATACAAAATCGCGCACCAGTCGTCTATATTAGATTATTACTATTTCACACAAACTAACATTTTCTAAGAAATGACTCAATTTCACAACAAAAACTAAAATCTAGAATCCTATCACTACAAGAAAAGGGGGCTTTTAGGACCTTTCTGTAGGACACCTTTTTGAATGGGGTCCTAAAAAACGTTTTATAAGACCAATTAAATTTTGAGTCATATTATAGTGCTTTACATAGGACACTTTATACGTGGATCCTATGAAGCTAATTTACAGGACACTTTTTTAGTATGGTCTTATTATGATATAACATAATAGGACATTTGATATAAAGGTCCTATTGTATTACATCTTATAGGACACTTCTTTAGTATGGTCTCATTATGATATAACAGAATATGACATTTGATATAAAGGTCCTATTATATTACATCTTATAGGACACTTCTTTTGTTTATTCTTATTAGATTATAATTCAATATGACACTTAGTATATAGGTCCTATCAGATCTAATTTTATAGGACGCTTATTCGGCTAGGTATTATTATCATTTAACATAAAAGGTCATTTGAACACAAAATCTTTACAACTCGATGTTTTGCTTGTTGCTTATTTTATTGTGTGTTAAGAAGTTTATTAATCGAGCTCGAGCCCGAGCTTTATATACAAAGCTCAATTGGGCTCGCGAGCCTAAACTACACTAGGATATTTTAAGTATTAAACCTATATAAAACGTCGTGCATTTGTATCATAGGCGAGCTTATTAACGAGCTCAAAATAGATATATTACGAGCGGAGCTCGAGCCAAGCTTTAATTTTTCATTACTAAATCATATAAACAAGCCAAGCCAGAGCCTGTATAACATACCACGAGCGGAACTCGAGCTTAGAAAATAAGGCTCCAACCGAGCCGAGATCAAGCTCGAGCTCGAGCTTTATTAAACTTAAACGAGCCGAGCTCGAGCTGTGACATTGACCGACGACCGGGACAAATACATAAGCCTTAACCATGCACTCCTTGACCACGTCCCCCAAAAATGAGCAAGCTACAAGTCACAAATCACGTGATTTACACGAGAAAGAAAAGAATATATTATGGGGAAGGAGTGCGGACCAAATATTTCCATATATTGGTAAAAAAGATCGGGCCTAGCGGCGACACAACTCCCAAAGGCGGCTGAAAGTCACACGTGCAAACAAGATAGCTCGGATATCAAGGGTTAAGGTGCCAGGCTCGAGGCATTCACGCTATTGTCCGCCAGACATTAGCGAGAATCGTTACCCTTGATCCGGGGAAAACGTAAAAAACCTTGCCCTATAAATATCAAGCGCTAGATCATTTAAACTCAGGTTTTTGACATATACACTTGAACTATACCCTCTCAACTCTTTATTCCTCACAAATATATACTTACTTTCACACCTGAGGTTCATTGTGGGATTCCTCTATCACGGTGAGACTAATAGTGCTCTTTCTTAGCAAATACATACTCGTGAATCCCAACCATCCTCAAGAAACAAGTGGTGTCTCTTAGTCGATTGTTGGTAGTAAAATAATAACGCTAAAATCTGTATTATCAAGTGGCACCATCCGTGGGACCCAAACACAACTGCGTCCTAAGAACATGAATCAAGCTGGGGAAGAGAAGAGGAAGAAGAAAAAGAGAAGAGAAAATGAAAAAAAGCAAGGTCGAGAACGCCGATTGGGTCACAATCCAGGAGTGTATTCTCAAGGATGGGTTCCGGGTCCCACAACTCACATGGAAAGCGGGCCAGATCCCCATCACCAGTTTTTCTCGGTCAGGAAGTGTCTTTTCCCGTTTAGGAGCCAAAAGACAAGAGCATCGTGAGCTTATACTCAAACATTGATTAAGTTTACCATAAACATATTTTTTATTTTAAATTTTTTTAAACACATCAAGTCCGATCTAAAATCTAACCTTTGGAATAACTATCGAGCCTCGCTTTAAAAATATATCCCATGATGTTGTTTTTAAAATTAGGGAAAATGACAAAAAAAAATGCATCGAACTTGACACTTTTTGTGATTGTGTGTAGCCAACTATTTTTTTTCTTATTGTATGTACTGAACTTTCAAATTTCGATCATTGTGTGTATTTTGTGACCATTGTACCCTTACTTTTTTAAAATTTCGAAGGGTAAAATGGTCATTTTACATGGCAAAATAGTCACAAAATACACACAATGATCGAAATTTGAAAGTTCAGTACATACAATAAGAAAAAAAATAGTTGGCTACACACAATCACAAAAAGTGTCTAGTTCAATGCATTTTTTTGTCATTTGCCCTTAAAATTACCTAATCTTTACCATTTTTTTTTCTTTTTTACATATTATTATAACTCGTATGATGTTGTTGTCATCTCGAATGATGACGAAGACTTATTAAAGTCAATTGCTAAACGTTACACGAAAGACATGTATTAGTATGTTGAGCTTAAAAAATGTGACAAGTGCATAAGGACTTATTTTGTAATTTACAATACTCAGCAACTCACCAAAATTGGGGGGAATATAGACCCGCCAATTAATTTAAGAGTATACTGATTTTGGCGCTACGAAATTGAAGGCTCCACGTTCTTCATCCACCTTTAAGTTTAGGTTTTATTGATTTTATCTAAATGTCAAAATCTAAAACGGTTTGGGGTATAGAAGTTGAACCTCAAATATTGTAGCTAGGGTTTCACTCTGTCTTCAAAATTCAAAGGTAATCTTTTCTTCTTCGAGTTTAAATTATCAGTATAACCTTGTTTACTTTGTAAGCTTTGTCAATTTGTTATAAATTGAGTTCAGCAGGTGTGTGAAATTTGTGTTGGTGTGTGATATTGAGTAAAGAATCATTGTATGATTAGCATCACTATTAGAAGTAATATCAATAATTGTTTTAGTAAGTTTCATTATATGCACAAATGTTTTGAATTGACATCTAACATCTACAAATCATTGTCGTATAATCATCATTTTATATTTTGATACAGTAGAGGGACAACCAAAAACCATTGTTTCATCACTGGATGAGATTACTCTAGAACCAGTTTTTTTTTTTTTTTTTTTTTTTTTTTTTTTTTTTTTTTTTTTTTTTTTTTTTTTTTTTTTTTTTTTTTTTTTGTTAATTGTGGTTTCGAGTTTGATTTATCTTTTATGATATGGGTGTCATTGAAACTTGAAAGTTGAAGTGAATTTTAAGTTTTAATGATATGGGTTTTTGATTTTGACAGTAGCAAAATTTATTTGTGTTGTAACTTATGACTGAATGTGCCATAGTTTGATTTTATAATAGGTAGGTTGCAGTCAATTTGTCTAAATGTGAAGAGGCCTATAAGTGTTGCACTACTTAATTTAATATACCCACCCAAGGAAGTTTTATCAGTTATACGGTGTCGTTCTTGCCGAATTTGATATCCTTTACTAGTTTTGCAAAGTTATATGATTTTTTTAAAAAGGTCAAAATTGTATGATAGTACTAGTACTACTTTGCGTGAATAGTAACTTGTTCACTGATCAATTTCATGTCGTCCTGGTCTCATTTTTTTGGATTACCTTATATTGACAGACTAATAATTGTCACTATTTTAGGTATGCGCGCACAAGCGGGAATAAATTCTAACGATTTGCATCAAAATAGCAGCAGAATGTGGTTATCGTCTCAAGTTTATTCAAAGGCTTATTCCTTTTGTATTTTCGATTATTACATGGCAATTACATTTACTCATTATTGTTTACCTTTTCCTCTTTGTCTTACTTATGTATCTTTAATTTTCTGGTTGTACAGGACTGTCGCTGGTATATACCTACCTGGAAAATTGTGAACAGGTTTGTCAACCTTCAGTGCCGCAGATGCTACAATCTAAGATGCCAATTCAGCAACAAAATCATCAAACTTCAGCAACGATGTTGCCAACACAGGTTCAACAGTCACAACCACAGTCACAACAGCAGGTAATGCCACAAATGCAATTTGAGTCTACTTAGTTGCAGCAGCAGATGTGTATGCAACAACAGCCGAACCTGCTGCAACATCATATGCAGCAAAGATCAGCCAACAACTTTTGTGCCTGAAAACCTGCAGAAACAGCCCTTTATCATTGGTATGCATTGACACAAAAACCAGATTAGATTGCACTTAGTTACTTGAATTGTTAAAAATGCCACGCCACTAGGTAGTTATGTGTTGTGAATCGTTGATTCTGATGTACATACCTTCAACTTTAGCTTTAAACAATAGCGCAGGGTCTTTTGGGTTGTAGTTTGTGTTATAGTTTTGTGACTTGCATCCATTACTTTGTTATGACATACTTTATGCTATCAAGGAATGGCAGTCGATACACGTGCATCATCACAGAAAGTGCAGCAGAGTCCTTTTCCCTATGCTGTCTCTGCAAAAAAAGCCTTTAGCAGGTAAGTAACATACCGTATCGGGTACTTTTTATGTTTTCATCCAAATGTGTATGTTGACCGGTTTCCTTTTTGTCATTATAGGATGTAGCTCCGGCCCCAAAGTCTTCCATTTTGTTGCTGGCATCGTTTATGAGACACCTTCTACTTCTTCAGACACTGGTGTTTCTTTTACACAACATGTTTTTTCTGCAAACAATGTCTCTAACCAACAGTAAGCGAAAGGCTACAGGTAATATATGAATAAAATATTACATTTATCACACCAACAGGATGCGAAAAAGACCCGCCGCAACGCGGCGGGCGCCAACACCTTGTTGGTTCAATATAGTTCCTTAGGTTGTTAGACTTTTTTTTATTTCAAGTTGTGTTTACTCTTTGCAGTTCCGGGGAATGCGCGGAAAAAAGTTAGACCAACATATATGCCAAAAGTTTGGACCAAAACTGAAGAGGTATTAGCGTTCAATTTAATGAATATGGGCAACCCGTTTACAAGAAAACAACCAAAACTGAAGATGGATGATGGATGATGACTTAAAAGTCTTAAATGATGATTTTCAAGTTTTTCTTTTGTTACATCTGCTACTACTTTGTTTTTTATTTTCTTTTATTGTCGCCCGGATGGCTCAAGAGTCAAGACTATCTCTACTTGTTTTTGCTACTTTTATTTCAAGGTATTTATGTTGAATTTTGTAAGACTTTTATCTTGGATGTATTATAACTTGGTTGAAAACTTCTCTTATCGAAATGAATCTTTTCTTACTTATTGAATTGTATTCTTTTTGTTTACTTGCTTCAAATTAATTTACTTGATTGTTTTGTGTTTTTGTTTTTGAATCAAGTAGTGTTAAATATGTTGCATAGATACGAAGTGTTTTATGATGTCACCTATTAGGACAATAATGATATTAACTAAACACGGGACAAAATGTCTTTTATAACAACAAATTTGGTCCTAACAAATCACCTATGTATTAAGACCCTTTTCTTAGTACTGAAATAAGACTTTATCCATTATGTTTTTGTCCTATGAAAATGTGTGTTAGGACCCGTGAAAGTGTCCCAAAACATAACAAATGGGTAAGCATATCTTAGAACTCCGGATAGCATCCTATAATATGGTCTATTAGGACGGCATTTTGGTCGCATAAACATTTTTATGGGACAAAAAAATGGTTTTAAAATGTTCGAGTTTATTAGGACACCGATAAATGTCCTAAATATCTATTACAACCCCTTCCTACGGGACACTTTTATTTTGGTCCTATTAGGTTAAAGGTCCTATAAACTATTTTTATAGGACACTAACAGGTGTCCTATAAGCCCATTTTTCTTGTAGTGTATATACCTGAGGATGGTATTGCAACCGATAAAACCGTCTCCTGGCGCACTCCACATCTGCAACCGCACCCTGCTGACTTTTTGACACTTGTTTCTCACCAACCTCAACCACCCTATCTAGCTTCAGAATGGGTATACCTGAAACGAATTCATCAGACCAGTTTTATAGGAACATGTGATATTAAAACAACATTCATTAGAGTAGTATAGCTTTGAGTGCATACCACGCCGAAGATCGACTGAGAAACACGACATATTTAAACTACTCATGTTACTGAAACCCAAGCTATTTCATTATTTCCAAAAAAATAGACAGTTATGTATCTCTCACAACCCGATTATTTACAGCTAAAAATAAAATAATACGGTTGCATGAAACCCTCGATTACCTCTAATGTGTCCCACTGAAGACGAAATCAAATTTAGTGCTACGCCAACAAAAGAATGTTCCTGAATCTGGTGTCTTTCCTTCATTCAACACTTGAATTCTTGCTACACCAAAATGTCTTCGGTCACCTCGACATCTTCTTCTGCAACATATATTGAAAACATATTAAATATTGTCACAAACAAACTCGGATGTGTTTTGATGATTCTACCTTTTTTCATTTGCAAATGCAAGTCATACCAAACACCCCCTTATTACTCGGAGTTACTTCAGCCAAAAACTATGTTTTTAATGTATACAACTTTCTAAATAGTTTTGCTACAAAATATACTAATAACCGCATTTATTATTGTTTATGCAATAACGATATGACAAAATATGTTTTCTTTAGATAAACAAAATAGTGTTTGTCGGTTTAAACCAACCCTTGACGAATAGACCAAAAGCACCCTTCTCGTGACTGAAGGTTCAACTATGGTCTATATTAAGTTCTAGAAACGCAGAACTTTTTGCGTAGTAAGTTGCTCCAAAAGACTTGAACATGCAATAAAAAAAATACCTTGAGGTTCTTATATATAAACCCTTTCATGTTCTGGAGATGGTGAAGAAGGTGACAACACACGTGTAATGCACATGGCTAACAGCATTTCAGCTTCATCTACTTCCAGTACCTTCGCTTCATTTACTCTAACTGAATTCCTAACCATCTGTAAAATTAAACTAATAAAAACAAATAACTGTTAATGAAATTATGAAATGCTTAAATGAAAATGAAATTGAGAATGATAATATAAAGTGTCGGGGACATTTCGGAACCTTCAGAACGCCTTTCTCCCAGTAGTAAAAGTACATGAGTTACAAGAAGAAACACTCATGTGACAGCTAACATAAGAAACATAAGTTGGATGACACCAATCAACAAACATAAGAAACACTCATAATTATCATCATTGCCTGTATGTATGTCTTTGCCATTCAACAGATGAATAATAGATTCAAGTAAACGGCAGTTAAAACCTTACTTTCATAAACAATATGTGACAGTTAACAATTGCAGCTGGAGGCATAATTTTAACAAATATAGAAACAAATGGTGGAGATCAGTATTCGACGACGAAAAAAAACACCAGGCACAACATTATCATCTATACTAGGTTTTCTTTTTTGTCATCAAATACTAAACTCCATAAACCTCATTTCCAAATCAACATGGATTGTAGATATTCGTGAGACATAAGAAGGTCAATCGAAAAGAAATGGTCGTGATCAGTATTCAACCGCGAAAAAAAATCACAGGCACATCAGTATCATCTGTACCGGCATTCTTTTTCGCGGTCAAATACTGATCACCACAAACTTCATTTCCAAAGTATGTCACTGGTACATATTTCACCATTCGTCACACCAAAAATGCGTGACTATATGCATATAGTCACACACGTTTTTTTAGGTGACAAAAAGTCGTGCCACCGTAGGTATCATACGGTCACATTGTTTAGTTTGTGGCCGTTTTCATTGAAAAATAGTGACCAAAACCCGAATATGTGTGACTAATTAGGCACAAGTTTTTTGGATTCATCAGTATGTGTGACTATTTCCCATCCTATGGCCACATGAAAATATAATAAATGTGACGTTTGTGATGATTTAGTCACACAACGTGTGTTGTTTTTTTCGAGTTAGTCACATACAATTTAAAAAATAGTGGCCAAAATTGTTAATAAGTGTGACCATATGCTGTTTAAAGTGAAGAAATGTGTATTTTGTGTGACTATTGATCATCCAATGGCACATGAATTTTTAGTTTGTGTGGCCTTTTGTAATATTTAGTCACACAAAGCATGTTTGTTTTGTGTATTTAGTCACATACAATTAAGCCTAAAGTGGCCAAAAGTGTTAATAAGTGTGACCATATGCTGTTTAAAGTGAAGAAATGTGTATTTTGTGTGACTATTGATCATCCAATGGTCACATGAATTTTTAGTTTGTGTGGCCTTTTGTAATATTTAGTCACACAAAGCATGTTTGTTTTGGGTATTTAGTCACATACAATTAAGCATAAAGTGGCCAAAAGTGTTAATAAGTGTGACCATATGCTGTTTTAAGTGAAGAAATGTGTATTTTGTGTGACTATTGATCATCCAATGGTCACATGAATTTTTAGTTTGTGTGGCCCTTTGTAATATTTAGTCACACAAAGCATGTTTGTTTTGGGTATTTAGTCACATACGATTAAGCATAAAGTGGCCAAAAGTGTTAATAAGTGTGACCATATGCTGTTTTAATTGAAGAAATGTGTATTTTGTGTGACTATTGATCATCCAATGGTCACATGAATTTTTAGTTTGTGTGGCCTTTTGTAATATTTAGTCACACAAAGCATTTTTTTTTGGTATTTAGTCACATACAATTAAGCATAAAGTGGCCAAAAGTGTTGATAAGTGTGACCATATGCTGTTTAAAGTGAAGAAATGTGTATTTTGTGTGACTATTGATCATCCAATGGACAATTGAATTTTTAGTTAGTGTGGCCTTTTGTAATATTTAGTCACACATCGAATTAAACAAAGAGTGACCAATAATGTTGATAAGCGTGACCATAATACGTGACTGCATCTTTTAGTCACAGGGTTACTACTGGTATTACTAAGTTAGTACTGTTGGAGCAGAGTTGCTACTGCTAGTACTAAGTTAGTCCTGCTGAAGCAGAGTAACTACTGCTAGTACTATGATAGTGCTGCTGGAATGAGTATATATATATATATATATATATATATATATATATATATATATATATATATATATATATATATATATATATATATATATATATATAATATATAAAACAGAATCATAAACAAAAAGAAATTTGAAAATTGAATAAAACTCAAATGTATATAATTGAACAGAATATACAATTGTAATGTCGTACATAATCAAATTCTCAAGTACCATAATTTAAAGACTTTTGACTCTTCGTCGGCCTAGCTTGCTTTAGGGCTTCAATAGAGACATTACTTTTGCGCTTCGATGGTGCTGTTGGTCCACAATTGTTGTCACTTTTCTTTTGCATTGTAGTTAGCGGTTTAACCTGTAGTAACAAAAGACGCTTGTATCAAACAGTGAATTATATATCAAGAATTATATATATGTACATTGAAAAAACACATGTATGTACACAAAGCAATGATATTTGATTTCTTTAAGTGCCACAGTTTGCACTTAAATGGCTAAAAAAAGAATTTTTGCATGTACATATCAGAAATAATTATTTAAACAAAAGAATAACAAGAAACATGTTGAAATACATACTGTTGGCAGTGCTTGTGTTGGAGACACATTTTGTTCCGATTGGGAATCTGGAGGCCCGTTTTGTCGTGACTTAGGCTTTTTCTTAGGTCCGACAGTTTTAGCAGGTTCCTATATGTATATATAAAACACGTTACATTATATAAACTAAAGAATAACAAGAAACATGTTGAAATACATACTGTTGGTACTCCTTGTGTTGGAGACACATTTCCTTGCGATTGGGAATCTGTAGACCCTTGTTGGCTTGCATTTGAGGCTACTAGCAATTGAGATGACAAATTTAACTGCACCCCTTGTTGACTCAACTGTGCCATCAGTTGAGTAAGTATTCTCTTTGTTTCTGTAATCTCATTGGACAATTTCTTGATCTGGTCATCAGATTCTTTCTGCAAAAAAATATAGGAAATGTTGGGATTAAAAGTCTTCTTGATGCTGTTAGAGTAACTGATGCTCTTATTTGTGTCAATGCTGCTCAGCTGGAGTTAGTGATGCTCATGAACTTCAATTACAAATATGGCTAGTGTTTACCACTGCTAGTACACAGTTACTGTTGTTAGTACGCACTTAATACTGCTGGTACACAAGTTATTACTGCTAGTACACAGTTAATCGTGCTGGTATATAAGCATAATAATAGAATTTGCAGTAAAACTTACAAGTGTATCTCCCACTGATGTGATCTCATCATCTGGAAATTCGCCATCTTTGTTTACCCTTCCTTTCAACCACATTATACCACGCGGGGGTTCTTCATCTGCTTCAATCTCTTTATTTTCGATCTAATAAACATCAAATGCATACACATGTAAAGTTAAAACAAGATAAACGAAAATATGAAGATGCATACACATGTGATCTTACCATTTTCTCTTTCAAATAAACATATCCACCTCGTCCCATTTTATGTTGATAAATATTTTGGGAACGCGACATTTTAGCTTTATCAGCTATCTTCTAAAAACACAAAATCATAAGGCGTTTACATGTGGTAATGCTGCAAACTGAAAATTATGAAATGACATATAGAATTAAATAAAGATGACTAATTAAAACCTTGTATGCATCGGTGGTCGTGTGGTTTACAAACTCGACCCAGTCTTCTGATTTCATAAATCGACTATACTTGGCCGGGACTTCAGTCAGTTTGGAAGGTGTATTTAGGTGGGGCAAAATGTATTCTTCTCTGAGCTTCGTTCTGAAAGTCCTTAGCAGTTTACCAAGACGAGTCATTACCAATTTTCTTAATGTCACGTCAACATCAAAATATCGCTGCTAAGATTAACACAATGTTGTTAATTAGTTGCACATAATGTAACTGCATAGATAAAATTATGTAGTAATGGGTTAAAAAATAGTATATATGTACAGTGATGTCAGTCCATAGTTTATCTCTTTCTTCTTTATTAACATTCCTCCAGGAAAGATTCTTCAAACCTATGTGCTCAAGAACCAGATCTCCTAAAAAACTCGAAAACAGTGCTCTGTGTAACCCTGATACCCTATTCAATGCATCGAAGGTTACCTTGAGCTTTATTCCACCACGGTTGCCATATTTCATGCGAAACTTAAATAGCCTGGTTATGCCTCTCTTAGCTAGCATCCGATCTGATTGGTTGGTTCCAGGCGCATCTAGATCTTCCTCATCAGAATACTTTTCGGATTCATAGTCTATGTTGTTATCATCATGTTCATTATCAGCAGGAAGCAAAAGATGATTATCAACAATGGGTTGAATTCCCATGACTCTTGAGTAACAATGGGTACAAGAAAATGATTCTGGCTTTGAGAGTAATGGTGATATAAGAATTGATTTTTGTGTTTTTTTTTTTTTTTTTTTTTTTTTTTTTTTTTTTTTTTTTAAGGAGAGAAAAGAGGGTATAGGAAGAAGATGAATCGTACCATATTCTTGGTACCTGCTTCTAATTAGGCGATTTCAAAATTTTGGATCAAAATTTTGGCTCCAAATTCTAATTTCAAAATAACAATTGAATTATTTGAAAATTTTGCCTTTAATTTGAACCTGTTTAGTAAAGCATAAACTTGAAAAAATCAAAATTTTGGCTCCAAATGTTATATATCATTATCTTAATCGCAAATCATGAACCAAGATCTAGAACAAAGATCATGAACACAAACTGCATATCAAATCAAGAACTCAAATTTACACAATTACACCAAGATCATGAACACAACTTGACACCATTTAACACAAACTGCTACCATTAAATCATAAACCAACATGAAATGAAGAACACAAAGTGCTACCATTAAATAAATATGTGCAATCATCAAATCAACAACAGAAACTGCTACCATTAGATCTAACTGTGCAATCATCACATCAAGAACACAAATTGCTACCATTTAACAAACCAAAATACTATCATTATACAGTTAAACTACTAGTTACCAGTTATTGCACCATTAATAATTACATTTATCCAAATTAAATATCAGAACTGGTACTACGTACCATATTAAACTAATTATCCTCTAGTTCATAATAGTCGAGATGATCACCACCTTTACATAATTCTCAACACATTTAATGTACGAGAAGTCTTCTTCACGGCCATCGGTTGATACAACATCTTCTTAATTACACGGCAGTCCCAAGACAATATCCTGAGTAAATTTCTTTTTGTGTGCCTTTTCAACTGGTATTTGAGAGGATTGAGTTTTGGGAGTAGCTTCAGAGGATTCATCTTTGTCATGTACCTACAAGTTGAACGAGTATAATGGATTAAGTCTTGAGAATGTGATAAAGGTAGCGAAACAACACTTATTAAATGGACCATTATTACCCCTTTTGTGTCAGCATCACCAGATTCTTCATCGCTAGAGAAATAGAAAGGGCTCTGTCTCTTCCAATCTGTGTTTTCCCATACCTCCTAATAGTTCAACATACCATGTGTTTCAAAAAATTTAATTTAATGGTATAAAGGTATACAACTTTAGCCACAAACACATAACAACTTTAGTATACCTTGTTGGAAATGATTTTGAATTTGGACCTCGGGATTTTAGCCTTTGAACCTGTTAAAGCATATGTTAGTGCAAGCAGTCTCGTTGGGGAGATTGATGACAAACATGTAACTTGATACATAACATAAAATGTACAAGTTACTTGTAATCTTAATTTGTCTCAACATACATTCAACACCTCTCGAGTCCTCTTATGATACAACACAGGTTCGTACATGTTTGTTATGTGGCATTATGATCAAACCCTTAACAAACCATTTAGAATGTTTAAAATACGGTTAGGTAATTAAGTATTTTAAAAAGGCTAATCATTCTACTTAGAACCTCATTTGTCATGTTTCCTAAATAGGATAAGTACACTTTAGGTGTCAAACTAACATGATACATATTGGCAAACATATATTAGTTAAGCTAGTATATACATAGGACATACATATATACATTTACATTATTTACATTTTAAGGATTAAAATGGAAATATGTTCATGACATCATTGCATACATCATTAGAAAATCTTAGGAAGATATGGAAAGATATATTTTGGAAAGATTATTAAGTAACAAAGTTGACTTTGGTAGATATGGTTAGATATGGAAAGATCTTGGATAGATTTCATGAAGATTTGATTTAGGTGATATTTTGGAAAGATCTTTAAGTTACATAGTTGACTTTGCAAAATCTTGACATGACTTACCATGATATGCAAGATATGGAAAGATTGTGCATGATATGGAGAATCTCTTAGCTGTCCTGATGTGGCGGATCCAATCGTTAACAAAGACGGATCCAATTTTTGGGATCCGCCGGATCCGCCAACTGTTCACTCAGTTTCCCTATAAATAGAAGCCCATTGTTTACCCATAGTTTCATTAAACAAGAACACACATTCCCTTTATTATTTCACACACTTAGATTAGTAGCAAACCATGTAGATTCATACATTAATCATCCTTTACATAATGATCATAATGTTACTAACTTTCATTATGTTGTAAGCATACACTTGTTATGATCCTGTGAAGCAAGCTCAAGATCATGAGACATCATCCATAGCATACTTCCTGATCCATCAAGAAGATCTTACTTGCATACATGAAGATCCATCACAACAAGTTTAGGGAGCTTGTGATCTTCATACATTGAAGGCTTCCGATCAATGGAAGTTCATATAGAGTAGGCATTCATATCCATGATACACTTATGTCATGGATCATTGTTGTAACCATCATTGTATCATTTAGATCAGTAGAGTGAGGTTAGTATTTTAGTCCTTAAAATACAAATAGTGTCGGGAGTGGTTGTACCCTTGTAAAGAACCCGGTGTTTAGCTTAGTACCGAAAAAAGAAGTAAGCGACGATGGGAGTGGTTGTACCCTTGTAAAGAACCCGGTGTTTAGCTTAGTACTGGAAAAGGAAGTAAGCAACGTGTAAAGGTTTTCTCCACCTAAGAAAGGGAGCTTGTTGATCTAGTGAAGTAACTCTCGAGTTGGGTACTCGGGGAGTGGAGTAGGGCGGAGAGGAGCTCCGTGACCGAACCACTATAAATCATCGTGTTCGGTTTGCGCTTTCTTTTACTTATCTCTTTACTTTTATGTTTGCATTATGTGATTGCTTGTGTTGTGATTATTTGATAATACTTGTGTGACAACTTGGTAGTCATAAACTACAACAAACATCTTTCATATCAGAACAAGCCAAATTGGAAATTTGATACAACAAGTTTTATGTTTTAAAACGGCAAACGTATTCACCCCCTCTACGTTTTCACAATTGGTATCAGAGCCACGTGGCTCTCATTTTCAAAACAAATGGGTTTTAAAATGAAGTACGATCCATGTATCAAATTACCATTGAAGCAGAATGTAATATGAAAAATGTTTCGCAAAGTATACTTAGAAATTTTGTTGTTAAATATTACTTTGTATACAAGCTTGAAGATGTCTTTGAAAAATCAAGAGAAAAGATTTCTTAAAAAGATTAAGTGTCAAATTGTGTGCGTAAAGCTAATTTACGAAAAATACAGGTTTTAAAGGAGCGTTTGGAATAGCTATTAATGTAGTTGAAAAATCTCTTCGTAAATGTTTAGATAAGTCACATAATTAGAAATGTTGTTAAATATGTCTAATATATGTTTAATATTAAGTCTAGCAAGTCCTACACGTTTTCCTTATGTCAAAATACGAGTTTAGGTGAATCTGGTACAGGTCCCGGCGGATCCAAATCACACAAAGGGCGGATCCCTCAAAAAGGATCCGCCAGATCCGTCTGTTCAGTGTACAGTTTTTGTCAAACTTCAAAAAATCATAACTAATTAACCGTAAGTCCGTAGAAGTCGTGCCACCTATCATTTTGAAGGGAATTAAGTCTACTTTCATTTAAAAATAATCTCAAGTCCTAAATCTAAATTGAAGTAGGTAAAACAAATCAAATACTACAACCTGTTCAATATATTAAGTTTCATTTTGACACAGTAACTTAAACTTTTACGTCGGGCAATGTAAGTTAGTATTCTTTGAACATTGATATGATTTCTTTTGAAAATAAAGAATTTGGTAATATAAAGGAAACAAATCAAGCTTGGCATACATCATCATATTTAAACGCAAAGTGACGAAAAGTATCTTTTCATTTATACTATGTTATGTGACTATCTGTTCTAAGTTATTTGCATACATGTGATTTGCCTGTTGGTAATTGTGATTGAATTTGTTGATAGGAAATACATAAGTGTTTTGCCATGACAATTATTTGCTTGTTTATCAATTGCTTGTTTTATGCATAAAAGAACATTTGCTAGATATTGTGCAATAAATTGATAAACTATGTTTGTTTCACTTATAGACTTGGATATTTTTGTTTGCATATGTTATGTGAAATCTTTGCATAACTTACTTAGGAATATGATCTAAGTAAAACTAGTTAAGTATCTTGAAAATTGTTAATTAGCACATGATCTCACCTAATGGTTCAAACATTGAAATATGTCACTACCTTAAGAGTTTATCTAACAGTATCTTTGAAAAAGGTGTTTGGTATAATTGCTTTCAACAATGATGTTTGATGTATTTATCTTGTCATAGGATAGAAACTTATCTTTGAATAATCATGTGAACTAACCATGTCATGCAGGACGATAACACTTTGATGTTATCAAGTTTCCGTGTTTAAGCCACTGTTTGGCTTAACATCCATTTATGGTAAGTTATTATCATCAGATTGATCTATGTGCAAACGTGTGTTAGAATATGTGTTTTTAGTTTTACTCTATCACATATTAGTAGTTACATATGTTTTAGGAGAATTTCCGGGATTTGAGCGGGTAACGCAAAATATGCATATCTCTCTGTTAAGAATTAGGACTTCCACATGGCGGATATGACGGATCCCAAATTTTGGTTCCGCCTGTTGTACACTTTGGCTCCGCCATTCCTCACCCTGCGGATTCTGCAGAACCCAAATATGGGATCCGCACTTGTTGTCGATTGGATCCGTCAGTCTCAACAGTAACTTTTTCAAAATTCCCGACTAATCCCGATCCTTAGATTATTGATTCTAGTTCTTAGGATTCTTATCACTGATGTTCAATCAAATTAGGATTAGGACATCTCACCAAACACCAAATAGGATAATCATATCTAATCACAGTTTCAAATTTCATGAAAATGCTCCAAGGTACCTTTTCGGTAAACCACTGAGTATTTGTGATCATTACACACATTCACTGCATCCTCCCGTCCTTTACTCATTCACTAGCTTGATTTGTAAATTGACAACTTCCAAACTAATCCAGACTCACTGTTTGCAAATATATCATAGATTACAAACCCAACTCATGACTGTGGATATTGTCCAGTTTCCACATATGTTGCCTTACTTGGTTAACATGTCATTCTTCAAGACGATTATGATTTACATCGAGTCATAACTCACACTTAGGTTATAGATGTATTATCAAGTCTTATCTCAACAAAGTAGGATTGACAACTTAAGTATTTCATCCGAAATATTCAAGTAAATTTGACTTACGATTGTAGTTATTAAAAGTCATATCCGAAACAATCAACCACTAGTTATACCAACCAATGGATCATAAGAGTTAGTCTTCATCCTTGTTGTCTTCAACATCCATAATTGAACAAACCCCTACAACACCACGATCCTTACCATCATTGAGTGCATTGCTTAAAAAGCCCTTAGTCCAAACACTCATATCAAATCAAGTATGCGTTAAACATATTCAACCATAGTTTACCACCTATAGGATTAGAACCTTCAAATGAGTATGATGTTCACATTCAATGTTTATCATTGTCCACTAGGTTTAAGTAGTACAACTTTCACAAGTCATCAAAGTATTGGTAATACTTTGTAATCAAACCTCTGCATAAGTTTCATTAAATCCTAAATCAACATTTTAACAACATATGTTAAAATACAAAATCTCAAATACAACCTAATGCACCCCAAGTAACAATTAATCGTGAGATGTATACATAAGAAACTCAAGTGAGTTTATCTTATCATCATCTAGTTATCATAATATTGAAAAACAAGTTTATTTAGGATAGGTCTATCCAAACACTTAGGCTTAATATCTTCTTTTAGGAAAAGATGATGTTTCGGAAAACATTATGCTTAAGAAATCATGCGTTTAGTTTTCATCTTGTTAAAAGGATAATATATATCCTATCATTCTCTCCTTGCAACATGAACGGTTGTGTTACAAGAGATTTCATTACACCTCATTGGGTAAATGATCTTAAACAAACATTTGTAAGTTCTATGAACTAGAGCTTCCGCCTCACCGTGTCATACTTGTTTTCACAAGTATGATAATCTTACTTGTTGAAAGATACTTTATGTATCTATCTCCTTTCAAGCGTATGTCATAACCAAGCCTTGCTCAGATCTTGCGAACTGATGCGCGTGATGTGTCGTTGCGGTTTAGCAGTTTTAATGCCTACTCAAGTTTTAAATTTATATTTAGCCGACTTATCAATAACACACACACTTAACGAGCAGTGTACCCGGTTAGTATGAAGATAATGGTAAGTAGAGTGTCGATCACTAAGAGTGGAACGTATTATCTAGTTATTCTAATCAGTATTTTAATATCCTAACGCAAGGGGGTTTCAGCCTGAGAGACTGGCACGATTTGTTGCAATTTAAATAATAAAATAAACCAATAGGCACGAATCAGCAAGTAGCACACACGTACACAGATAGATACTCGAGACAATAAGAGGGCTGTCCTTATGATTAAGTAGATTGTCACTTGTTTTATTGATAGCTTTATATGAAGTGTATGTAGTTAACCCTTTCTCGTTGGTCCTATTCTTATCGGCGAGTAAACCCTTAATGATTACTTATGTCTAAAAGTTATTCCTAAGTGATCAATTTAGAAACAACCGTGGGAGCCACATTATGTCCCGCAGTCAAATGCCCGCAAGCCACTAATAAACACAGAGGTTATCAATGCACTAATAAGTAGTAACCAAAGACATCATCATATAAACTTTAATTGATGGGAAAGCAAGTATTAAAGGGAGTGCAATCTTTCCGTTGTCACATTACACAAGCCACCAATCCTGATGAATTAAAGTTTGCTAACACAATAAAACAAAACTACTTAATGAATTAAATACATGCAGCACCTTCTTACAGCTCTTGTATCTTTGATTTGGGTGTGTCTTGTGCTGCCTCCTTGACTGAATTCGTCCTTTGTTCCTTCCTGTTCGGTCTTCTGTTTTAGGGTTTCGGAACTCCTTTCTTCGTCTGGTCTACGGGGTATTTATAGTTTCTGTCTGAGGGAAGATGCGGCGCATCTACTAAGTAGATGCGGCGCATGTACTTAACTTCGCGTGGGGTCCAAGATTATAATATTCAGGAATATTCGTACACCGCCAGAAGATGCGGCGTAACCCTTTATTAGATGCGGCGCATGTCCTCTTGTATCTTGGATCGTATCTGGTGATATCTTGATAGAGATGCGGCGCATTTCGAGAATGAGATGCGGCGCATTTCGAGAGTGAGATGCGGCGCATCTGGAGCAGAATTGACTTGATCTTGTCCATGTCAGTAGACTTTCACTTTATGCACGTTTTGCTCCATTATTAGTCCAAAATAGCTAAGTTTCACCAAATGCTTGTTTTTACCTGAGAATTACAAAAGTAAACAATTAAGTATCAATCCTCATACATAATATAGTAAAACAAGTCAAATTAATAGGATAAATGATAGTAATAAAATGTACTTATTTGAGTTCATCAAATATCCCCCCACTTGAACTTTACTTGTCCCCAAGTAAACCTTAGAATTTCATTTATGAAAATGTATCCTAAAAGATGTATTAGGATTTATTTTTATATTTAAGCATGTATTCGTTTATTTCATAATCACACAACTAAACACTTAACGAATTAGAAGTAAAATAAAATAAGTCGATAAAAGCAAATCTAATCGTTTAACTGTCCAGTCGCGACGAATATTCTATCATAAGCTTGGCAAGTATACACATCTCCACCACTAAAGCTAAGGAATAACAAGTCTAAAGCGGTAAAAAGGGTTTTTAGGCTTAAGGGTTAATTATTCTTAATCACTATCGATCTCAAATTCCAGAAAAGGCGACAAAATCACAAATACATGATCGAATCCATGAACACGATACTTGCAATTGCTCAAATCCTTAACTCGAATAGGCTAAAGATAGGTCCAAACTTCACCAATAATAATATATCAAAAAGGGCGACAAAATCATAAATACATAGTCGAATCCACGACTACGATACTTAAGATTGCTCAAATCCCTAATCTCAATAAATCAAAGGTTCGGTTGGATGAAGAACAATAAAGGGTATGGATAACATTTGGGATATAAATTGGTGTAAAAATAAAAATAAACAAAACAAAACAAATAAATTAAAATCCTAAGTGTGGTTAATCACTATCCCAACCATCCCATGAATAAGACTCATATCATCGAATAACTCACGCTTTAACACTTGAAACACACGCTTTAGGTAGACACGAATTATACTCAACAAAATCTTAATCAAAGAATAAACCTTAATTGGCGTTCCCATAACTGCCAATTCCCATTCAATCCATAGATATAATACAACAAATAGTGGTGATATCGACCACTTAATACAAAACTTTACATAAGTTGGTTAAAATAAACATCCAACTTTTCTTTCTTTCTTTTTCTTATTTTTTCGATTTTTTTTTTATTTAATAGATGTGTAAAATTTCACCACATCACTACAACTTTCTTTCCGGATAATTTTTATTCATACTTTTCATACTTCAGAAATAACGGTAATAGTGAAAGTAGTAAACACACGAAAAATAAACTCAAAAATATACAATATTTACTTTCACTCCAATTGCATTGTGCAATTTCCCGACCTAACCATAGATAATGAATTACGCACGCGAACACAGGTAATGTAAGGAAACACACTCTGCCTATAGCAATTAACCAACCACGGATTCTAATCTACAGGGTAGGCTAAGGTGTAAGGGTGTAACGAAACATTTTAAACATAGGTGTAAGAAACGAAAGGAATGGCTCTGAGTGTTTTTCTAGGGGTATCTTACTCTAAAAATGAGAGTAACAAAAGGGTTTATACGGGGGTTAACTAACCAGTGTAGTTAGCTAATAACACATAACATATAAAGGCTATTTGGTGTAATCCTAGAATTTTACCAAGTTAGACAAGTCATTCCAATTATATAAATAATACTCATTATGGTGGTCTCGAATAGTATACAAGCCAAGTTCTAAAGTTTACAAGTCACCGGCACACTCATAGATTTGTGAATTTTGAGAAATCACAATTTTTGAAAATAACGTCATGTGTGCAGTTATGTAACTTAGATCTTAAACAAAAACATGCTAAATTTTTTTTTAAGTTTGATATATTAAGCACATTTTAAGCATAATTTTTGAAAAAGTTTAGGACAAGTAATTGTTAAGTGTTCTAATTCTCCAATCCCCCCACTTAAGTTAAACAACGTCCTCGTTGTTTGTATAAAAGGTTAAAAACTGGAAAATAAAAGAATTAGAACAGAAAAACTCCCCTGAGATTTGCTCGGTATGATCCTCCATTAGTATAAGAGCAAAAATCATCTTTCTTGTGGATTAGAACGTTAAAGCTTCATACTTGATGTATCCACAGGAAATCCAGGAAACTATAATACCACCAACACTTTAAAACACACCTAAGATAAGAAAGGTTCAAACTTGCATAATACATTAGTAGTTAGGAAAAATAAAACTTAAAAATTAAAACTGAAAATCATCAGGTCAGTCGATGCGCCGTATCTTATTGAAGAAGATACGCCGTATCGAGCCTGGAATAGTACGGATCAGAATAAAGATGCGCCGCATCCTTAACCAGGGATGCGCCGCATTAAAATAAACTGATAAATAGTTTTAAAGTCGAAAATTAAAAATGCAGAAAAATAAAATAAGATATGACCATTGCAGAGGATGCGTCGCATCTCAGAATTGAGATGCGCCGTATCTTCGTGCGGCCTGGACTGACTCGACACAGAAAACAGAATAATAAAAGATAAATCCGGGTTGTCTCCCGGTAAGCACTTGTCTTTATTCCAGAGTCTTCAAGTTAGACTCACGTTCAGCACTTTAGTATCGATCATTGAAGGAGTCGGAAACATCACGCTCCTTCATCGCCAATTTAGTAATATTGAACACTCCTTGCTCGTCCTTAATTTCCACGCCGTTCTTCTTTAATATCTGTATAAACAAAGTCCTGTCCCTTTCGGGCAGAGATGACAAAATGATAGACGGGAAATTCTTATTATTATGTAGGCACAAATAAGCAAGGTGGGGTGGTAGTTCAATAAACACATCATAATTCAAATTCGTTTTCTCAACTACTCTCCTACGTTTATTAATTACTACACAATCATACCACTCATCATCAGAATCACTAACAATATCGCGTCTAAGTTCGGTAGGTACATTGATGAGTATCTAAATACTCATCATTTCTGTCACATTTAGACTACAAAAACATTTAAAAACATGCAAATATGCTTCAAAATACAGAAAATATCATTTGATTGTGTTTTTATGTGTTGCAAGTGCAAAATGATTAAAAACAATTGAAAACGAACATATTTTGCATAATTGTCAGTTTCAATCCCTGAACTTTCAGAAATTGGCAAAAATAGTCCCTGGTGTGAAAAATATCATTCAAGGTCCCTAAACTATTTGACTTTTACAATAATGGTCCTTGGATGAAAGTTTTAAAGAAATTACAATTCAGGTCCTTCAACTTTTAAAAATGACATAAAAAGTCCTTGAAGTTTCAAAAGTTGTCAAAGCAAGTCCCCGGTTTTCAAAATTAGAAAATTATCTAAATTGGTCCTTGTACAGTTGACACTTGACAGTTTCAGTCCCTGGAGTTAATTTACAGATTTGGCAGATATGGTCCTTGTATTTTCAGAAAATTACTAAAGTGGTCCTTGTGTTAAATACTACAAACAAACCAAACAAAACACAAACCCAACCACAAGGCCCAATCCTACAACCCGGCCCATTTTTGTTTTTAACTAAACCCAGACCAAAACCAGGTTTGACCTGGTCAAACCCGTCACCCTCCCACACCATACCGCCAAAACCACCACCAAAACTACCACCACTGTACACCACCTTTCCACCTCAACCCCCCAGCTGGCTACCAACTTCCCTCCACCTCCACAAACAACAAAATCCTTTAATTGCTCCCTAACCTGCTCAATCCACTTGTTAGACCTTTTGGCGCCAAATTGCAAGTGGACGATTCAGATTGTCTCAATTTAATCCAATGGTGGGGAAATAATGGGAAGTCGACAAGGAAGCTTTTGGATGATTATTTAAGAAGAATGAAGACCAGAAGATAGGGTTGTCACGCTTTTAGACCAAAAATTTGTAGTGTAGAGTTTATTTTTTAGTCAAGTTTTTAAGTTAAGTCGTGTAGTAGTTTTAAGTTATTTTCAGTTTCAATTTCAGTTCTATGGTATAATTCAAGTCTTTTCAGTTCAAGCATTGTAAACTTTTCAAGTGTTGTACTCAATTTAAATTCAATATAAGTTCAAGCTTTTTGTTAATTCGTATTAAGTTATTTAGCTATAAGAAGTTAATCACAAGTCCTTGTCATCTGTTATATAAGCTAATATAAGCTTGTTAAAGTTTTTTTTTGTGAGTTTAATTTAGCCTTCTCAGTTCTAACTAAAAAAAAATCCAAAAACAGTCAACTAGGGTCAATTTTAGCTAATAGCTTATTAGGGCTTAATTTTAGTTGCAACTAGTTTTTCTCAGCTTTTTCAAGTCATTTGGTCATTAATCAGTCAGAAAAATAGTTTGAATCAGTTTGTCCTAGGTTAATTCTCAAAACAGTCTAACTTAAGGGGTGTTTGGATGTGGTAGTCAAACGGATCAAAAGTCCATTTTACTGTTGCATTGCACTCTAGTCAGTTTTAAATTAACTTAATTTAGCTTGTTTAAGCTTCTTTGCAGTTCCATTTGTTTGTCTTGAGTGTTTTTCAGGTTTGGAGATAGAAGCTGCAGTCACAAGGTCTGATAAGCCCCACAAGCTTCTGATAAGCTTGGTCCAGCTTGGACCCCATTTTTGGCTTCTCTTAGGTTCTATTTTCTCATTTCCAATTTGTATTAACATTCCTACAAGTATTACTCTTAGATCACCCATATCAGTTCCCTCATTACATAGCAGTTTTCATTTTTGGTTTTTCAGACTTTTAAGGATTTTTAGGATTTTCTGTAGCTCTCAATTTAAGTCCTTAGTAGCTGTAATTCAGGATTATCCAAGTTCCCTAGCTTATATATCTTTGGTAATTTTTTCAAGATTTATAGGATAGCTTATAGTAGCTTGTTCAGGCCTTGAATTTGGCCATTTCTGCCCTGTGCACTGCTGCACATCAGCAGACTTACTCAACTGTCCCAACTTCATGAGTTCTTACTGAGCTTATTGGTGGGACCCACACCTTGTTCTTTGGCTTTTTGGGAAGCCAAGCAAGATATCTCAAGGTCCCAGAGTTTAATTTCAGCTTTGTATCTTATTTGATAAGCTTTCTTTGAGCTTATCTTTTGTCCCATTTCTGCTTGTTCACTAAGTACTCAGTACTCACCCACTTTCACAGGCTCTCAACAAGCTTGTAAGTGGACCCCACTTGGTGTGCTTGAGCTTTTTGGAAAGCCCAGCCACCCATCTATCTTGTTCCAGTTTTTATTTGGCAATCCAAGCTTATTTGATAAGCTCAAACTGCCCTCCAAAATACTTGCAGGCTGTTTGGTTCTCAGTTGGATTTGGAATTGCTTATTTTTGCTTATCTGCTTATTTTCTTTTGTTTTCTCTTTTCTTTGGCTTATTTTAAGTCCATTTAATCTGTTTGTATCTTATTTCACTTTTTGTTTCCAGTTTACAGCTTGTTAGAAGCTTTTGCATTTGAATAATCCAAGTTAAGCCTTAAAAGCCTTAACTGTTGGAATAATAAGCTCAATCTGAGCTTATTATTAAGTTTCAAAAGTTTGGTCTTTTCAAAAGTTGTTACTTTTTGTTGTTAGTAGGTGTTTGTAACAGAAAATTAAAATAATAAAATAATTTTGTGTTTTGTGCTTGCCAGGATTCGAACCTGGGACCTCTAGGGTTGACCTGGTCAAAACTCAGACCAAGCACACGCACCATCTCCCCTATGTGTTATTTAGAGTTTTAGTTTTCTTTTGTTATTTAAATAGTACTAAGTATTTAGTTAAGCTTATTTGAGCTTACCTGCTTATTTTTGCTTATTTAATAAGCATTTCACACTTTTTATATTTTTCCCAGTTTATTAATAGTATAAAGTATTTCCAGAAAAATTTTCATAATTTGTGAAATAATTTTAGTATTTATTATGTATTTTTATTTGTAAAATAGTATTTAAATCATAATAAATAGAATATTAATCAGAAAAATATAATTTTAATTTTCATAATTTTCTTTTGTCATTTGTAATCTAGGAAAAATATAATTTCATTTTTAGTCCTTAGAAACAAACGAAATAGAAATATAGTGATAGCTTCTATTTAATAGAATTTATCTTTTTAAATTTTAATTAAGTAATTTTCATTTTTATAATTTTCTTATCTTTTTATTACCTTAGAGTATTTATATAAAAAATTTCAGATTGTTATTTGATCTTTTAGTATTTATTAGAATTTTAATTAGTTTAAATAATTATTAAATAGTTTTTAATTAATAATAATTAATTAATAAGTCAAATAAATAATTTTCTTTTTCCAATAATTTTCTTTTATTATTAGGATTATAAAAATATAATTTTCATATCCGTAGGCTTTTTATTTTTTAAAACTCGCGTTTTATTTCGTACGTTTACGTAAATTTAAACTTAAACGTACGCGTTTTTTAGTTTTAATCGTTTCTAGTTAATTTGTTTTCACGTTCTTATTTTTATAGCTTGTTTAAGCTATTTCCTTTATATTTCCTTAGTTTAATCAATCACACCCCTTTTCCGTTCAATTATCACCCGATCACAAATTCGTTTTACTACAGATTTCACACCTCGCTGGGACTTAAACGACCCGGGGATAAAACTATACTCCTTGGATAATTGCATTGTGTTCTTGATAGTTTGACTTTGTTTGACCACATCCGTGGTTGATTTAAGTTGACTGTTCAGAGCCGATCAAATTTTGGCGCCGCTGCCGGGGAGGTGTGCTGCGTTGAACGAATTTGAAGTATCAGTGATTGTTGAATATACACCCATTGTATATTTACCATCTTTTGTTCATATTTCCTTATTTTCAGAAAAAACCAAAATTATCGTGAAGTTAATTCGTTTGACTAAACGATTGCCAAAAACATTTTTATTCAAGTTTTCAACGAACACAAAAAAAAACCCAAAAATATTCATCTTTACCCTCTCATCCTTTTTGATTCTTTATCCCTTTACCCTCTATCCATTTGATTCTAAACTTCTTATACCCTTCTTCTATGGCGTCTCTCGGGTACAAATGTTTTGATTGTAAAAGCCCGTTGATTGACAGCCATCGTTGTTCTAAGTGTGCGTGTGAGCGGTGTGGAAAGCATGCACCAAAGGATCGTGGATCTTGTTATTGGTGTGAATTATCCACTAAAGAGTCTCTCAAGGATTCTCAAAGTCCTTCCTACCACCTTCACAGCCCGAGATACGTGCTATTAATGACAAACCGTCGAGAATCGATCCTAATCTTTCAGGATTTACGGTTAAAAGTTTGTCAAGCAAACGTACAGAACTTAGAACAGTGACTGAAAAGAATGACTTGCCTAATCTTCACGTTTATCAAAAACAAGAACCAGAGTCCATAACGGAAGTGGTGGAAATTCCTAGCTCTCAGAGCACTCCACTTGTCCCACCTCCGGATTTTATTCCTTGTGTTGGTTGTGGTGAGTCGCTTTTTGGTCTACCATGTCGTTGGTGTACATGTGAACAATGTGGTAATGATATTCGAGACGGAAGTTGTTTGTTTTGTGGTTCGAGGAATTCATTTTCTTATGATCCTGATCTGAACTCATTCAACGACTCTTCAAATTTCTCCAATTACCCATCACATTCATACGAGCAAGTATCATATTGTCCAAATATCAATGATGCATCGTATCAAAATACACCAAACTTTTCTTGTGAGTATTGTGGAGGTCCACACTTCAGCTCTGATTGTCAAACAGGGAATCCATTTCCTTGTAACAATTACGACGATCCATATCACGACCAACCTCCACAGTGCCAAATAACTCAAATTCCTCAGCAAACCCAGCAAGACACTTATCTAGAGCTTCTAGAGTTAGTGAAAAGAGCTGAGGAGTTTAATAAAAAAACATTTCAGAATGCTCCCAGTTTTTCTTGTGTATATTGTGGGGGTCCTCATGATGATAATCAATGTCAACCTTCTGGTTTTGACAGATCCCCACCCCCGCAATTTTCATTAATTCTAAATTCACATGAGAAATCCATGGCGGAATTATTGACTGAAGAGCAGGTTGCTAAAATAGATTCCCATGATGCCTTTGAAAAAGCTGTTAGGGAATCAATTGCAAAAGAAAAAGCAGCCAGATCTAGCTCTCAGTTCTGTTTTATTCCTGATGACAGTGATGATGAAGATATCTTTGATGATGATTCATCAAGTTCATCAGTTGAAACTCATTCTGTTGTTATCACACCCGAGGTTCACACTCACTCTCTAAGTATGGGGGATGAGCATCTTGACACAATTCCTGCAAAGGAATCAGACGTATTTATAAAGTCTAGTGTCGAGAACCTTGTCCCAATCCCAAGAGAGTCACAGGGAATTCTCGAGCATTTGTGTGATATCCCTCCTCCTCTTATCTTCCCAAAAGATCATGTTGAGATGTTCTCCGATTCTAATGATGACGATTCGTTATCTTGTGGAGACATCATTTATGTGGAAGAATTACCTTCTAAGCTAGTCAGCTTAGAAGAAGAGAATAATGAAGAAATTGACACTGAAATCAAAGATGAAGCTCTTCGAGCAACATTATTGAATGTCAGTCTTCTCGTTTCTAAAATCGAGGCTTTCAAGGAAAAATCCATTTCATTTCCTATCCCCATAAAGGATAGTGACATATTTTCCGATGATTCTATTCCGGAAATGGAAGCCTTCTGTTTTGATCAGATGGGAGAGAAAATTAGTGGCAACACCACTTTTCATTCTCATAATTCTCTTCCCGATTATGAATCATTTCCATTTGAGGAGTTCGCTGATGAACTCACTCACATCAAATCCGAATATGATTCATTCACCTTTGAGGAGTTCTCCAGTGAACTCACTCATATCATATCTCCGCTGGAGTATGATAACTTCCACTTTGATCTTGACAAAGATTATCTTTGTGTTCCGGAGGGAGATGTTCTCAACACTGAGAATTTGATTGTTATCAAAATCCCATCCCTCCCAACCAGAATATGTCTTGATCATCTAAGTTTAAATGATGAGATTCATGATACTGAAATCATGAATTCTCCTTCTACTGATGATGAGTTAGTCATGATTTTTATCATGACTTTCTTTCTTTTCTTCACCTACACGGTGACTTCTCCTGTTCTTCACTCCTTCGGGAATGAAGACACTATCTTTGATCCCGGCATTTTCATTTATCATTTATGAGCCGGATCTCTGTGTATATCTCATCGGTGTGGAACTTTCATGAAATTCAATGTTTTTCCAAACCACATTAAATGAAAGTCCGATGGAGATTGTTTGTTCCACATACTTCCCCAAGAACAAATGAATGCGGGGTCGAGTCAAGCTAGTGACTCGGTGAACAAAAATTAGCTCACCATATGGGTTTTTCACCCATATTTCTGACTTCTTTCTCTTTTCTAACACCCAAGTGTGGGGGAGATGCCCCGCATGTTGTATATATGTACAATTAAAAAAAAAAAAAAAAAAAAAAAAAAAAAAAAAAAAAAAAAAAAAAATTTATGATGATGTCCCCAAAGAGGGAATTTGCATGCCTTAACGGCTTAAATGCAAATTAAATAAAAATAAAATAAAAGGCTATTAATATTTCCCTTTCACGTTCTAAGTGTTGGTGTAACAGCCGGTTCTTTGAATATTGAGGGCAATATTCAGTTCTAAGTGTGGGGGGGAATTCTGGCGAATTTGTTCACATATGTACCTTTTAGTGCCCCAGTACCCCCATTTTGGCCAAAATTTTAAAATTTTTTCTCACTTAGAACTCAATAAATGGTTATCAGTCCGCCATGTCTAACCCACATAAGGACTGGCTAATCCTGAGCAAACGGCTGCAGGTAAAGATATATCAAATCCGTTTATGGCTTGCAATTTGCCCAAAATTGTATGGTATTCAACTCACCATATCCTTATAAGATAAAGAGTTGGCTAACCCGCAAGGTTATGGCTTGTGGTAAAGGCAGTGGAAAAACCATAATTGGTAATCAGCTCACCAAAGATAATATTAATAATTTATCTAAGAGTTGGCTAGTCCAGAAGCAAACGGCTTTTGGTAAAGACGAATCAAATCCGTTGACAGCTGATGATTTGCTCAAAATCATATGGTTATCAGTGTACCATAGTTCTTACTTGAACTGAAACATTTGGCTACTCCAGAAGTGATGGCTTTTGGTAAAGAGATAAAATCCATTAAATTTTCAAAAATATTGCTAGGGACTAGCAATAGTTTAGTGTGGGGGATTGATGAGTGTCTAAATACTCATCATTTCTGTCACATTTAGACTACAAAAACATTTAAAAACATGCAAATATGCTTCAAAATACAGAAAATATCATTTGATTGTGTTTTTATGTGTTGCAAGTGCAAAATGATTAAAAACAATTGAAAACGAACATATTTTGCATAATTGTCAGTTTCAATCCCTGAACTTTCAGAAATTGGCAAAAATAGTCCCTGGTGTGAAAAATATCATTCAAGGTCCCTAAACTATTTGACTTTTACAATAATGGTCCTTGGATGAAAGTTTTAAAGAAATTACAATTCAGGTCCTTCAACTTTTAAAAATGACATAAAAAGTCCTTGAAGTTTCAAAAGTTGTCAAAGCAAGTCCCCGGTTTTCAAAATTAGAAAATTATCTAAATTGGTCCTTGTACAGTTGACACTTGACAGTTTCAGTCCCTGGAGTTAATTTACAGATTTGGCAGATATGGTCCTTGTATTTTCAGAAAATTACTAAAGTGGTCCTTGTGTTAAATACTACAAACAAACCAAACAAAACACACAACCCAACCACAAGGCCCAATCCTACAACCCGGCCCATTTTTGTTTTTAACTAAACCCAGACCAAAACCAGGTTTGACCTGGTCAAACCCGTCACCCTCCCACACCATACCGCCAAAACCACCACCAAAACTACCACCACTGTACACCACCTTTCCACCTCAACCCCCCAGCTGGCTACCAACTTCCCTCCACCTCCACAAACAACAAAATCCTTTAATTGCTCCCTAACCTGCTCAATCCACTTGTTAGACCTTTTGGCGCCAAATTGCAAGTGGACGATTCAGATTGTCTCAATTTAATCCAATGGTGGGGAAATAATGGGAAGTCGACAAGGAAGCTTTTGGATGATTATTTAAGAAGAATGAAGACCAGAAGATAGGGTTGTCACGCTTTTAGACCAAAAATTTGTAGTATAGAGTTTATTTTTTTAGTCAAGTTTTTAAGTTAAGTCGTGTAGTAGTTTTAAGTTATTTTCAGTTTCAATTTCAGTTCTATGGTATAATTCAAGTCTTTTCAGTTCAAGCATTGTAAACTTTTCAAGTGTTGTACTCAATTTAAATTCAATATAAGTTCAAGCTTTTTGTTAATTCGTATTAAGTTATTTAGCTATAAGAAGTTAATCACAAGTCCTTGTCATCTGTTATATAAGCTAATATAAGCTTGTTAAAGTTTTTTTTTGTGAGTTTAATTTAGCCTTCTCAGTTCTAACTAAAAAAAATCCAAAAACAGTCAACTAGGGTCAATTTTAGCTAATAGCTTATTAGGGCTTAATTTTAGTTGCAACTAGTTTTTCTCAGCTTTTTCAAGTCATTTGGTCATTAATCAGTCAGAAAAATAGTTTGAATCAGTTTGTCCTAGGTTAATTCTCAAAACAGTCTAACTTAAGGGGTGTTTGGATGTGGTAGTCAAACGGATCAAAAGTCCATTTTACTGTTGCATTGCACTCTAGTCAGTTTTAAATTAACTTAATTTAGCTTGTTTAAGCTTCTTTGCAGTTCCATTTGTTTGTCTTGAGTGTTTTTCAGGTTTGGAGATAGAAGCTGCAGTCACAAGGTCTGATAAGCCCCACAAGCTTCTGATAAGCTTGGTCCAGCTTGGACCCCATTTTTGGCTTCTCTTAGGTTCTATTTTCTCATTTCCAATTTGTATTAACATTCCTACAAGTATTACTCTTAGATCACCCATATCAGTTCCCTCATTACATAGCAGTTTTCATTTTTGGTTTTTCAGACTTTTAAGGATTTTTAGGATTTTCTGTAGCTCTCAATTTAAGTCCTTAGTAGCTGTAATTCAGGATTATCCAAGTTCCCTAGCTTATATATCTTTGGTAATTTTTTCAAGATTTATAGGATAGCTTATAGTAGCTTGTTCAGGCCTTGAATTTGGCCATTTCTGCCCTGTGCACTGCTGCACATCAGCAGACTTACTCAACTGTCCCAACTTCATGAGTTCTTACTGAGCTTATTGGTGGGACCCACACCTTGTTCTTTGGCTTTTTGGGAAGCCAAGCAAGATATCTCAAGGTCCCAGAGTTTAATTTCAGCTTTGTATCTTATTTGATAAGCTTTCTTTGAGCTTATCTTTTGTCCCATTTCTGCTTGTTCACTAAGTACTCAGTACTCACCCACTTTCACAGGCTCTCAACAAGCTTGTAAGTGGACCCCACTTGGTGTGCTTGAGCTTTTTGGAAAGCCCAGCCACCCATCTATCTTGTTCCAGTTTTTATTTGGCAATCCAAGCTTATTTGATAAGCTCAAACTGCCCTCCAAAATACTTGCAGGCTGTTTGGTTCTCAGTTGGATTTGGAATTGCTTATTTTTGCTTATCTGCTTATTTTCTTTTGTTTTCTCTTTTCTTTGGCTTATTTTAAGTCCATTTAATCTGTTTGTATCTTATTTCACTTTTTGTTTCCAGTTTACAGCTTGTTAGAAGCTTTTGCATTTGAATAATCCAAGTTAAGCCTTAAAAGCCTTAACTGTTGGAATAATAAGCTCAATCTGAGCTTATTATTAAGTTTCAAAAGTTTGGTCTTTTCAAAAGTTGTTACTTTTTGTTGTTAGTAGGTGTTTGTAACAGAAAATTAAAATAATAAAATAATTTTGTGTTTTGTGCTTGCCAGGATTCGAACCTGGGACCTCTAGGGTTGACCTGGTCAAAACTCAGACCAAGCACACGCACCATCTCCCCTATGTGTTATTTAGAGTTTTAGTTTTCTTTTGTTATTTAAATAGTACTAAGTATTTAGTTAAGCTTATTTGAGCTTATCTGCTTATTTTTGCTTATTTAATAAAGCATTTCACACTTTTTATATTTTTCCCAGTTTATTAATAGTATAAAGTATTTCTAGAAAAATTTTCATAATTTGTGAAATAGTTTTAGTATTTATTATGTATTTTTATTTGTAAAATAGTATTTAAATCATAATAAATAGAAAAATAATCAGAAAAATATAATTTTAATTTTCATAATTTTCTTTTGTCATTTGTAATCTAGGAAAAATATAATTTTATTTTTAGACCTTAGAAACAAACGAAATAGAAATATAGTGATAGCTTCTATTTAATAGAATTTATCTTTTTAAATTTTAATTAAGTAATTTTCATTTTTATAATTTTCTTATCTTTTTATTACCTTAGAGTATTTATATAAAAAATTTCAGATTGTTATTTGATCTTTTAGTATTTATTAGAATTTTAATTAGTTTAAATAATTATTAAATAGTTTTTAATTAATAATAATTAATTAATAAGTCAAATAAATAATTTTCTTTTTCCAATAATTTTCTTTTATTATTAGGATTATAAAAATATAATTTTCATATCCGTAGGCTTTTTATTTTTTAAAACTCGCGTTTTATTTCGTACGTTTACGTAAATTTAAATTTAAACGTACGCGTTTTTTAGTTTTAATCGTTTCTAGTTAATTTGTTTTCACGTTCTTATTTTTATAGCTTGTTTAAGCTATTTCCTTTATATTTCCTTAGTTTAATCAATCACACCCCTTTTCCGTTCAATTATCACCCGATCACAAATTCGTTTTACTACAGATTTCACACCTCGCTGGGACTTAAACGACCCGGGGATAAAACTATACTCCTTGGATAATTGCATTGTGTTCTTGATAGTTTGACTTTGTTTGACCACATCCGTGGTTGATTTAAGTTGACTGTTCAGAGCCGATCATACATTAAGGTCAATGAATTCCTCAAAGTCTTCATGATTAGGATTAGTTGAGTTGTTTTGAATCAATGTTTCTCCCATAAGTCTAGCTTCAAGATCGAGGTCCATACGCTCCCTTAATCCTAGCACATAAACACTTCTAATTATGCTTTTAACCGGATCTTGGCACTTATAGACTAATTTATTATTCCCTACCCTTAATGAAAATTTTCTCTTAAACACATCAATCTTAGCATGGGCAGTAGACAAGAAAGGTCTTCCGAGGATTAAAGGAATCTTAACATCCTCGGGCATGTCTAGTATAATAAAGTCTACGGGAAAAATAAACTGCTCAATCTTAACTAGCACATTATTAGCAATCCCTTCAGGTCGTTTTACTGTTTTATCAGCCAATTCAATAAGTAATTTAGTTGGTGCTAATTTTCCTAGTCCTAGGGTAGCGAATGTCTTAAGAGGCATAACACTAACACTAGCTCCTAAGTCAGCCAACACATTATTGAAAGATATATTATTAATAGAACAAGGTAGAGTAAAACTTCCTGGGTCACTTTCTTTATGAGGCAAGGCATTTGAATCGGTTGCAGGGCTCTCTTCTTTCATTGTTGCCTTGATCTCCTCTTCAATCTTTGTCTTCTCTTTTAGTAGTCTCCTTAAGCTGATTGAAGAATTAAAGAAAAATTCGGGTCTTGCACCATCATTACCATTCATCGATCTTCTAGGTATATTAGGAGAGACTTCTTCAGTGGTGCTTATGGCCTTGACATGATCTCTTGGATTTGTTTCAGTTGAGCTTGGTAAACTTCCATATCCCCTTTCTTGAAGAACTTTGCTCATTTGACCAATTTGTTGTTCCAATGCTTTGATCGAAGCTCCTTGATTTCTTGTAGTAGTGTCCGTTGAAGCTCGAATTTCTTTGATCATAGCAGTATTCTCTTCATGTCTTTTAGCAGCATCGGCCATAATTTGTTTTAAAGTATCGTCTAAAGTCTGCCTCCTCTCTTGATAAGCGGGATTGAAGTTGTTCTTTTGATAGAATCCCGGACTAGCTTCCCTAAATCTTGCTGAAGGTCGGAATGGTTGTCCAAATTGGGTGTAATATGCTTCTTCAAATGTCTCACTTTCATTCTTGTTCGGGCAATCTTTAGTGTAGTGAGGTCCTTCGCACTTTTCACATCCAACTTGGGCAGCATATGCTCTTTCATCTCGCTTCTTCATCTCTCTACTAATTTTATCCAATTGAGCTTGAATAGCAGCAATCCCGTCAAAATTAGTGCTGCTCTTAGATCTAGTAGAGGTCCCATCGTGCCATTTCTGAGAATGATCAGCAGCTTCTTGGATCGCTTTCCTAGCATTAGTTGCGCTCATCTGAGGTACAGCTCCCTTAGCATCCAAGATCTGTCTAGTTGGCACGTCCAGTCCCTGGTAAAACAATATTATCTCCTGCATAGGGGTTAGATAGTGTTGAGGACATTTTATCAATAAATCTTTAAATCGTTCCCAAGCTTGATAAAGGGTTTCATCAGGCTCTTGCTTGAAACTATTGATAGCCTCCATCTTCTTAGCAGTCTTAGCAGGTGGACAATATCTCTTCAGGAATTTGCTCTTCAAACCTTCCCACGTAGTGATTGAACTAGCAGGTTCATTCCTTAGCCACTTGTTAGCAGCTCCTTTTAGTGAGATTGGGAAGATTCTTAGCATGAGTTGATCGGTATTGACACTTTCTGTAGTAAACAAATCTGCAATCTCCAGGACCTTTTCAACATGCTCATTAGCATCCTCTTGTTCCGTCCCACTGAAAGCATTCTCTCTGAGCTCTTTGAGAAATTGACCCTTCAACTCAAATTTCGACTTGTCATCAAACTTAGGTCTAGCAACTCCTGAAGTGTAATCAGCACGGGTATTGTTCATGTACTCCTCCATAGTAGTGTTTTCGCCCATTGTTTCTGTTTCAACTTCCTCTTTTTCTTCAGAAAAGTAATCAAGCTCGAGTGAACTTGAAAGATCAAAGCTTCTTGTGTTGAAAAGCCTTTTAAGCGAATGCAGGGCTCGTTCAGGATCTTCGAAAGGTTGAATCAAGTTCTTCGTAGAACTCCTGGTCATGCACTTCCTGAAATCAACACAAAAATATCAGTAGGGTATGCTCGAGAAAGTAGTATATCAGATAATTAATAACGAAAACGGAATACGAAAAATTAAAGTTACTGATATCTGCAGACGATACGCCGTATCCAAAAAGTTGGATACGCCGTATCTTAATACGTTAAAATTTAATCAGAATTAATTCAGAAAATAGATACGCCGCTTTAGAATTTAAGAATACGCCGTATCGAATTAATTAATCAAAAATCAGCTTATCTAATTAAAATTAAATGCGTCGTATTAACGAAAGTTAATGCGCCGTATTTTCGTTACGTTTAAAAATAAAAGATTTTTGATTCAGTAAGATGCGCCGTATCAACAGAGATCGATACGCCGTATCTGTTTAATAATTCGCAAACTGTTTTTAATCAAAATAATAGATACGCCGTATCTGCGAAAGCAGATGCGTCGTATGGCGTTAACGTTTTAGAAAATTTTTTTTATTAAAAACAGATACGCCGTATCTGCAAAAGCAGATGCGTCGTATTACTTTATCGTTTAGAAAAATTTTCTTATTAAAAACAGATACGCCGTATCTTGGGGAAAAGATGCGTCGTATCGAATTAATTAAACGCGTTGTATTTAAAAAAAAATAAACGCAATACGCCGTATCTGAGAGGTCAGATGCGCCGTATCGTTTGATTTAGCACAGTACAACGATTGCAGAACAGAAAAATACGAAAAATAAAAACAAAAATTAAACACACAAACAAAAATAAACACACAAAAATAAAAAGAAAACAATTAACACACAATACAACAAATATGCAAAATAGTACAATGATGCAATTAATCTAATAAAAAGAAAAACCTAATTAAAATACTAATCAAATTAACAGATAATAACAATTCACTCCCCGGCAACGGCGCCAAAAACTTGATGCGCGTGATGTGTCGTTGCGGTTTAGCAGTTTTAATGCCTACTCAAGTTTTAAATTTATATTTAGCCGACTTATCAATAACACACACACTTAACGAGCAGTGTACCCGGTCAGTATGAAGATAATGGTAAGTAGAGTGTCGATCACTAAGAGTGGAACGTATTATCTAGTTATTCTAATCAGTATTTTAATATCCTAACGCAAGGGGGTTTCAGCCTGAGAGACTGGCACGATTTGTTGCAATTTAAATAATAAAATAAACCAATAGGCACGAATCAGCAAGTAGCACACACGTACACAGATAGATACTCGAGACAATAAGAGGGCTGTCCTTATGATTAAGTAGATTGTCACTTGTTTTATTGATAGCTTTATATGAAGTGTATGTAGTTAACCCTTTCTCGTTGGTCCTATTCTTATCGGCGAGTAAACCCTTAATGATTACTTATGTCTAAAAGTTATTCCTAAGTGATCAATTTAGAAACAACCGTGGGAGCCACATTATGTCCCGCAGTCAAATGCCCGCAAGCCACTAATAAACACAGAGGTTATCAATGCACTAATAAGTAGTAACCAAAGACATCATCATATAAACTTTAATTGATGGGAAAGCAAGTATTAAAGGGAGTGCAATCTTTCCGTTGTCACATTACACAAGCCACCAATCCTGATGAATTAAAGTTTGCTAACACAATAAAACAAAACTACTTAATGAATTAAATACATGCAGCACCTTCTTACAGCTCTTGTATCTTTGATTTGGGTGTGTCTTGTGCTGCCTCCTTGACTGAATTCGTCCTTTGTTCCTTCCTGTTCGGTCTTCTGTTTTAGGGTTTCGGAACTCCTTTCTTCGTCTGGTCTACGGGGTATTTATAGTTTCTGTCTGAGGGAAGATGCGGCGCATCTACTAAGTAGATGCGGCGCATGTACTTAACTTCGCGTGGGGTCCAAGATTATAATATTCAGGAATATTCGTACACCGCCAGAAGATGCGGCGTAACCCTTTATTAGATGCGGCGCATGTCCTCTTGTATCTTGGATCGTATCTGGTGATATCTTGATAGAGATGCGGCGCATTTCGAGAGTGAGATGCGGCGCATCTGGAGCAGAATTGACTTGATCTTGTCCATGTCAGTAGACTTTCACTTTACGCACGTTTTGCTCCATTATTAGTCCAAAATAGCTAAGTTTCACCAAATGCTTGTTTTTACCTGAGAATTACAAAAGTAAATAATTAAGTATCAATCCTCATACATAATATAGTAAAACAAGTCAAATTAATAGGATAAATGATAGTAATAAAATGTACTTATTTGAGTTCATCACGAACACACAAGATCTATTAAAGTTGGTAACTTTATTTAGATACTTGTTCCAAAGAACTTTCTTGAGAACGTTCTTAACATAGTCCATCTTCTCAAACACATCTCTTGGTCTTAGATGATCAAATCACCTGTACAACACTCAACATAAAAGATGTCAACCTTTAGATCATTCAACCTTAGATCCCAAACACAAAGACTAAAATCTATTGACACATATTTGTCAAATTTACGTATAACATGACATCTTCATCACATTAGTTCTAATAGAAATAATTGAGTCTCATTAAGCCAAGTAATTAGTAAGCTATCATATTTTATATACTTTGTTAGGCAAAAATAGGAATTCCTATCTTTCAGACATGAGAATGACTATTGGAGAATTTATTGCACTAGAAACTCAATTTAACCTGACGGTTAAATTGCTTCCTGCAGAGAAGTTGGGTATGTGGAATCACCCGTAAAAATGGTCGTGTTCAGCCTGAATTAAGCACCACTAGTAATAGTCTCATATTCATTCTCCAACTTGAAAAATCTTTATTCCTATACTTGCCTAAAATAAGTATTAAAAGATGATATTTTATCTTGTCTTAGGAATATTAATCAAACAAAGAGTAAATATGATTTTTCTTTAGAATTACTTACATTACACATATATGTGTTGATTACATGTTATGTTTTTGATATGTTTAAATGTCTTGACGTTATTTGATTGATAGTCAAATGTGTAAACCTTGGAAAGGTTTTGTCTGCATGCCTATATGCTTCATGTTAAAATGATTTGCATGATACTTGTTATATGATATTTCACAAGATTAACATGGTTCTTGTTAACTCACGATATGTCATTTTTAATACATGATGTAAGATAGCTCTTGTCTTTAGTTGACATTCATTGAGCTTTTTCGTAGGATAGTTGTTAGGAAATTAAGCTATAGCAGTTAGTACGGTTGAAGATGAAAGTTAGTACTGCTGAAGAGTTTTGAAGACATAAGCAGTTAGTACTGTTGAATGAAGAAGTTTGTACTGTTTATGATTTCGTGTGAAGATAATTATAGAAAAGATTTAATGTATATCTTATAATGTTAGGTTGATATTTATCTTGTGAAGGAATCCTTAGTCTATAAAAGGATTGCCTAGGTTAATGTTTTGGTACGATTTGTTTTACGTATTGTGTTGTTAAGATTCAAGGTTGTAAACCCTAGTGATAGGAGATCACTCGTATTATTTATTAATAATATTGAATCGTTGAAGTTGAAGTATATCGTTCATTGTTCATTCTTTGTTGATTCGTTAATACAAAACACAAACAAACAAATCTTCTAAGTGCTAGCTAGTAAATTCCGCGTGCTAGACTAGACATCATTCAAAGTATTCATCTAACACAAGGAGTGTGTGTAGATCCGGTCAAGTGGTATCAGAGACAGGTTACTGATACTTTGGTTTAGAAGATCCAGACGAATTTGTTCAAGAAAAGATGGACGTGGAAACAACAACAAGTCAGACTAATATTGCTGCTAAGCTTCCAATGCTTAAACCCAATGAGTTCGATATGTGGTGATTAAGAATTGAACAGTTCTTCCAAGTTCAAGATTATACTCTCTGGGAGATTATTGAGGATGGGAATTCATACAAACCTGCAACTACAACAACCATTGTTGAGGGTGTCACTGAAACTAAGTTGCAAACTAAGCCAACCACTACTGAAGAGAAGGCACATCACAAGAATGATGTAAAGACGAGAAGTTTGCTTCTGATGACTATTCCCAATGATCAGTTGTTAAATTTTAGCGAGTTTAAGTGTGCTAAAACCCTTTTTGAAGCTATTGTTGCAAGATATGGTGGGAATGAAGCCACCAAGAAATCTCAGAAGACTCTTCTCAAGCAACAGTTTGAGAATTTTTTAGCAACAAGCAACGAGTCACTAGATCATATGTTTAATAGACTTCAAAAACTACTGAGTCAATTGGTTGTTCTAGGAATTGAGATGCCTCAGGAAGATCTCAACTCTAAATTTCTGAGGAGTCTACCAGCTGAATGGGCTATGCATGTGGTTGTATGGAAAAACAAGCCTGATATAGATTCCATGAGCTTAATGGATCTCTATAGCAACTTTAAGATAGTTGAACTTGATATTAAGAAGTCTGTTGGATCAAGCTCAAGCTCAAGCTCAAGCTCAGGGAATTTGGCCTTTGTATCAACTCCTAGTACCTCAAGTCCAGATGAAGAAGTTCAAGTGACTGGAGTAGTTGGTACTGCTAGTGCAAACCTTGGTACTGCTAGCACCTCAAGCAGTACTAGTGGACTTTTGAATGAAGATACTTATTGTACTTTCTTGACTACTCAGCACAATGGAAGTATGTTGACTCATTCAGATCTTCAAGAGATTGATGAAGATGATATTAAAGAGATGGATATCAAGTGGCAGCTCTCTCTTCTCAGCTTGAGAGCTAGGAGATTCTTGGAGAAGACTGGCAAGAAGATTGTCATAAACAGCAATGATGTTGCAGGGTATGACAAGTCCAAGATTGAGTGTTTCAATTGCCACAAGAAAGGTCATTACTCAAAGGAGTGCAGATTGCCAAGCCAACAAGATGGAAAGAGCAGAGGATATGGAAACAAGTCAAGGGTTGTGGAGGTTACTGATTCAAGCTTGAAAGCCATGGTTGCCATTGATGGCTTAGGGTTTGACTGGAGCTACATTGTAGAGGAGGAAGCAGAAGCATCTACAGAGATTGCTCTTATGGCATTTTCAGACTCTGAGGTACAAGTTTCAAAATGTTCTAAATCTTGTGAAGCTTTAAAAGATCTAGAAACACTTAAGAAAAGATATGAGAATAAGAGAAAAGAGCTAACCGAAACTGCTTTTAACTTAGCAAATCATAAGAGGGCTTTAGATGTGTTAGAAGAACAAATTGTTCATTATAAAAGTAATGAGTCAAAGTTTTCTGATGATATGATTATTGTTAAGAGAGACTTAATGTTTAAGGAGAATTAAATTAGTGTGTTGAAACATGAGCTAGAACAGGTTAAGAAAGCAAAGGATAACATTCAAATGACTGTTGACACACTAGAATTTGCAACTCAGGGTGTTAGTAAGATTGTTGAGTGTCAGATCCTTAATAAAGCTAAGTCAGGCCTAGGTTATAAGTCAGTTCCACCTCCCTATAGAGGAATTCTAACACCTCCAGGCATAGACTTAGAACACACATGACTACCTGAATTTCAACTACCTGAGCTTAAATATGGTCCTCAACCTAAAAAGAATGTAGTTGATAAACCTGTGTATGAAAGTGCAAGTGATGCCTCATTTTCTGAGGATAAGGTGTCCTCAGCTAAGGACTCAGATGCTCCAATCATTGAGGAATGAACTTCTGATGATGAGGATAATCAGGCTGTAGTTGAGCCTGTTAGTGCTAAAGTGGAGGAACCAAAAGTTCCAAAGATGGTTAAACCTGAGACTGTTAGGCTTAGATAAAATGCCAGACCTTTTAGACCAACAGTTAGGTATGCAGAAATGTATAGAACCACAAACAAGCCAAGAGGTAACCAAAGGAATTGGAATGACCTCAAATCTCACCAATTAGGGGATGATTTTGTCTGCTATAGGAAAGCTTGTTATTCGTGTGGTAGTTTTGACCATCTTGCAGCCTTTTGTGATAAATAGGTAAATAGGTATTCAAGTCCTAGGGTGAACACTGTTAGACCACCCACTCACCCAACAAACACTAGAATGATACCTAGATCAGTTCTTTTAAGGTCTGGACCCAAAGCAGTTCATACTACTAGACCAGCAGTTCAGACTATCAGACCTATTAGACCTGTTAACCCAAGACCAACAGTTCAAGGTGCAAAATCAGTTTTTAAACCAGCACCAAAAACTGTTCATAGACCCTTTCATCACAAAGCAGTTGTAACAAACCAAGTTTGGAAACCTAAGGTAACAACTACCAAGCCAGCAGTTCCAACTGCTAGCAGAGTAATTGGTACTGGTGTTAATAAAAACACTGTTAAGGGTAATATGGGAAATGGAGTGAATGCATCAGCATGTTGGGTTTGGAGACCCATCAAACCCAATGGTGCTAAAATTGTTTTGAAAAGAATGAATTATGTTGATGCAAGAGGAAAGCCTAAGTCTGTTTTGGCTTGGGTACCACAAGGAAATTAATTTTTCTTGTTATGTGCATTGTTAGTCATATACTTTTATATTGTGAGACAAGTTCTTTGTGGCTTGTTTCTTTGTTTTTGGATTAACACTTGCAGGTTTTGGATGATGAGCATCAAGGAATTAAATGCTATATGTTTTGGACTGTAATGGTGATTTAGAGCTGAGTGTGTGATCTTTGCACACAACAAATGGTAATTGGTTTACCATGTCTAACCCACATAAGAACCAACTAGTCCAGAGCAAACGGTATCTGGTAAAGACTAATCAAATCCGTTGATGGTTGACAATTTACCAAAAATTGTATGGTTATCAGCTCACCATATCTAAATGTGAAGAGTTGGCTAGTCCAAAGCAAACGGCTATTGGTAAAGACATATCAAATCCGTTGATAGCTGATAGTTTGCTAAAAACTATGTATGAGCCATGGTATTTTAAAATCCTTTTCAAAAAGTTCATACGGCTCAACAAAATTTTTCCAACAGTTGGTACGGTTAGTACAAAGTTAGTACAGCTCAACTAGCCGTTGTAAAAATCTGTCAGTAATTAATTTTATAGCCGTTGGGGTAAAACCGTTATTCTTAAGGTATTTATAGGGATTTTTATAAAAGATAATTATCTTTTTACCATAAATTCATTTATTCTATTTCTAAAGATAATTTATCTCATACGCATATTTCGCAAAACCCTAAATAGTACCTATAAACCCCAATAGACTACATAAAACCTCAATTCCAATTTAAACGATCATCGTATTGCTATAATCTTTCATTTTTCATCACTAAAAATGGCTGGATTGGAATTTGTTAAGCGTCATAATCAGGTTGCGTTTCTTGAGAAAACAGAGGAAGGAGATGGACCAAAGTTTTATGAGATTGTGGACTTTCTCAACCACTCTCACATAAGGTATGCTCTATGATGAAGCGAAAAGTGTACCGCTTTTAGGGGGTCATTTAAGCCCTAAATCGTATTTATTTGATCAAATATTGCCCTAAATCGTTCCTTTTGTCATTTTAGGTACTTTTGAGAAGAAATCTGGAAAAGGAAGCATTTTGGACGTTTTTGGAGCATAAAAGTGAAGAAAACGACAAAGTCTCAAAATTATGCTGGAAAGTACCTTTGACGGCGTCAGGGATTGGTCCAGACGGCGTCATGGCTTGGAAAAAGTGGTGGATATGAAAATTACTCATGATAAGCCAGAGAATTTTGCATGAAAAATCTGACGGCGTCACCCTTTAATGTGATCAAGGCCATCACGGTTTAAACTAAAGAGGGACGGCGTCAAGCTCAATTCTGACGGCGTCACCCCTTGATAGGCCAGAGCGGATTTTGGAGCACTAAAGAGGGACGGCGTCAGGAAGGCCATCCGGGAACCCTAAAAGCGGCGAGGTGACGGCGTCAGGATCTACAACGTGACGCCGTCAGCCCTTAAACTCTATATATAGTTTTGCAATTTTTTGTCATTGGGGTGGAACTTATTGTGTGTAATTTTGGAGGAGAAACCCTAAGACGAATTTCTGCCATTTTTAAGGGTTTTCATACCCTTGGATCTCCCATGTTTAATTGAAGATAAGTGATTATTTAATCATTCAATATGTCTATGTGTTGTTTGATTATATCTTGTTCTTGTCTTTTGATTAACATGCTAGGCTAGATTTATCTTGTGTTTGCTTAGATCTAATGAAACCTAACTATTGATTATTGGTTATTAGTGTGTTATTAATTGTATTGGATGATTGTTCATCGATGTTAGGCTTAAGAAAACTGGCTAACTTCCTATTCGGTAACTTGCTTGAACGTCTTAAGAAACATGAACCAATGCGTACTAAGGTTTTTATGGTTGTATTTAATGCATGAGCGAATTCTAGTGATCCCATGTTAGGAGCTTCTTAGACGGCTCGACATAGGAGTGAAGTAGGAGCTCATAGAGTTGGGGAAGTACGTACGCCACCCCACGATTGGTATTAAGGAATACACCCGTCATCCACGCGATTAATACACACTAATCAACCGGAAAAAAGATAGTTAGGGAGTAAGGAAATCTAAGTAAACACATTTCTCTCCACATAAGTTTCACAACCTTTTCATTTTCAGTTATTTTATTTTATTTGCATTTGTAGTTACTTGGGTTAGTTGACTAGCAACTAATTCCGCCCACTCCTTTAAACCCGAGATTTTACTTGCTTTCATAAAAAAATATAAAAATACAAAAAGAATCTTCTTTCACCCTTAGACCTATTAGAGTAGTTTTTCAATCCTAACGACACTATTCCCTGTGGAGAACGATCAATCCCCCGTACTTACCACTACACTATACTACATCGGTCAAGTACACTGCCTGGTGGGGTTGTAAGCCTCTTGAGATCCCTCGAGAGGTAAAACCTGTTGTAAGGTTGCAAAACCACGCATCACTCTAACTGTTTCTCCTACTCTTTATGTCTCTCACATCACACAGTTCTGGCAGAATGCTACTGTATTGACTAGTGAAGATGGAGACTTAGAAATTCATTCTGAAGTAGATGGTGTATCTTTTGTTGTTACCGAGTCTATACTTAGGAGACATCTTAAATTAAATGACTCAGATGGTATTAACACGATGTACAACACTGAAATATGGGAAGAACTTACCAAAATGGGGTATGATACATCCGCACATAAATTAACTTTTCAAAAAGGATGTTTCTCACCTCAATGGAGATTTTTGATACATACCCTTTTACATCGTTTAAGTCCTAAAAAGACTGCTTGGGAGCAGTTCAGTAGCAATATTGCTATTGCTCTCATTTGTTTGTCTAAAAACAAGGTTTTTAACTTTTCAAAATTTATTTTTGAGGGTATGGAATCTAATGTTAAGAGCAAAACAAAGTTTCTAATGTATCCCAGGTTTGTTCAAACACTTTTGAATAAAAAGACATACCTGCTTACAAAACCAACTGAAATTTTTGCTACTCCTAGCCTTCAATCAAAAGTTTTTCAAAATATGGCTATGGCTAGTGATGAAGCGAAAAGTGTACCGCTTTTAGGGGGTTATTTAAGCCCTAAATCGTATTTATTTGATCAAATATTGCCCTAAATCGTTCCTTTTGTCATTTTAGGTACTTTGGAGAAGAAATCTGGAAAAGGAAGCATTTTGGACGTTTTTGGAGCATAAAAGTGAAGAAAACGACAAAGTCTCAAAATCGGCTGGAAAAGTACCTGTGACGGCGTCAAGCACCATTGTGACGCCGTCAACCCTTGACGCGCCAGAGAGGATTTTGGATGATTAAAAGGGGACGGCGTCAAGAAGGCCATCAAGAAACCCTAACCGCGGCGAGGTGACGGCGTCAGCTCTATAACGTGACGCCGTCAGATCTGATTTTCTATATATATTCTCATAATTTTTAGTCATTAGTGTGCAACTTTGTGAGGAGAAACCCTAAGATGATTTTTCTGCTACTTTTAAGGGTTTTATACCCTTGGATCTCCAATGTTCAATTGAAGATAAGTAATCAATTAATCATTCAATATGTTTATGTGTTGTTTGATTATATCTTGTTCTTGTCTTTTATTTAACATGCTAGGCTAGATTTATCTTGTGTTTGCTTAGATCTAATGAAACCTAACTATTGATTATTGGTTGTTGGTGTGTTATTAATTGTATTGGATGATTGTTTATCGATGTTAGGCTTAAGAAAACTGGCTAACCTCCTATACGGTAACTTGCTTGAACGTCTTAAGAAACATGAACCAATGCGTACTAAGGTTTTTATGGTTGTATTTAATGCATGAGCGAATTCTAGTGATCCAATGTTAGGAGCTTCTTAGCCGGCTCGACATAGGAGTGAAGTAGGAGCTTATAGAGTTGGGGAAGTACGTACGCCACCCCACGATTGGTATTAAGGAATACACCCGTCATCCACGCAATTAATACACACTAATCAACCGGTAAAAGATAGTTAGAGAGTAAGGAAATCTAAGTAAACACATTTCTCTCCATATAAGTTCCACAACCTTTTTATTTTCAGTTATTTTATTTTATTTGCAATTGTAGTTATTTGGGTTAGTTGACTAGCAACTAATTCCGCCCACTCCTTCAAACCCGAGATTTTACTTGCTTTTATAAAAATATAAAAAAATACAAAAAGAATCTTCCCTCACCCTTAGACCTATTAGAGTAGTTTTTCAATCCTAACGACACTATTCCCCTAGAGAACGATCAATCCCCCGGTACTTGCCACTACACTATACTACATCGGTCAGGTACACTGCCTGGTGGGGATTGCAAGCCTCTTGAGATCTCTCGAGAGGTAAAACCTGTTGTAAGGTCGCAAAACCACGCATCAAGTTTTTGGCGCCGCTGCCGGGGAATAGTTATTGCTTAGGTTGGAATTTATTTTGATTAGGTCTACTCATTAGATTCCTTTTTAGTGAGATTTTTTTTCTTTTCTTTTTATTTTTGTAGCTTTCTCGTAGTCTATCTTTTCTTTGTGAATTTGTTTGTAATTTGCTTCAAATGGACTTTTCACTTAGACTTCTAAGATTTCAAGATAAGGTTGAGTGGCTAGAACACCAAGAAGTTCAAAATACCTCATTTAGAGACACCTATGAATCATATGAGCCTTCACCTAGGATAGATTCTTATGAACAACCTCCATGTTTAAGATCTCGTTTTAGTGAGGCTAATAGGAAATGCGACCTAGTTTGCCAAGGAATTATGGAGAGAGCCATTGCAACAAACCATAAGTTGGATGAAGCACTAGGTTTGCTGTTATCACTACCTAAGAAAACAATTGAGGAGGATTTAGCCGAGCATGATCACATTGATAAAAAAGACCTAGGTTTTATGACCAATGACTTTGAATCTCAAGGAACACATGATGAATCCTTTAGGAAAATTGAACATAAGATTATTGAGGAAGATCCTTATGATTCGGACATTGAAGTTGAGATGCCTAGAGAAGCACGTGAGATACTTAGGAGAATGCTTAGGATAGATTCTACCAAAACACATGATGAGGATATAGGTGATCTTGACACATGGAATGATGAGGTCAATAACATAAGCCCACAAAATACTCAACCATCATTTGAGGCACACACACCGCCCGTGACTTACCCGGAAGATGTAGAAGAAACTTTAGGAATTCCGATGGAGGTAGAACCCTTGGAACAAGCACCACTAGAGGATATAGGTTTGAATACTTGTAATGATAACCTTACCCTTAGTTCTAGGGAATTTCCTAGTGTTGATGAGCCGGAACCTCAATCTTTACACACCTTTCCATCCTTAGATATATTTCTAGGAGACAAAAGAGGAACCGACCCACCCATCAACCAATATTATCCGGGTAGTTTTAGGATGAAGGAAGCCATTCACTCACACCCCTTCACCTCACGTGGCATATTTCCACCCTAAGGGTGTGTATCGCTACTTTCACCCGCACTTAATCCTAAGTGTAGGGAAAACCTCCCCTATTTCCGTTAAATAAGGGTAGAGTCAGGCTCGTGACTCGAACAAAAACAAGCGCTTATTGGGAGGCATCCCAAGCTTTATTTATTTGTTTGTTTGTTTGTTTATTTGATTTTATTTGTTTCCGTATGCATGTTTTATTTTTATTGTTTGTGGATCATGATTCAAAATAAATTATGAAAATGCTTTATTTTGTTTTTAACTTCGTCTTAATTACATATAAAGGTATTTTGCAAAAGCTAAGTGTAAGGGGAGACCCAAATTTGTTTATAAGAACGAAATTGAGCATGAACCACAACAATATTAAATGAACATGTATATTAGTAATTGTTTGAGTCAAATGCTTGTATCGAGTCATAATGATGTTTTGCAGGATTTTCCAGGAAGTAAGGCATAAGTTTTTCCAGAAATTTTCCGGAAACTTAACATGAGATTTTTGCAGGAACATTCTGACGGCGTCAGGAGTTATAACCTGACGGCGTCAGGTACATAAATTCTGAAAAATTTTGCGAGTTTTGTTTATACCGGAGTCGTAAAAGTTTTTGTTAAATCTTTAGTTTTATAAACTCCAGGAATCTGCAAAATAATCATTCCACAAGCATTATATCCTTATATAGATTTATCCCGCCGATGTTATGCAGGTTTTCGTGTTTGTTTTCTCAGGTTTAACAGGTTATTTTGGACAAGGAGATGTATGTGGAATCTAGCTTTTGGCGCTGCTTTAGTCTTGAAGCTTCAACATTACCTTGGAAGAAGATCTAACCATGTTACCTCTTTATCCACCGAGCGAATCAGGGGAGTATTTGATTTCATTCTTTTACCTTATTTACTTTTACATCTTGTTATTTGAACATTGGGGACAATGTTCATCTTAAGTGTAAGGGGGGGGGGGGGTAAAGTACGATACATTAGAGAATGCTATTACGCTTGATTTTTCGTTTGTTTAATGGTAGATGTGTAATAAAACTGAGAGAAATACCTGTTAAGGCAATTTTAGTGCCAAATTTAAATTTTTTTACAACATATAGGAGTGAAACTTTGGTCTTAATGAGCGTCTCACGGATAGGAGTTATATGACTAGCACAAAACCGTACCACTAAAAAATTTTCCACCCCCAAATATGTGAGGTTCGCCCCTAGAATTGGTAGGAAAAGCATTTATGCTATGATGTGTGTACCGGTAGCACTTAGATTCTAGAACTTGCGTTAGGACCATTCCGAGGCCACAAGTGAGACTACATTCGTGTAGTTAGATTTACTACATGATAAGAGGCATTAGGATTAACCCATTGTTTTACACCTGTGTTTTTGTTATAATTACATTGGCTACATTGGTCAAGTAATTCTCCCACACCCTTTGCGTTGTACTCATTTTTAGTACACGATACCCCTAGTACACCCCTCAGAGCCTATCTTTTCGTTTCTAACTTTAAGCATTTTACTTAAAGTAAGAATTTGTTTACACCCCACTTAAATGTACACCCAAATCGCCTTAGCCTACCTTGTATGCACTCATTTTTAGTGCATTATTGTGACAACATTTGTTTAAACCCCAAGTTAATTATCTAATTGATTACATGGTTGCTAAGTCGAGTCATATCCTTGTACATATTGTTTTGGGACGATTGGGACTCATGGGTAAAGTACTAGTGTAATGGAGTAATGGGGAAGAACAACATTATTACCCCCATATGTGCTAAATATTTTAAAAGTACTCCAAGTGTTTCGATTATCTTAATTCGAGACATTAGAATAGTTAATTGTAAAGTTATGTAAAAGTTCAAGTGTAAGGGGGATACAACCCCCCTACGATGTATTATTTTGGATGGTAGGGCAAGAGTGTATGCAAAAAAAAAAAAAAAAAAAAAAAAAAAAAAAAAAAAAAAAAAAAAAAAGTAGAAAAAAACATACGGACTACCATCCCGTTTCATTTTATGTTTATTTTATCTTTTTGTTATTTTTTTCATTAGCTTATGTCGAGTCTAGTCTTGGCTTAGCAACGCCATTTTGTACATGTAATTAATCAAGATCTTTAACTCGCCACCAGTAAAATATCCTTTATCCAACAAAACCGTGTTTATCATTTCCCTACACCTAACGTTATAACCCGTTTAAAAGCCCTCTTTGATAGTTTATCTTAGGTGCTTACGCCTAGTGGAGGAGGTTTTTGATCCTTTCCCAAGCCTATGGTAATCTATTTGCTATGACAGGTAGTGAGAGATATTATTCATTTTCATTTACGAGATATACTTTTATGACACCTGAGAGATGTGAGTATCTAAACACTACTTGTGAGGTGCTAGTCTGTAATCTCCGTGCTTATTATGATTAAAGTGGAATGACTATTTGTTGTAATTACTTTTATATTAGCGTTAAATGACCCCTAACTTGTATTTTGATTAGAATAAAAGCGCATTTGCTTGAGGACAAGCAAATCTCAAGTGTAAGGGTATTTGATGAAGCGAAAAGTGTACCGCTTTTAGGGGGTCATTTAAGCCCTAAATCGTATTTATTTGATCAAATATTGCCCTAAATCGTTCCTTTTGTCATTTTAGGTACTTTGGAGAAGAAATCTGGAAAAGGAAGCATTTTGGACGTTTTTGGAGCATAAAAGTGAAGAAAACGACAAAGTCTCAAAATCGGCTGGAAAAGTACTTGTGACGGCATCAAGCACCATTGTGACGCCGTCAACCCTTGATGCGCCAGAGAGGATTTTGGATGATTAAAAGGGGACGGCGTCAAGAAGGCCATCAAGAAACCCTAACCGCGGCGAGGTGACGGCGTCAGCTCTATAACGTGACGCCGTCAGATCTGATTTTCTATATATATTCTCATAATTTTTAGTCATTAGTGTGCAACTTTGTGAGGAGAAACCCTAAGACGATTTTTCTGCTACTTTTAAGGGTTTTATACCCTTGGATCTCCCATGTTCAATTGAAGATAAGTAATCAATTAATCATTCAATATGTCTATGTGTTGTTTGATTATATCTTGTTCTTGTCTTTTATTTAACATGCTAGGCTAGATTTATCTTGTGTTTGCTTAGATCTAATGAAACCTAACTATTGATTATTAGTTGTTGGTGTGTTATTAATTGTATTGGATGATTGTTTATCGATGTTAGGCTTAAGAAAACTGGCTAACCTCCTATACGGTAACTTGCTTGAACGTCTTAAGAAACATGAACCAATACGTACTAAGGTTTTTATGGTTGTATTTAATGCATGAGCAAATTCTAGTGATCCCATGTTAGGAGCTTCTTAGCCGGCTCGAAATAGGAGTGAAGTAGGAGCTTATAGAGTTGGGGAAGTACGTACGCCACCCCACGATTGGTATTAAGGAATACACCCGTCATCCACGCAATTAATACACCCTAATCAACCGGTAAAAGATAGTTAGGGAGTAAGGAAATCTAAGTAAACACATTTCTCTCCATATAAGTTCCACAACCTTTTTATTTTCAGTTATTTTATTTTATTTGCAATTGTAGTTATTTGGGTTAGTTGACTAGCAACTAATTCCGCCCACTCCTTCATACCCGAGATTTTACTTGCTTTTATAAAAATATAAAAAAATACAAAAAGAATCTTCCCTCACCCTTAGACCTATTAGAGTAGTTTTTCAATCCTAACGACACTATTCCCCTAGAGAACGATCAATCCCCCGGTACTTGCCACTACACTATACTACATCGGTCAGGTACACTGCCTGGTGGGGATTGCAAGCCTCTTGAGATCCCTCGAGAGGTAAAACCTGTTGTAAGGTCGCAAAACCACGCATTAGCTAGTAGGCTTTTTCAAGGGGAACCAGTTCCATTGTTTCCTCAAATGCTTCAAACTGAGTTGGGTAAAGGTTCAGCAGTTCTAACTGATCCCCATCACACATCCAATCAAGTACTTGAAAGAACCCAACCATCTCAATTGCGCATCACTTATAGGAGAAGGGAAACACCTAGAGTGATTCCTAGATCCTTTCCCCATGATTCACCTCTCCTAGCAGGTCACACAGCTAGAAGTGATGAGGGTAGTTCTAACCAAAATGCATTGATGGAATTATGTACCGAGCTAGTTGCAAAAGTTGAAAGTTTGGAGACAGATCTTGCAAGCACCAAGGATGAGCTCAAAGCCCACAAGGAGAATTCGGCTAAAGTTTTTAACAGGTTAGCTTCAAAGGTGAAAAAGTTGAAAGATCAACGCAAGCAGAAAAGGGCAAGAATGGTATTGGATGATGATTCTTCTAGTGATGACTCAGATGATTCAGATGATGCTGATGGTGGAAATTCTTCCAAACAGGGGAGGAAATTTGGTAAAGACAAGGATGGATCAAGTTCTCAGGGGAGGCATAATGAAGAGGAAGAAGAACAATTTGATATAGGTTCTGGTAATGTAAATATGGAAGAAGAAGAACTTGAAGCAGTTCAGACTGATACCCATGAAGCAGAAAAAGTTCAGACTGTTGAAGCAGTTCCAACTGCTGAGACAGAGCATCAAGCAGTTCCAACTGCTGAGACAGAGCATCAAGCAGTTCCAACTGGTGACACTTCAGCTGAGCTAGTTTATGAAAGAAGAAGAGCTGACAAAGGTAAAAGAGCTATGACACAAGAGGAAGAGGAAGCAACTCAAGAACTTGAAAGGCTCAAGACATTAAAACCAAAAACTCAAGCTCAGATAGATCATGGTGCAGAAGTTGCAAGGAAAATGATAGAAGAAGAATTGGCTGATGAAGAAGCTAAGAAAGCTCGGATTGCTAAAGATGAGGAATTAGCAAGGAAAATGGCTGCTGATGATGAAAAGAACATAGCTGGTTTCATGGATAGAACAAGAACTGAAGATTTTAATCAAGAAGAGTTTAATGAGCAACTTCAATACTTGTTGGATTCTGATTGTATTATAAAAGCTCATGCTGTGATGATTCTTAATGGTTGTGAGAGGGTTGTTTGATTTAACAATGATGTGTGAACTACAACTAAATCACACAGTGACTATACTAATAGGTTTGCAACAGTACGTTGTACCTTGATGTTTAATTTCTTTGCTACAAAAGAAAATTCTCTACAAATGAAGTGAATGAATGAAGGGTTGTTTGGTTTAAATGATCGAAAAACTGAACCTGGTACCCGCGGATTGGGCGGAACCAAATTTTTGGTTCCGTCTGACTTATCCAAGGGTTCCGTGAGACCAGAATAGATTTGGTAATGTTTTGTCGTTTTTGATCAAATGAGGGTTCGAGCTAAGGTTTATTTACTTATAGCTACTGATTTGGTTTCACTAATCCTAGTCAAAGTCTAATGAGACTTAATGCTTCTCGTTTAAGAGGTTTGTCAAACATGACTACATGTTCTTGAATGCAAAAAGACAATTATGTGAAACAGTTTCTCTCCCCCTTAATCGGTGGACATTCAACATAATGTGTGATGAAGAATGATGATGCTGGTTAATGAAAGTGATGAGCTTAGAAATGTTTTAGCAGATGTTGGTTAGCATACAAAGAACTTTATCCTTGAAGTTACGTAGCTCTTCTCTATCAATGCGAGATGATCGCATGACGAGGCATGTGATTTTCTTATTGGAGGTGTATTGTTATAATTAAAAGGTGATGGAGATGTTGTTAGGAAAGCAGAAGCAACAATATGATTTTAGAGAGAGGTATATTGAAAGATACCCAAACACAAATTTCAAACCTCTAAAACTTAATCCTATTAGCTTTAAACAAATACAAAAAGAAATACAAAAAGAATCTTCCCTCACCCTTAGACCTATTAGAGTAGTTTTTCAATCCTAACGACACTATTCCCCTAGAGAACGATCAATCCCCCGGTACTTGCCACTACACTATACTACATCGGTCAGGTACACTGCCTGGTGGGGATTGCAAGCCTCTTGAGATCCCTCGAGAGGTAAAACCTGTTGTAAGGTCGCAAAACCACGCATTAGCTAGTAGGCTTTTTCAAGGGGAACCAGTTCCATTGTTTCCTCAAATGCTTCAAACTGAGTTGGGTAAAGGTTCAGCAGTTCTAACTGATCCCCATCACACATCCAATCAAGTACTTGAAAGAACCCAACCATCTCAATTGCGCATCACTTATAGGAGAAGGGAAACACCTAGAGTGATTCCTAGATCCTTTCCCCATGATTCACCTCTCCTAGCAGGTCACACAGCTAGAAGTGATGAGGGTAGTTCTAACCAAAATGCATTGATGGAATTATGTACCGAGCTAGTTGCAAAAGTTGAAAGTTTGGAGACAGATCTTGCAAGCACCAAGGATGAGCTCAAAGCCCACAAGGAGAATTCGGCTAAAGTTTTTAACAGGTTAGCTTCAAAGGTGAAAAAGTTGAAAGATCAACGCAAGCAGAAAAGGGCAAGAATGGTATTGGATGATGATTCTTCTAGTGATGACTCAGATGATTCAGATGATGCTGATGGTGGAAATTCTTCCAAACAGGGGAGGAAATTTGGTAAAGACAAGGATGGATCAAGTTCTCAGGGGAGGCATAATGAAGAGGAAGAAGAACAATTTGATATAGGTTCTGGTAATGTAAATATGGAAGAAGAAGAACTTGAAGCAGTTCAGACTGATACCCATGAAGCAGAAAAAGTTCAGACTGTTGAAGCAGTTCCAACTGCTGAGACAGAGCATCAAGCAGTTCCAACTGCTGAGACAGAGCATCAAGCAGTTCCAACTGGTGACACTTCAGCTGAGCTAGTTTATGAAAGAAGAAGAGCTGACAAAGGTAAAAGAGCTATGACACAAGAGGAAGAGGAAGCAACTCAAGAACTTGAAAGGCTCAAGACATTAAAACCAAAAACTCAAGCTCAGATAGATCATGGTGCAGAAGTTGCAAGGAAAATGATAGAAGAAGAATTGGCTGATGAAGAAGCTAAGAAAGCTCGGATTGCTAAAGATGAGGAATTAGCAAGGAAAATGGCTGCTGATGATGAAAAGAACATAGCTGGTTTCATGGATAGAACAAGAACTGAAGATTTTAATCAAGAAGAGTTTAATGAGCAACTTCAATACTTGTTGGATTCTGATTGTATTATAAAAGCTCATGCTGTGATGATTCTTAATGATCGGGAGTTAAATGAAGAAGAAATGTTAGAGGAGCTCAAAGAATTTATCTTGAAGACAAATAAAGAAGCTACTTAGAGTAACTTAATGCACAGAATCAGAGAAAGGCAAAAGTATGGTTACAAGACCAAGTTACCTACCAGGAAGGAGAAACTCAATTTCATGAAGCACTATTTGAAGAATCAAGCTAATTACAAGATGAGTGACTTTACTGGATGGACAGATGCTGAAATTGAAAGGAAATTATTTGAAGCATATGCAAGACTGAATACTCCAATCAGAGAGGACATGACAAGGAAAAAGAAAAGAAAACCAGAGGTTCTTGAATCTGATGCTGCAAAGAAACAAAAGTCTGAAGAAGAAGGGTTAACCAATGAGAAGATTAAGAGCATGATGATGATTGTTCCAGAATCTTCTTATATCAAACCTCTACAAGTAAAACATCCAATCATTGACTGGGAAGTTTTCACTGATGGAAGAATGAAAGGATGGAAGATAGTCAGACTTGGTGATATTTCTGAAAGGTACAAGTTGTTTGAAGATTTACTCAGAGGATTTGACAGAGAAGATCTTAATCAACTATGGAGTTTAGTAAAAGAGAGATTTAGAGATAAAGATCCTATTGAAAACAAAGACAAAGAATTATGGGTTCAGTTGAAGAGAATCTATGAACCTGATAGTGGAGAGTCAATGTGGAGATTTGAAGCACAAGTTAAAGATGTGTATTGGTATTTGTTTGAATCGTGTGGAGTACATAGAGTTTCTACTCCAGATGGGATAGAAATCTATATGTTGGTGGAAAAAGACTATCCACTCAGATCATTTGTGTTAACGGCTATGATACAAGGAAGACTTAAGGTTGAAGAAGACTCTGAGATGGCAGACTTGTTAGTTACAAAGATTTTCAACCTTGCAGAGCAAAGAAAAGTCAAAGACTAAAGTGACTGATGTGATAGATGTTTGAAAGAATTTTCCACATTAAGAAGAAGAAGCTTAATTTGAAGAAACTTAGTGATTTGGATAGAAATCATAAGTTTAGGGGAGGATTGTTAGGAAATTAAGCTATAGCAGTTAGTACGGTTGAAGATGAAAGTTAGTATTGCTGAAGAGTTTTGAAGACATAAGCAATTAGTACTGTTGAATGAAGAAGTTTGTACTGTTTATGATTTCGTATGAAGATAGTTATAGAAAAGATTTAATGTATATCTTATAATGTTAGGTTGATAGTTATCTTGTGAAGGAATCCTTAGTCTATAAAAGGATTTCCTAGGTTAAAGTTTTTGTACGATTTGTTTTACGTATTGTGTTGTTAAGATTCAAGGTTGTAAACCCTAGTGATAGGAGATCACTCGTATTATTTATTAATAATATTGAATCGTTGAAGTTGACGTATATCGTTCATTGTTCATTATTTGTTGATTCGTTAATACAAAACACAAACAAACAAATCTTCTAAGTGCTAGCTAGTAAATTCCGCGTGCTAGACTAGACATCATTCAAAGTATTCATCTAACACAAGGAGTGTGTGTAGATCCGGTCAATAGTCTAAATGATGTATGCTTCCTAAATGTTATAATGGTTTGCATGAATTTGTAGTCTCACTTCTTTGTCACACTATGTGTTTTCCATGTGTGCACTTTATCAAAGTGGCTTTGGTATGATGAACATTTAGAAGTCATTTTATTTACACATAGATCATTGTGTTAATTAATGGGTAAGTATGCTTAAGTGACTAAGCCTAACTTCAAAACAAGTTCAAAATGTAGTATTTTAAACAATGTCATGCTATGATTATTTGTTTTGATGCTATGTGGTAACTTTTAGTCTAGTAGTCAAATATGATGTTTTGTTTAACATCTTTGTCTTATAGGTTGATAACAAATTATTTGTTATCTTAATTTGTTATGCTTATTTTGCATAATTGTTATCTCTTTATTGCTACTTAGATTAGTAATATGTTTATGGGATCCTTTCACTTGCATATAGTGTTTAAAGCTAATAGGATTAAGTTTTAGAGGTTTGAAATTTGTGTTTGGGTATCTTTCAATATACCTCTCTCTAAAATCATATTGTTGCTTCCGCTTTCCTAACAACATCTCCATCACCTTTTAATTATAACAATACACCTCCAATAAGAAAATCACATGCCTCGTCATGCGATCATCTCGCATTGATAGAGAAGAGCTACGTAACTTCAAGGATAAAGTTCTTTGTATGCTAACCAACATCTGCTAAAACATTTCTAAGCTCATCACTTTCATTAACCAGCATCATCATTCTTCATCACACATTATGTTGAATGTCCACCGATTAAGGGGGAGAGAAACTCATTCACATAATTGTCTTTTTGCATTAAAGAACATGTAGTCATGTTTGACAAACCTCTTAAACGAGAAGCATTAAGTCTCATTAGACTTTGACTAGGATTAGTGAAACCAAATCAGTAGCTATAAGTAAATAAACCTTAGCTCGAACCCTCATTTGATCAAAAACGACAAAACATTACCAAATCTATTCTGGTCTCACGGAACCCTTGGATAAGTCAGACGGAACCAAAAATTTGGTTCCGCCCAATCCGCGGGTACCAGGTTCAGTTTTTAGATCATTTAAACCAAACAACCCTTCATTCATTCACTTCATTTGTAGAGAATTTTCTTTTGTAGCAAAGAAATCAAACATCAAGGTACAACGTACTGTTGCAAACCTATTAGTATAGTCACTGTGTGATTTAGTTGTAGTTCACACATCATTGTTAAATCAAACAACCCTCTCACAACCAACGAGTCTAGGATTTACTTTCACATCTTCATTGTCTAGAACAGCTTCATTATCTAGAACACCTTCATTGTCTAGAACACGATCATAGGATCTCATCCTTTTCATTCTTGATACATATCAAGCACGTCATTGTCAGTGCAAACAAAACCATCATTCTCAACACGTTGGTTCAACCAACACTCTCATCATATGATGTCATCCGCATATAGGTATCTAGTATTTCTAATTGTTGCATATGGAATCTCTATTCCTAAGTGATCATTGTCTTCACTTCCTCTTATTTCCATTCAAGCATTTAACATGGCACGATTCATCATCTTTGGTAGATGATAATACCATCTTCAATACTCTTATAGCATTTGCTAAATATTAGAGTTTCTGAATTCATTGCTTTCATTATAACCACCACCTTTCATCACCTCATTCACTAATCATCAACCCCATGGATTAGCAAAAAACCTACTTACATCAACCTTTAGTCATCCATTGAGTTATCATTCACTAGTCAACCAACACCAATATTAACACCACTCTCTTTAAGCATTCCAACTTCACTTCATATCCTCCTCATAGGCACTGTTTTGTAGGATTTTATCATATTATATTCTTGTAAATGTAATTCTTATTAGAAGATTACACTCTTTATAACATGGTTTACTAGATAATCACGATTGATATCACAATTCGTATGCTGCATCATATTTTTCTTTAATTAGACAATCACAATTGGTATGTTGCTTGTGATTAGATTATTGATATGTTACATAATATTTTTCTTTGAGATAAAATATATTGCACTAACCATTTCATTGTAGGTTCATCATCATATATGCTCGATCGTATATAGCTTACTCATCATAGGATGAAGTTTGCTTCGATTATTTTTCTTCTTTTATAGGTGCTTCTTGACGATCTCAAACCAGGAGGATTATCAGTCTAGCACTCATATTGCATCGTCTATACACATTGGTCGTATATGACTTAAGACATAGCTTCTAGTGCACTAATCTTTTGTTTTGTAGGTTCATCTTGACGCCCTAGAGCAAGGGGGAGCTTTCGTCAAGCATTTTTTTTGGGTGCATCATATACACGCATTGGTGTATATCACATACTTGTCCAAGGACAAATATTGTTTTATACTAACCTTTATTTTGTAGGATTCTTCATCCTTGGATCATATACGTCGGTACCCTAGCAACGGGGAGTATTGATCAAGGGGGAGCACATCATGTACTAATCCTTGTTTTGTAGCATTCATAATCCTTACATCATATACGTTGGTACCCTAGCAACGGGGAGTATTGATTAAGGGGGAGCTATAGTCAAGGGGGAGCATGCTCGCAGTCTTAAGAATTCTCATTCTTCGACACACTTTTGTGTTTCGACAGAAAAGAGGAGATAGGTCAACATAGTACAACATAGCTTACCCAGGTGTATCGTTGGCTATTTGCATTTCATTCATCATGCATTTTTCATATATATTCTTTTTATGCTGCACACCACTAACCATGATGTAGGTTAAGAGTCTAGTTTGATCCATGGATCCGCTAACAACCTAGGGGGCGCAACAACCATAGGAGATTGGAGTAGTCTATTTAACTTCACTAGGGATGATGCAAGCTTGCCATTTCGGGGAGAAATGAAGTTAACTTCAAGGACACACCCTTTTTGCTTCGACAAAAGGGGAGAAAGGTGTAAACGGAGAAAGTAATAGGCTAGAAGAGTTGAGAAAGGTGTAAACGGAGAAGGTAATGTTAAAGGTAGTACGGACACAAGTAACTTTTTACATTTTAATTTCTATCACATTTACATATTTTGTCATCATCAAAAAGGGGGAGATTGTTAGTGCAAGCAGTCTCGTTGGGGAGATTGTTAGTGCAAGCAATCTCGTTTGTTTTGATTGATGACAAACATGTAACTTGATACATAACGTAAAATGTACAAGTTACTTGTAATCTTATTTTGTCTCAACATACATTCAACACCTCTCAAGTCCTCGTATGATACAACACAGGTTCGTACATGTTTGTTATGTGGCATTATGATCAAACCCTTAACAAACCATTTAGAATGTTTAAAATACGGTTAGGTAATTAAGTATTTTAAAAATGCTAATCATTCTACTTAGAACCTCATTTGTCATGTTTCCTAAATAGGATAAGTACACTTTAGGTGTCAAACTAACATGATACATATTGGTAAACATATATTAGTTAAGCTAGTATATACATAGGACATACATATATACATTTACATTATTTACATTTTAAGAATTAAAATGGAAATATGTTCATGACATCATTGCATACATCATTAGAAAATCTTAGGAAGATATGGAAAGATATATTTTGGAAAGATTCTTAAGTAACAAAGTTGACTTTGGTAGATATGGAAAGATCTTGGAAAGATCTTGGATAGATTTCATAAAGATTTGATTTAGGTGATATTTTGGAAAGATCTTTAAGTTACATAGTTGACTTTGCAAGATCTTGACATGACTTAACATGATATGCAAGATATGGAAAGATTGTGCATGATATGGAGAATATCTTAGCTGTCCTGATGTGGCGGATCCAATCGTTAACAAAGACGGATCCAATTTTTGGGATCCGCCGGATCCGCCAACTGTTCACTCAGTTTGCCTATTAATAGAAGCCCATTGTTTGCCCATAGTTTCATCCAACTAGAACACACATTCCCTTTATCATTTCACACACTTAGATCAGTAGCAAACCATGTAGATTCATACATTAATCACCCTTTACATAATGATCATAATGTTACTAACTTTCATTATGTTGTAAGCATACACTTGTTATGATCATGTGAAGCAAGCTCAAGATCATGAGTCATCATCCATAGCATACTTCCTGATCCACCAAGAAGATCTTACTTGCATACATAAAGATCCATCACAACAAGTTTAGGGAGCTTGTGATCTTCATACATTGAAGGCTTCCGATCAATGGAAGTTCATATAGAGTAGGCATTCATATCCATGATACACTTATGTCATGGATCATTGTTGTAACCATCATTGTATCATTTAGATCAGTAGAGTGAGGTTAGTATTTTAGTCCTTAAAATACAAAGAGTGTCGGGAGTGGTTGTACCCTTGTAAAGAACCCGGTGTTTAGCTTAGTACCGGAAAAAGAAGTAAGCGACAATGGGAGTGGTTGTACCCTTGTAAAGAACCCGGTGTTTAGCTTAGTACTGGAAAAGGAAGTAAGCAACGTGTAAAGGTTTTCTCCGCCTAAGAAAGGGAGCTTGTTGATCTAGTGAAGTAACTCTCGAGTTGGGTACTCGGGAAGTGGAGTAGGGCGGAGAGGAGCTCCGTGACCGAACCACTATAAATCATCGTGTTCGGTTTGCGCTTTCTTTTACTTATCTCTTTACTTTTATGTTTGCATTATGTGATTGCTTGTGTTGTGATTATTTGATAATACTTGTGTGACAACTGGTAGTCATAAACTACAACAAACATCTTTCATATTAGAACAAGCCAAATTGGAAATTTGATACAACAAGTTTTAAGTTTAAAACGAAAAATGTATTCACCCCCCCCCCCCCTCTAAGTTTTCACAGCATAAACTCGAATAAATTAAAAATTCACACAGCTTTACATTCAACAATAAATTCACACCTTTTGTGTCAGCATCACCAGATTCTTCATCGCTAGAGAAATAGAAAGGGCTCTGTCTCTTCCAATCTGTGTTTTCCCATACCTCCTAATAGTTCAACATACCATGTGTTTCAAAAAATTTAATTAATGGTATAAAGGTATACAATTTTAGCCACAAACACATAACAACTTTAGTATACCTTGTTGGAAATGATTTTGAATTTGGACCTAGGGATTTTTTCCTTTGAACCTGTTAAAGCATAAACTTGAATAAATTAAAACTTCACACAGCTTTACATTTAACAATAAATTCACACAACTTTACATTAGAATCGGTAACAACCCCAAACATCACCATTTATAGATCAAAAGCCTGTTACTAATTATTGTGCAATGAATCATCAACTGATATGTGAAAACATTAAAAAAACATACCTTTGTTGTCATTTGGATTCATTGTTTGCGTGTTTTTGTTTGCCAGAAGAATGTGTGTTTTGATTAGGGTTTATTGATTTTTGTGTGTGTTTACAATTGATCGGTAAAGGGATTAATTGCCACTTTACTAATTGATCAAATGGTGGTTTGGTTTAACTAAGACGTGACAAGATTGTAAAAAAAAAAGAATAATAACTAAAAAAAAAAAAAAAAAAAAAAAAAAAAAAAAAAAGAAAAGAAAAAAGGCTAATGGTGTTGACGTGGCAGTGAAAACCGACTATAGCCGGTAACTAGGGATGGCAACGGTTCGGGTTCGTGGCGGGTTTTAGTGTACTTGTACCCGAACCCATTTATAATATACCCGTACCCGCCCCATATCCCACCGGATACCCGATTAATATTATCCATCGGTTTTTCGGGTTTCCCCGCGGGTATCGAGGTTATCCGTAATTAAAAGATAAAGAAAATGAATATCGTATCAAACGATTTAACGCAACGTACTCGGCACGATATTCACCAAAAAAATCAAATGCGCAAGAGGTTTCAAAAGTTAATCATTCTCATTTCAAAAAATAATCTCGTTTTAAGCCTTTTAAAAGGGTTTGGTATCCTCATTCGTGTAACGGTAGAGAACACGGACTCACGAGTACTCACTCAAAAAAACGAATAACCGAATTAATAGTCGAGAAGAGTATTGACAATAACTCGAGTCGAGACGAGATGACGAAAACAAGTCAAAGAGATAACTAACAACAAACATATCAAATAAGATGAGTCGATTGGTAATCGTCGGTATTTTCCCATAATCCCGTTTATTAGTACAAGGTATACTCGTTTTATGATTTAAAACAAGTTTGGACTTACGACAAAATTAATCTTTGGAAATAACAAAATTTTGCCAAGACCCTTTCATTTATCGAACGTTTCCAATTCAAAAGACTTTATTGAAAATCAATTTCCCGAGTAATTTATAATATAACGAGTATTTAGCTTGGGTTACATGGCTCCTGAATGTGTAGTGACTGGCAAGGTAAGCAAGGAATCAGATGTATTTAGCTTCGGAGTCGTCGCTTTGGAAATAGCCTGTGGGCGAAAACCAATAGAGTATAAGGCTCAAGAAAATCAAATACGGTTACTTGAATGGGTTTGGGGGCTTTACGGTACTGGGAATATTTTACAAGCAGTTGATCCACGTCTAGGGTTGGATTTTAAAGAAGAAGAAATCAATAATTTGATGATGGTTGGGTTATGGTGCGCGCACCCTGACTCAGAACTTCGCCCATCAATGAGACAAGTGATTCAAGTTCTGAACTCTGAAGCCTCCGTGCCTATACTCCCCTCAAAGATGCCAGTGGCATCTTACGTGACGCCTTCCTTTTCTTCTTTATATGGGGTTACCTCAGTTGTGAATGCCCTTAACCTATCATCAAGCAGCATCTCTAATACCAGTTCTTCGAATCAGACAAAATCATCTACAACTTCGTCTTGTTCTCCATCTGTATCATTGTTACATTCAATGCAGTGACATGTATAAAGTGAGTATTTTTTTCATTCATTTTTCCACAAACTTCCCTAATCATAATCTAGACCTTTTGAATAAATTTTATCGTTCACGATTGTGAGTAAGTAATCAGAAAAGCGATACGTGCGATTCTTTTTATGCAGCTAAAACCATTATCAGAAAACCCAATTTAAGATCATAAAATTGAGAGCTAAAAACAATTACCTAATATAACCAAAATGATTGTGTACCTGTTGCACAAATAAAAAATGGCAACGAAGTGTTTTGTTTGGGGTGGCGATGGCGGCATTCTAACAGTGTTTCAAATACTCTTGGAACCCTGCTTCATATTATACTTATAAGTATAATACATTTATGAAACGAGTTAGAAATGAATAAACAACAGATATTGGTCTAGTGATAGGTGACTTGGATAAAGAAATGAGAGTTTGAAAGTTCTAGCTTTGCCTCTTACATTCCTTTTTGGGCTTTTTAATTACTTTGTTTTGGTTTTTATTTTTTATAATTGCATCTTATAATAAAGGCCAAAGTATATATTAGTAACTCAAACTAAGTTGAGTTATCTGGTACCTAAAGTATTAGAGGTATAGGATGATACTCCATGCTAATAAACATTGTCACTTTTGTACTTTGACTCGGCTAACTCGTGAAGTGTGTTAGTTTATATCAACAACAGAACTCAACGTATGACACCCGTGTATTTGGAATTTAGCATTTTCAAAATAATGTAATAAATAATGTCTCATATAATCAATCGTAAGCAACGAAAGACTTTGATACCCCATACTAATAAACCTGGTCACTTTTATAACCTAACCGGTTAGCTTGTGAAGTCACTACAACAAAAGCATGTATTTTGGCACCAGGAAAAAAATTGGGTCGACATTGCCGACCCATATGTCGACAATGGCCCACATGATTTTCAACAAAAAAGTCAGTCAATGAGTTTACATATATGGCACGACAATGTCGTGCCAAATATAATAAACCTTATTTTTTTAATTCAAAAGCTTTTTGTATTACTTTTTAATATAAAATTAATATATATCATGCAATATGGCACGACAATGTCGTGCCATATATTACCCCCAAATTTTTTTCCGGAAAATTAAAAGAACCCGCCAAAAACAAATGCTAAAACATTTTTAAAAAGACAAATGGCACGACAAAATCGTGCCAAATCTTTTTTCTTAATTTTTTTTAATTCAGATTTTATTTTAAAAGATATATTAACACTTTTCTATATATTATTAAAACTAAAAACTTTATATATACAATTAAAAACTTTTATAAAATTAAAAAAATTTCTACTATATAATTAAAATTAAAAACTTTATATTTACAATTAAATACTTTTATAAAATTAAAAAAATTTCTACTATATAATTAAAATTTAAAGCTTTATATTTACAATTAAATACTTTTATAAAATTAAAAAAAATATATTTAATTTAAGTACTTTTATTTAAAAAAATACAAATTCAAAGCATTGTATAGAGCTCTTTAGTCATCTCGGCTTATTCGTGTAAAAAAAAATAAACTGCTTTACGCCCGGTGAGACATTGTGGTTAACACTTGGCCCATGGTTAGGACAACATAAACCAAACGGCCCCTTATGGTTGAATCTTGATGGATACTTAAGTTTTCACAACAACAACAACATCATTGGAAGTAATTTACCAAACAGCATAAACCAAACAGTATAAAGTACGTTCGACATCAGTTTTCACAACAACAACAACAACAACATTTTATTAAACAACAACAATAACACAACAAACAACAACAACAATAACAACAACAACAACAACAACAACAACAACCTACATACGAAGATTTCCCATACCACCTACCATGTCATCATATAGGTCGTGAAATAAGGCAGCTGAATCAGTTGTGTGTTTGTTTGGATGCATATACACTTCTAACATTTTATTGAGTACCATTATCTGGTGATTCAGTTTGATGCAGTTTGAGCACTCTGTATTTCCAGGACTTGATGTTGAAGGTCCTGCAGTGTAATGAGTTGGAGTTATGGATGATCTTGCAGAATGAGTTGGAGGCGTTGAAGCTCCAACAGAAGCGGTCATTTTGGCTAGTCGTTCCTCCTTCCATAAAAAAAAATCGCATCCATACTCCTTTGTCCCACCCTGTTAAAGAGTAAAAACTATTATTTTTAACAACTAACCAAATTATTTAAATAACACACAAAAAAGTATGTAATTGTTCACCTTGGATAAAGGACACGCATAGTATTGTTGACCACGGGAGTGAGGTCGATGCGATTGTCGCAAAATTACGTCTCCTCATCCACAAGGACAAGCAAAAGCTTCAAATTCCGCCATCTTCACCATGATAACAGTGTGTGTTTGCGGTTGTGAGGATTTGAGAGTGTATAATGTGTTTGTGTGGTTAAGAGCAGATCTGCTAACTGTTATATATGGTAAAATTTTGGCGAGTTTGGTGGGAAGTTTTGGTGGGAAAGTTTTGGTGGGAAGTTTTTGGTGGGAAGTTTTGGTGGGAAAGTTTTGGTGGGAAGTTTTGGTGGTAAAATTTTGGCGGCTCGTTCGTTAAACATCTCGTGTGTAACCATAACATCTCGGCTCTTCGTTCTCGTTGTAACAACATCTCGTGTTTGTTAACCTGTCATAACATCTCGGCTCGTTCGTTAAACATCTCATGTGTAACCATAACATCTCGGCTCGTTCGTAAATCTCTGTGTAACCAACATCTCGCTCGTTCGTTAAACATCCGTGTGTAACCCTAACATCTCGGCTCGTTCGTTAAACATCTCATGTGTAACCATAACATCTCGGCTCGTTCGTTAATCATCTCGTGTATAACCATAACATCTCGGCTCGTTCGTTAAACATCTCTGTGTAACCATAACATCTCGGCTCGTTCTTTAACATCTCGTGTGTAACCATAACATCTCGGCTCGTTCGTTAAACATCTCGTGTGTAACCATAACATCTCGGCTCGTTCGTTTAATCATCTCGTGTATAACCATAACATCTCGGCTCGTTCGTTAAACATCTCGTGTGTAACCATAACATCTCGGCTCGTTCGTTAAACATCTCGTGTGTAACCATAACATCTCGGCTCGTTCGTTAAACATCTCATGTGTAACCATAACATCTCGGCTCGTTCTTTAAACATCTCGTGTGTAACCATAACATCTCGGCTCGTTCGTTAAACATCTCATGTGTAACCATAACATCTCGGCTCGTTCGTTTTAAAAATCTCGTGTGTAACCATAACATCTCGGCTCGTTCGTTAAAAATCTCATGTGTAACCATAACATCTCGGCTCGTTCGTTAAACATTCGTGTGTAACCATAACATCTCGGCTCGTTCGTTAAACATCTCTGTGTAACCATAACATCTCGGCTCGTTCGTTAAACATCTCGTGTAGTAACCATAACATCTCGGCTCGTTCGTTAAACATCTCGTGTGTAACCATAACATCTCGGCTCGTTCGTTAACATCTCGTGTGTAACCATAACATCTCGGCTCGTTCGTTAAACATCTCATGTGTAACCATAACATCTCGGCTCGTTCTTTAAAGATCTCGTGTGTAACCATAACATCTCGGCTCGTTCGTTAAACATCTCATGTGTAACCATAACATCTCGGCTCGTTCTTTAAACATCTCGTGTGTAACCATAACATCTCGGCTCGTTCGTTAAACATCTCATGTGTAACCATAACATCTCGGCTCGTTCGTTAACATCTGTGTGTATAACCATAACATCTTGGCTCGTTCGTTAAAACATCTCGTGTGTAACCATAACATCTCGGCTCGTTCGTTAAACATCTCATGTGTAACCATAACATCTCGGCTCGTTCGTTAAACATCTCGTGTGTAACCATAACATCTCGGCTCGTTCGTTAAACATCTCGTGTGTAACCATAACATCTCGGCTCGTTCGTTAAACATCTCGTGTTAACCATAACATCTCGGCTCGTTCGTTAATCATCTCGTGTGTAACCATAACATCTCGGCTCGTCGTTAACATCTCATGTGTAACCATAACATCTCGGCTCGTTCGTTAATCATCTCGTGTATAACCATAACATCTCGGCTCGTTCGTTAATCATCTCGTGTGTAACCATAACATCTCGGCTCGTTCGTTAAACATCTCGTGTGTAACCATAACATCTCGGCTCGGTCGTTAATACATTCTCGTGTATAACCATAACATCTCGGCTCGTTCGTTAAACATCTCATGTGTAACCATAACATCTCGGCTCGTTCGTTAAACATCTCGTGTGTAACCATAACTATCTCGGCTCGTTCTTTAAACATCTCGTGTGTAACCATCACATCTCGGCTCGTTCGTTAAACATCTCATGTGTAACCATAACATCTCGGCTCGTTCGTTAAACATCTCATGTGTAACCATAACATCTTGGCTCGTTCTTTAAACATCTCGTGTGTAACTATAACATCTCGGCTCGTTCGTTAAACATCTCATGTGTAACCATAACATCTCGGCTCGTTCGTTAAACATCTCGTGTGTAACCATAACATCTCGGCTCGTTCGTTAAACATCTCGTGTATAACCATAACATCTCGGCTCGTTCGTTAATCATCTCGTGTGTAACCATAACATCTCGGCTCGTTCGTTAATCATCTCGTGTGTAACCATAACATCTCGGCTCGTTCGTTAAACATCTCATGTGTAACCATAACATCTCGGCTCGTTCTTTAAACATCTCGTGTGTAACCATAACATCTCGGCTCGTTCGTTAAACATCTCATGTGTAACTATAACATCTCGGCTCGTTCGTTAATCATCTCGTGTGTAACCATAACATCTCGGCTCGTTCGTTAAACATCTCATGTGTAACCATAACATCTCGGCTCGTTCGTTAAACATCTCATGTGTAACCATAACATCTCGGCTCGTTCTTTAAACATCTCGTGTGTAACCATAACATCTCGGCTCGTTCGTTAAACATCTCATGTGTAACCATAACATCTCGGCTCGTTCGTTAAACATCTCGTGTGTAACCATAACATATCGGCTCGTTCGTTAATCATTTTTAATTTATTCATTTATAATTAATTTAAATCATTTTTAATTTATTTAAATAATTTATAACAAATTTAAATTATTTTTAATTTATTTGATAATAATTATTTTTAATTTATAAGTTAAAGGAAAAAAAAAATAAAAAAAAATACGGTATTAAATATGGCACGACATTGTCGTGCCATATGTTTACCTCCAAAATTTCCCAAAAAATTAAAAGGCCCCGCCAAAGTGGAAAGCAAGGGGGGAAAAAATAAGTAAATTTGGCACGAGTTTGTCGTGCCATTTGTAATTTCACAAAAAATTAAAAGCCCCCGCCAAAGTGGAAAGCAGGGAAAAAAATAAGTAAATTTGGCACGACTTTGTCGTGCCATTTGTAACAACCATTCACCAGTATTCTCTCTCTCAAACTTTACCAAACTCATCTCTTCATCTAAAAAAAAAAAACGCAGCAAAGAAAAAAAAAACTCATCTCCAGCCTCCTTCATCACCACAACCACCTTCAACACCACCACAACCACTTTCATCACCACCTTCTTCTCCACACTTTAACAAAGAAAAGAAAAAAAAAAAAAAAAAAAAAATCGATCGGTGCCATCTACACCATAGCAACCGGCCACCTTCAACACCACATTGGACACAACCACAACCACTTTCAACACCACATTCTTCTTCTTATTAATTAAAAGGCATGTGTTTTTTTTTTTTTTTTTTTTTTTTTTTTTTTTTGTTAACCGTATATATATATATATATATATATATATATAATATATATATATATATATATATATATATATATATATATTTTATATATATATATATATATATATATATATATATATATATATATATATATATATATATATATATATATATATATATATATATATTTTCGGTATATTAATTTTTGTTTGTTTAATTTTTGTTTGTTTGTTTTAATTTTTTTTGGGTATATATTTTTTGTTTGTTTGTTCTAATTTTTTTTATATATTTTTTTTATAGGACCGGAGTTGTTTTGGTGTAGATGGCACCACAGCCGCCGTGAACCATCATCACTCGAGCTCCACCACCACAGCCGCCCCACGTACAGTAGTTTAAAGGTGTTTTTTTTTTAATTGTGTTAATATATTTTGGGACGACAATGTCGTCGTTAAATTTTTTTATTAATTAATTTGGTTAATTTAAGTTTGTTTATTTAATTTAGGTTGTTTATTTTACGAGATTGTCGCGGGAGAGTCGGGTCGGGACAGCCGGGTCGTGACAGCCGGGTCGGGACAGCCGGGTCGTGACAGCAACCTTTCCTCTTTTTCTCTTTTCTTCTCTTCGTTTATTTCAGCCGTGAACTAGGTATATAATTTAATAATTTTGATGGTTGTCAAATTAATTTCGTTGTTATTATATATGTTTATGTCATTCATTGATTGACATAATATGATATTGTGAATATGTCGTTTAGTTAGTATGATATTGTGATTGTTAGACTTATGTGACTTTTTTTAGGATTTTAGTGATTAATTTCGGACAACCCCCATCTGGAATTAATCATCCTATAGAAAACCCGTCTGAAATTAATTTATTAGAAATTAATTTCGGAAAGTCCCCTGTTTGGGACTGCTTTTTGAATGTTTTGTCTCATTTAGGATATGAATGCGTATAACTGTTTTACTATTTGAGAGAAATTCGACAGTATTTCCCTTTCACTCCTACGAATATGTCTTTAATGCACATATTTGGGGAGTTGAGGGGAAATGCTGCCGAATTTTTTTTCAAATAGTAAATCGGTTATACGCATTCATATATGAGACAAGGCATTCAAAGAGTGAGTTAGGATTGCCTTCCATAGTTGCACTAGGTAATCAAAACAATTCATAATTACGCCTTTTCATGTTTGAATGTGTTTATTTGCATATGTATATATATGTATGTTCATTTATTTGAAAATGTTTTTTTTTGCAACGCAGTCATGACAATTGATAAGACTTGGACCACTGTAGCCAACCGTAATTCCCCTGAGTTTTTAGATGGTCTTTTTGCATTCATCGCGCATTGTGAGCCATTGTTAAACCCCATCACAAAAAAGATTCTTTGCCCATGTGTTCGTTGTGGTAACGCTTGGAATAAACCGCATACTCTCCAAACTCTTGAGTCACACATTTCAAAATACGGGTTTGACACAAGTTATACCACTTGGCTATTTCATGGTGAACCGCTTCCTCCACCCGTAGTAAACAACACACCACAACCACCTTCACCTGAACACATTGACATGGATGCATTCTTCCAAGATATTTCTGCAAATAATGAACCAACTCCACCATCTCAAACAACAGGTTCTCAACCAGCACAAACAACATGTTCTCAACCAACTCAAACAACGGGTCCTAACATTAATAACAAGTACAAAGAGTTACTTGCTAAGTCCACCCAAAGTTTGGGTCCAAATTGTGAAATGACTGCACTGAACTTTACCTCAGAGCTTTCGCACATCAAGGTCTTATGTAAAATACCTGATAAAGGGTTTAACATGATTCTAAATCTTTTGCAAAAGGCATGTCCCCCTAAGAATGGATTCAAGTTCCCACCGTCATACTATGAAATCAAAAAGACATACAAAGATATCGGGTTAGGATATGAATCGATCCATGCTTGTATAAATGATTGTTTTTTATTTTGGGGATCAGAAGAGAACAAAAGTCTTGAAAATTGTCCAATCTGCAACGCGAGTAGATGGAAAAACCTAAAGAAAAAGGGGAAGAAAGTTGCCAACAAGGTGTTGCGTTACTTTCCGTTAACACCTAGACTACAACGCATGTTCAACACAAAACACATCGCAAAGTGGATGACTTGGCATGCTACTGGACAGTCTAAGGAAAACGGTAAGATGAATCACCCGTGTGATGGTAAAGCATGGAAAGATTTTGATATAAAGAAATCCGAGTTTTCTTGTGACCCTAGAAACGTCCGATTAGGGTTGGCTGCCGACGGTTTCAATCCGTTTGGCAACATGAGTCAAGGTTACAGCATGTGGCCGGTCATATTGACAGCATACAACACACCCCCGTGGATGTGTATGAAAGAGACTTCTTTAATGTTGACAATGTTAATTCCCGGCCCTAAATCACCTGCAAAGGACATTGATGTTTTCTTGCAGCCTTTGATCAAAGAACTCCAAGAATTATGGAAAGGTGTGCCTACTTTAGATGCTGCTACGGGTACTCATTTCAACATGAAAGCGGCGGTTTTATGGACCATAAATGACTTTCCAGCTCGAAGTAGTTTGTCTGGGTGGACTGGACAAGGCTACTATGCATGCCCAACATGTAATCAGGACACTCCATCCCTTCCTGTGAAGAATAAAATAGCTTATGTTGGTTATAGAAGATTCTTACGCGTAAACCATCCAATGAGGAGGAAATTTAAAGAATTCCATGGTAAACCTGAAAATGGGCATCCTCCTAGAAACTTTACCAATGAAGAAATCATGATTCAAATTAGTAAAGTCTTTAAACGTATCTCGGGTAAACATCCACGTATTGTTAAAGATAACCCTAAGCCTAATCGAGAAATTGAATTGAATTGGAGTAAGCGTTCTATCTTCTACGAACTGGATTATTGGCCCATTCTTCAACTAAAGCACAATCTCGATGTCATGCATATCGAAAAGAACGTGTTTGAGAGTGTGCTTAATACCTTGTTAATGAACGACAAATCCAAAGACACGGTAAAGGCAAGGCAAGACTTGAAAACTCTGGGAGTTCGAAAAGAGTTGTGGCTCGTTGATAAAGGAAACAGGAAGTTCGATAAGCCTCATCCAAAGTACTCTTTCACACCAGAAAACAGAAAACGGTTTTGTCAATTCATCAAAGGAGTTAGACTACCCGATGGGTTTGGATCCAACTTCAAGAAAAAAGTGACCGCTGACGATAACAACATAACGGGCCTAAAATCTCATGACTGTCATATTATGATGCAGCGGTTACTTCCTTATGGAGTTCACCAATACTTACCCAAAGACATTTCACCCCCATTAATCCAGCTCTGCTTATTCTTTAAGCAGATTTGTGCTCGAAATTTGACGCAACAGGACATGGAGAAAGCTAAGATACAAATGCTCGATGTTATGATTAAATTAGAGCAAATATTTCCCCCGGCATTTTTTGACATAATGATTCATTTGGTTATGCATTTACCCGATGAGGCTATTCTGGGTGGCCCTGTTTACTACAGGTGGATGTATCCATTTGAAAGATACATGAAGAAGCTGAAAAATTATGTCCGAAATAAAGCCAGGCCTGAAGGTTCCATAGCGGAGGGTTATGTTGCAGAAGAAGCATTAAATTTCTGCTCGCGTTATCTTAAGGATGTCGAGACGAGATTTAATCGTCCTGATAGAAATGAAGACGGTGCACCTGAACAACCAGATAAATTCCAGGTGTTCCAGTCAGTATGCAAACCGATGGGTAGATGTGTAGATACTCGGATGAAGCCAGATGTTATGCAGGCAGTTGTATGGTTTATACTTAACAACAGTCCTGAAATCGACGCAGACATCCAGGCGTACAAAGAGTATGTTTCTTCTTTTTTATATTTTGAAGAACCCTTTTTTTGCTAAGTTATATGTTTTCGATGACTTATAATATCATGAACTTTTGCAGTGAATTTCCTAACAAGAGCGTGGAAACAAGTTTTCCTCCCTGGTTCAATCACAAGGTAAACACATTAGATATATTACCTTGTAGTCCAGAGTTTTTGCTCATCTGAATCTGTTTGTATCTCTTTCGTAGATCCGTGAAAAGAGCGTGGCAAAAGACCCAAGCTGTAGTCCCGAGTTATTCTCTTTGGCATGTGGACCTTCATCGTGTGCATTTTCATACCCTGCTTGCGTAGTTAACGGTGTGAAGTTTTTGGTGCATGAGCGCGATAAACTTCATACCACTCAATGCAGTGGAGTTTCAACACCCGGGCCTGATGGAGAAATCTATTATGGTCAACTGGAGGAAATTCTGGAGCTCGATTATTTGGGCGACCGAAAGGTTGTGTTGTTTCGGGTTTTATGGTTCGACACCCGTAACCCTAATAATAACCCTACGGCACGCTCTAGGCGTTCTTACATTGAACATGGCATACGCCATATTTTGACTGATAAGGATGCTTTTAGAAATCAACAATACATTCTTGCGACACAAGCAACACAAGTCTTCTACCTTGAAGACCCTGCTAGACGACCGCCTAATTGGAAGATCGTCGAAGATGTTCATCATCGGAAGATCTGGGATCGGGATGTAGTAGATTCTAATCAAGATGTTATACATGGTAGCAGTTCATCAGATGTTGCATTGTCTGTTGGTTTGCCTGGTTTGGAGTCTGCGAATTTGAGTGTAAATCATGAATCAACAGAAGTGGACGCCCCACCAAATGATGCTGAAGAAGATGCTGATTTTGTTAATAATGAAGATGATTTCGTTGCTCATGTCCTTGATGATGATGATGTTTACGTGTCTAATGATGATGAAGTGAACCCAACGATTGTTGTTGAAGAAGTTTTATCTAGCGATGATTCGGATGATGACAATTCTTCTTAATTTGTAATTTGAATGAAATTGTTACTATATGTTTAAACGTGTTCCTTTTATTTGAATGAAATTGCATGTTATGTTATGTTTAAATGTGTATATTTATATGAATGTGTGTATTAGTATTAATTGGTCCACGAAATTGTGTGTTCTTGTACTTGTAATTTTACAGATGGCGTGTGTAGCTCCCCAATCACACGGCGGGGATGCCGGTGGTGATCCACCACGCCGGCCCTATTTTATGACGCCGGGCTACTGCGCAGGTAAGAAATTGTGATGTTTATTTTAAGTTTTTTATTAATAAAACTAAATTTTTTTACTTGTATTTTCACGACTAACTTATGTTTGTAGGTTCGATGTCGATTAATACTTCAAATCGGTCGTTAAGGAAGGCGTATAAAGATAACGGTAGTCGTCCTTTGCCGATCGGCTTTGACCATAATGATCTATGCACCTTTTCGGCTATTGGCACGTATGCCAAGCAGTTCAGTAGTCTTCTGGGGGAAGTAGTTAGTGTACTTCCCTTTGACTGCGAGTGGAGCCAGATTCCTGCGCCTCTTAAGGCTCACATACTTCCTGTTCTCGAGGTATTAATTGTTTATTTTATTTGTATTCTTATCGTTATCGACCGTTTAGATATGCGTGTTAATTATATTTAAATTGTTTGTTTATTTAAATGCGTATATTTATTTGCAGAATTATTTCCAAATCAGGGAATGGTTAGACAGCCAGGAAATAGTGAGGGAGGGGGAGAATGAGTACAGGGTGGGGGAACGAGTATCTCTTGGTGTGCAACTTCAGCTGCGGTTATTATGGCGCAAACATAAATACCAGTTGAAGAGAAATTACTTTGACAAACAGCCGGCACCCGAGATTGCAAGGCTAAATCCGCCGCCGTCAAGATGTAGAGATTGGGGTAGCAGAAGCCGAGAGGAGTGGGAGTCATTGGTCGATTGGTGGTCGACTCCTGAACGAATGGCGAGATCTTCAAAAAATGCAGCAAACAGGGCAAAGAACAAGCATACAACCTACCAAGGGAGGAAGTCGTTCGTACAAGGACTAAACGAGCACGTAAGACTCATTATAATTTTTTGATTTTCAAATGTGTATATAATGTTTATATATAACTCGTTAATTAATTCACTTATGTTGTATGTATAGCGACTTAGGAATAACGGGCGTAATGAAGAACTGGTGGAGACTTATAGGAAAAACCATGCGCCAAAATCGGGGGTCTTTAAAAGTAAAGCAAACGAGGAGAATTATGTAAGTAATTTATTTCTTAACATGCGTCATTAATATTTAGTTACTTGTTTTTTTTTTTAACTTACCTCTTTTTTAACATAATTGTTTTTTTTTTTTTTTTTTTGACTTACACAGTTGAGGATGAAGGATATGTGGGGTAAAGTTAAAGCCGGTACGGCCCCGCCGATGACTGAGAAGCAAGTACTTGATTTGACAGCCCATAGTGATAACCGACAAAATTTTATGGGCGTTGGCAGGCAAATGCCGGGCTGCGGCAAAGCTTCTTCGAGGTCGGCACATCGGCCGCTTGCACCAAACTATGCTACTGAGGAGGCTGTTTCGGCGGTGTTAAGGCAAACGCAACTCGAGAATGAGTTGTTGAGGAAGCAAAATGAAATGCTCCAACTTCAGATGCAACAACAGCAATTTCAGTTCCAACAGCAGTTCCAACAGCAGCTCCAACAGCAGCAGTCTCGACAAACGGGCGTCGAATCTTTCCTAGGGCAGTTTATGAGCTACTTCAACAACATTAACCCAGGTAATCCGTGTCCCGTTAACTTTCCAACATTTCCCGAAATGCCCCCAATTCCCAACTTTAATCCCGGCCCTAATTCCTTTGATAATTGTTATCGGCCCGTCTTTCCCGGCTCTACCACATGTCCCGGTTCTAGTTCAAACCCGGGTCCTATTCTTAATAATGAGGAAGTCTTGAACCAATTTGTAACACAAATGAATCCTCATTTGAGCCAAACTCCCAATAATACAAATGCTAGTAGTGGTGCCGATGATGAGGAGGAGGAGGAGGGGGAGGAGGGAGATGAGGAGGATCAAGAGGAGTCGGAGTAGGTATTAGTAGGCGTAGTTTAATTTGTATCGTATTTGTTATGTAATACTAGAACCTAATGCCGAATTTTGGTTTATTTTTGTATAAAGTTCGTATTTGTTAGTTTAATTAGTATCGTGTTTGGCATTGTATCATATTGTCGATTTGGTATTGCGGATATTGGTTGATTTACAGGTGTAATGGTAGGTTTTTTCCGGAAAAAATTCTGGAAAAAACCTGGATTTACAGGCTGCTGCTGCATTTTTTTTTTTGCATACTTCACACTTTGGGTCGACATTGTCGACCCAAATCACACAGAAAATGTCGAGACAATAGGTGAAAAGTGCACATGAACAGTGCGTAGGCTTAGAGAATTAAAAAAATAAATAATTATATGGCACGACATTGTCGTGCCAAAGGGAATTACAAAAAAAAAAAAACAATTATTTAATTAAATAAACGATTTAATAAAATAAAAAAAGATTAAAAATATTTGGCACGATAAAATCGTACCAAATATTCAAATCTTGTCAACCCATATGGTAACCCCAGTGTTGACTGCTTTGTGGGGCCCATTTTTATTGTCGACCCATATTAATGTATTTTTGTCGAGACAAAACAATTTGGGACATAAAATTTGGCATGACCCAAAAGGGTCAAAAATGTCGACCCAAACGTTTAGTCTCGACTTTTCTTCATGATTTGGTACGAGAGGATCGTGCCATTTCATTCCTTTTTTTGTAGTGTAGCTCGTGCAGTCTCTTTGTTTATATCAATGACAAAACTAAACGTATAACTACTACCACAAAAATTGGCTTTTAGACCGGTTACCAGGGGGGTCTAAATGGGGGCAGGTCCAAAATGGTATTAGACATTTAGACCGGGTGAACCACCGGTCTAAAAGACCTTTCCACCGGTCTAAATATCTATTATTGGGCAAACAAGATTTGGAACTTGCAGTTTTAGACTGGTTGGTCAACCGGCCTAAAAGACTATTCCACCGGTCTAAATATATATTATCGGTTTGGAACTAGCAGTTTTTAGACCGGTTGGAACCTGGAACTACCTGTTTTGTCACCTCTTAAGCAGCTATTTCACAGTAATAAGCAAATCCCATTACTAGATATTTTAATAAGCAAAATCCAGGAAGTAAGCTGCTAATTTAAATAGAAATCCGTACAGAGTCTAATTTAAACATAAATCCAAACATCGTTTAAACTAAAGATAAATCCAAACAGCCTCTAACTTAGCAAGACCACATGAGAGCTGGTAATGTGTACTAATAAGCACTTCATCCATAATCAAATAGGACACATTGTATGCCACTGCTCCACGGTTCAATCGATATCTTTTTCAACAAGCTGGCGTCGACACGTCCATGGGATCTGTATGTTAAAAGATATAAAAAATACTTAAATATTATATATAAACAATATAGAAAGAGAGTAAAAAAAGAGCTCATGGATACATATTGTTGAAGGGAAGTGAAGCTGATGAGTGTTCACAAAGTCGTACATCCATCTCATGACATAATAACCGGCATCCAAGTCGCGTTGTTGTTGGTTGCACTACAATTTAATACGATGAGAATAAGCAATCAAAACATTGTATAATATAATGAAGAATATCACTACTTGTTCAGTTGTTTGTTTCCTTAGCAAGAACTTGCTGCAAGTAGCAACTAGCAAGGACCTTGCTGCAACTCAACTATCAGATAAATTGTCATGATTCAGGGGGACCTTAACGCCCCTGGTAATGTTGGTTTCGGGGTTTAGAGAAATGAATTTGGAGAAATGAATTTGTAAAACGAAGTTTTACGCTACTCCTTGTTACTTCAAGGCGAGTGATCTCTGTCCTTAAAGCAATTTCGCCCCCACCGTTCTTTCGAACAATCGTGTTTGGGGTTACCGACGAATTGCCTCCCAAGATACAATGAAGCAACGTATGTAGCAATTATCAACACTACACGATGGTGGTGATAATCCGGATGAACTACCGAGTTATCGGGGTTTCAAGACACTAAAAATAATAGTTCTATAGCACTATTATTTATAGCAATCGGGTATACAAGAAGAAAGGTTTTGTATGTGTTTTTTGATGGTTTTTGATGATCCAAAATGGCAAATTCGTCACCCTTTATATAGGCACAATGGTGACCCTTAGAAGAGTCACAATACCCCTTCATTTAGTCTTAGCGACGCTTCTGTTACACCCAACAGTCACAACTTTTGAATTAGCAACGACTTAGCGACAAAAATAACCGTCGCTAACAAATAAAGTTGAAACAGTCGTGATGGTTCATTCAGGGACACCCTTTTAACAGAAATAACCGCCACCTTTGACGAATAGGCGCGTCTTAATGATATGATGGTTCATTAGCAACGGTTTTGTGACAGAAAAACTGTCACTAATTGCCATCCGTGGGTTACCACCAAAACATAACAAAACTCTTTATTTTGTTCCTAAGACTCCACCCAAATTGACTTATGTTTGTTTTGAAAATAATACCCAACAGGTAATTCCACATTTAAGTCTCTGAGGGTTAAACTAGATGCTCGACTACTACCTAACTTGCGCTCCATATATTTACATGGAACAACTTGATCCCGTTTGAAAATAACATTTTTGTTTGGCGGTTCTCCTTACAAGGCTGCCTACTCATGATAACCTGTCAAAATTGGTGTTTATCTTTTTCAGGTGTGCTAATGCTATTCTTCTATGGTCTAAAGTGACAGATTGGTGGGACTTGACACATCCTCAATATGCAACTGACGCTACTTTGTGCAGTAGCTTATCATTTACTTGTACTTCTATATAAAGCTAATGATCTAAGTAGTATTTAACCCCTTGCTAGTTAAATTAATATAGAACATGATGATTGACACATAATATTTCTGTTGTAATCAAGTCTCTGATTTGCATCAAAAAGTATATAGAAGGAAAATATCAGCCCAAAATGAGTAGCAAACAACCACTAAATAACCAGTGTCGAGTTCAGTTCTCTGTCTTAAAGCAGGCCTAAGTACACGCCTAATCCAAACAGCCCCTAATTTGATACCACAATTTTAAGCAATGCAAACACCTATGGAACATACACCTGAGAATACCAAACTTTACTGTCAATTAAGTTGTTACATTTTGAGAGACATTATTTATGCTATTTCAGTAACAAGAATATTTGTTACATTTGCATATTACTCCTACTACTGTTTTTAGTTTTTGAGTTTGTAGACATTGCTAGTGAGTAAAGTGATAATAAGAAAGGCCCAAGGGAGGAAATATGTCAAACACGCTGATCCTACAAACAGACATGTATTAATGCAACTTTCTGTGCAAAAACAGTGGCTCGAAGCAAACAGCTTATAACTAGCTGTTAAAGAATTGGCAAAGGGTGTGCTAAGGGGAGAAATAACCTCGTAACACTTGATCACTATAGATGGTATCAAGTGGATGCTTAATCGGAAGCATAAGCAATTCATATATATGTATTAGACTACGTATGCTTGTAAGTATTATAATTCCGATACTGTATTCTTTTGATATAGTTACTTTATAGAATTACAAGTTCCATTGATACAATTAGTCAAAGTGAGTTGGGAAGTTATATCAGTAAAAGGGACGCATTGACCATCTAATAGTCAAAAACTCAATATAGGACGCGTAGATTTGCTTCAATAAGAAAACAATGTGATTTTTGTTAGCAAATTGAAACCCTGTCTCATTTGTTTTTCTATAGGTACATTGTCCTATCATTAAACCAAAGCTAAATGCATGATTGTAAAAACTTTACACTAGATTTCTTGCCATATCTGTTGCTAAAGCAGGTTTTATTATTTTTTTTTTTTTTTTTTTTTTTTTTTTTTTTTTTTCTTGAAGTGCATTGCGTCAAAGCTTCCCTGTTAGAACCTCTTGATTATCAATCCGATTAGGAAAACACTAATCATTGTTTTTTATGTGTGGTATTTATATTATAAAGTGAGATAAGTTACCTTAGCCATTGTCCATGTGTAGCTACCAACAACACTAAAAAGTAGATTAACCATGTGTTAGTATTGTAAAAACAAATGAAAATCTTTGGAAAGTTACGGAAAAAAAGAATTACTCTTGCAAATGGCTTGTTAACCAGTAAGTGCGCTCCGTATTTGTTTGCCTCTTATTTTTTGAATCCAAGATGTAACCCGTGCATTTTTTTGGGCATATAACAAACAGCAACCAATGGTTCCTAGTAAAGTATTACGGAGTAACACGTTAGCAAAGACAATCAACACATAAAATGTTTATGATTTAAGATTATTTGAGGACAAACTTTTTTTAAGATTAATCTCCACCCTTCATCTTTATTTGATCTAATGGATAAGATTAATCCCAACAAAATTATTTGAGGACAAACTTTTTTTACAATTTTCAAATATTAATATCTTTCAAACCGTTAATCGTTAAGCGAAAAAAATATACCGTTACGACGAACATTTAATTATCTTTCAATAGATAGGCACTTCGATATACTTTCAACAAAATTATTTTTTTCGTGTTTTTCACTTTTTTTTTTACGTTTTTTTTTCGTTACTGAAATTTGTATGAAAAAAATCATATGTGATTTAATACTAATATCACATGTGATATTATATATCATATGTGATTTAACACTAATATCACATGTCATTTTTCATGCAAATTTCAATAATGAAAAAAAAACGGATTTTTTTTTTGTCGAAAGTATATCAAAGTGCCCTTGTATATAAAGATAATTAAATGCTCGTCGCGATGGTGTAATTAATTTCGCTTAATGATTAACGGTTTAAGAGATATTTAAATTATAAAAAATAGATGAAATATTAAAATGCTTTTAATCTCAACCATTGATTTCATTTTAAATGGACGGTAGATATGAGTCCCTTGGTATGTAAGATAAGTTTGGTATGTAAAATAACTCTCCTCAGCGTTTATTTAGAGCTTAAGTAAGTAGTATATCATACTCCTGAGCATAAGGTGCTAGCATAAAATCATAGTCAGAGACGCTTAATGTGCGTGTCAGGTAATCTTTAACAGCCGAGTCGAACCCAGTTGAAGACATAAGTTCCCTTCAATCGAATAAGGGTTCAAAAACCCGCATCGATTATCATTTCTTGACTGCAACATTTTACATAGGCCCCTGAAAAATTACAAGACATTTGTGCATATACAAAAATGTGAAATAATGTGCATAAGAGTGTTAATGTACTTAACACTCAAAAGATAATAAAATGCTACTATTCAGCCCATCTAATTTCCATAACTCATTATGTCGTCGGTAGAAATTGAAACATGAAATCTATCTTCATGCCCTGCAATCATCCTGCCAGGAACTTCAAGAATGTGGTCAGCAGTATCGTCATCATGGATTGTCCAACGAACATAGGCAGCTTTAACGCATGGTTGTTTCCTAAAAACAACATGTTCAAAGTTATCAAGTCTTTTTTCCAGCTCTTGTTTAGCTTTTCTAGCATCCTCCACTGCCGATGACGCTTGTGTTTGTTGGCTCTCTAATAATGCTGGTGTTTGTAGAGCCGGAAACAATGGTATTGTTTCTTGAGCTTTTCTAGCATCAAACTGAGTGTTTTTTTTTTTTTTTTTTTTTTTTTTTTTTTTTTTTTTTTTTTTTTTTTTTTTTGCAGTTAACTGAAAATAAAACACCAATAAGCTTATTAGAATAGCTTCCTTTCCCAACCCCCCACTGCAACAATCAAATATGACGGATTGTACTCGTATCTTCCTTACTTGGAAGAATTACATATTTTGAAGTGCTTTATACTTCCCAAATAAGCAGACAAGCAATTAACTAAGCAATCCCAAACACCCTCTTAAAAAACTTGAAAATGCAAAGCAACTTGTTTTACTTACAAGATTGGGTGTGGCCAATGTGGGCTGCAACATTGCTGCTTCTTTTCTTTGTGAAGCTTTATCTTTCGAAGTCAGGGTGGTCTCCTATTAACAAGTAATTAGTTAGCCTGTGTACTAATACAAGAATCACAAAAAAAAGGTTGAGTTCACTATACCAAAATGCGAGAAATTCTACTACGTGGCCACTGAAGAAAGCTCCCAACTGATTGTTCTAACACATTAATGGTTTCATCCGCTTTCGACAACACTGGAAGCTTAGTATCTCCAAAGGATGGAGCAAAATTATCTACTGACACCTTCATGTAAAAGGGTATAAGTGGTCCTCCATGTATGGTACCATTACCAATTGGATAAACCATCCCGTGTGCTATCAAAATCGTGTCCTCAGTGTAAGGTGAAAACAACGCACATGATTTGGGCTCCTATAACACATACAGATGCATAAAGTATTATGTCATAAAAATAAGCACCCCAGATGTTCGGTTATTTCCTAATAACCATCCCTTTCCAGACCCACAAGGGCTTATTTCACAAACACCCCTTAATTAGATTTCAAAAATTCAAACATTCTTTATTCTTAAAAAGTAGACTTTTTAAAAACTTTCTACATAGTGAAAATTATATTTGACTTCCGTAAAAGCTTTCTATAACCATAAGATGACAGCATGAAAAAAATGACACCAGCATGAAAAAAATGACACCAGCAAGAAAAAATTTACCTTTATATCTTTTAGTTTTTTTTTGTCTTGGTAGACAACGGTCGTCGACTCACAACTACTTTGCTTGCATCTCTTCTGTAATCTTCCCTCATTGTTTGCTTCTCTTTCTTGTACGCATCATACACTTTTATGCACTTACTCCATAGGTCTTTCATGTCATCAATTAACGGCTTCAAATAAATGTCAATATCGTTGCCTGGTTATTTAGGACCTTGTATTAGCAATGACATCATGATGTATTTTCGTTTCATACTGATAAGGATTTATTTGGTACCTTTTTAAGGGGTTATTTGAGCCCAAAATCGTATTAATATGATCAAATATTTCCTTAAATCGTTTCTTTTTGCATTTTAGGTACTTGGGACGGAAAATCTGGAAATCGACACTTTTAGGACGTATTTGGACGAAAAAGTGAAGAAAATGACGAAGTCGCGAAATTCTGTCAGATATGGAGATCTGACGGCGTCACACGCTACAACGTGACGCCTTCACTTGTTGCTAAAGCTGGATTTTTGGTTCAAGATTAACAAGAGACGCCTCAGATGAATTCTGAAGACTTACAACCTGACGGCGTCAGGTGTTATTTGAAGATGAGAGTCACGTGTTAAGACAACAAGAGACGGCCCAAACACTTAATAAGAGGACGAAGTCAGACATGAAGTGACAGCGTCAGAGTTTACAAGCTGACGCCGTCATAACTGCGACTTACACAAGACAAAACCCTAATCACGGCGAGATGACGGCGTCAGAACCTATAAGCTGACGCCGTCAGAGTTGTAATCCTATATATATTTTCGTATGTTTTTCATTATTCGGGTAACATCTTGGAGTAGGGTGTAACACCCCAAAAATCGGGTCCAGCGGAAGCATACATGTCACTAGGGTGCTACTTAATTGGTATCGCAATACAAGGTACAAAGAACGGTTTTACCTCAACCGTTTAGGATAAAATTCATTAACAAAAGTGTTAAATTTACATTTTTCAAAAGTAGTGTGGAAACAGGCCCAGAATATGAGTAAGCGGTCCCAAATATAAACATGAGAGTCGTCTATGACCATGCCCCTTGCCAAGCGCCTCCAGAAATAAGCAATCACCTTAAGCCTAAAAATACATGCTAAAAGGGTCAGCTTACGCTGGTGAGTTCACATGTTTTAGTTTAAAACAGTATGGTTGAACCAAAAGGTTTTTAACTTTAAATCGTCATTCATAAACAAGTCAAGTTCAACGTAGGCTCACACTGCCTAAATCACAGTTCCAGAACCAAATCCGAAAATAATAACATAGTCAAAGCATCTCGAACCATAATCAATCACACAGGTACTATACTCATATAGTGTCACGCAAGTTTAACTGTTACGCTGGCTAAGTCACAAAAGTCAAATCCCAATAACAGTTTCCTATAGGTGCACACTATAGTAATCTATAGGCACAGAAGCCCACTGGTATTAGGCACAAAGAGCCCTTGCGTATAATAGTCCTGCACTAATGCAGCTCATAACAATAACTCCGCACAATAGCAGACATGGAATAGTAACCTTAGCCAGCTCGCGTAACACTTTCATAAACCACAATCACAGTTTCAGGCCACATCAATAAACAGGTAAACACGTAACGCATTCAAATAACCAGATCAGGTATTTCAGCCAAACAGTACGTTTGAGAAAACAAATCACGTTTCAAGTAAAACAAGTATTGAGTTTAAATAGGAATGAGCATGTATTCTCCCCCAAAATAGTTATAAAACCGGTAAAAGTAGGGGCCATGAACTTACCTTAGCCACAACAATGCAAAGATCACAACTGACATGACTGGCATCGAGGAGCAAAACACGGCAGTCTCAAGACATACGGCACGACAGTTCGAGGATATACAGGCACAATGATACACAACGGTCTAGGATCGGCACAACCTAATACGTATACGGTTATCTCAAAATACGTCTCGCACAATAATAAAGTCTATAAAAGACAATGTGACGTAGTTTTCGTGGATTACTCGATTTCAAAACTTATCAAAAGCTTAGTATCAATGTTTCGTGTGGTGTGGTAAGAAAACATAGACTCGACATACAACGCACGCCAAAGAGAAATAAACATCGACATAGTCGAGAGAATACTGACGAGAACTCAAACCAAAGAAGACCAATCTAGAAGTTACCGACAAATAAACACCTCAAATAAAATAAATCAGTTTGTACGTTTCGGTATTTACCCCGATATCCCAAATAGTTTGTAAACAATACCATGAGACTTTAATAAAATTGTTTTACTCAAAACAGTTTAATAGAAAATAACTAAAAAGTGACACTGATTATTTGACATTATTTCCTTACTGTATATTTGTTGCGAATCAAATATATTAAATTCGTCTAGAGTCTAATATATTGTATTCGTTCCAAGTTCAATAAGTCCAAATTGTCCAATATCCAATGTTCAACAAATGTCTATCCGATAATTCCAAATTATTGTCCAAATTTCCAAGTATAATAGTCATAAATCAAGTATTTAATCCGTTATGTATCCGTATTATTCAAATCCAAATCACATTTCCAAGTTCAATTATTAGTCCCGATATATCCGAAACGTACCAATGAATATCAATGTTTAAACAAATAATCTTGTTAGTCACATATATGATGACAGAATAAGTTATAACCAACACACCCTTATAAAATCTGTTGGGCTTTAGCCCATTAAATCCACAACCCAAATCCAATTCACTCTAACTGCTGAAAGCAGTGAACACCTCTTTAACTCACATTTTACTTACCAATTTATAGCACTATAAGACATTTCGATTGACCAAAAATATAGCTAAACTCTCGACACCTATGTGGTGTCGTTGAGTCGAGGCACACGACACATAATACTCAAGAACGTTCACACTTAAGTCGGCAAATAAGCTCAATATAAAAGTCAAAACAAACACATAACATACACCCGTATGTTGAGCCCGAGACTAACATATGCACCCTAATCGTGAACGAAAAGTAACATCAAACAAACACACCCTCTAGTGCCTTGTTGACCGAAACCACAACTATAAACACAACTGGGCACACCACAACTATAACCAAGCACGAATTAAATCTTACTATGCCGAGAGCAAACAAACCAAACAACAACAAGCACCCTATGTATGCATTTCCTGTTTTGAACCAACCCACAACCACAAACTCAAACGCACCCTTGTGTGATTGTGACCAAACTGAGACCAAGCCAGCACCAGGTTGTGGTGCTAAGACAGACAACAACAAGTACCCCAAACAAACCGATTTAATCCCATCAAATCCGAGACACAAACAATAACAATAACCTCAAGAATTAATACCACAAAACATATATGTTAACTATAGTCCACAACTGAAATCCTAGTCGGGTTATGACCCACCCGTATACCAAACTCGCCACGAATACATCACGTAACGAAATGAACGAGACCAAAATATCCAAGTCCGAACCCTTACGGGTTATTCTCATGACCAGTGACCAAAACAATCAAATAAACACCATAATCAAATTTTCTTACCACACGAATCAGTTTGTAAATCGTTCATATCCGGTTTTTAAATCACGAATTAATAGGAACTCGTTGTAATAAATTTTGAATCCACGAAAACAATAACGATTCGGTTATTAAATAAACAACATTAGATGTGGTTTTACCATACCACACGGACGAACTAGAGGAAAAAGAGTGAGGCGGATGAGGTGGTGGTGACGGCGATGGTGGGGGATGTGATGGCGGCTACTCACGATCATAACTCCAAACACTCGATCTATACTCGTATGACTGTAACTTGTGTCGCCGGAAATCTCGCCGGAAAAATCTTTACATTATCGAGAGAGAGAGAGAGAAAAGAAAGAGATGGGTTGAGATGGTGAGGTGTCGATGGTGGTTGCGTTGATGGTTGTTGTGGTGGCTGGAGAAAGGGTGGCCGGAGTTTAGCGGCGGCTGCCGGATTTTGGAGGAGGGGGAAAAGGAAATATAACCCTAAAATACTTATAAGTGGGTTTATATAGGTAGGGTTTAGGTTTAGATAACCCTAGGGACTAGAATTGCCAACAACTAAAGTCTATGGCAGTGGTGAAACTTTAATCTAGGGGCCAATACTGTAATATTTGCAATCATTCTTGAAATGAGGCTCGGGGCTCATTTAGGCTAGTAAACCGAGGATTCAAGACACGAGAATTTCACCATTGCGCTCAGAATAATTTTCCAATAAAAATAACTATTAAAACGCATCGTTTCTCACAAATAACAAAATAATCAAATCAAATCGTCGGTTGTGCCAGTACACGTTGTGTACGAATTTCACGTTTTAGCGAGATAACTTCACGTTTATAAACCAAATAATTTCAGAAAGATTCGTAAATGAAAAAAAGAGATAACCTCGTATAGAAATATGTCCGGAAAAATTACGGGTTGTTACAGTCTCACCTCCTTAAACGGAATCGCGTCCTCACGATTCAATTCAAGTTACCCGTTACGGTTGAAAAGAGATGAGTACATACACACGAGGATTTATTCTCACATTCCCACGTGAATTCAGGACCTTTTCGCGAGCTTCGACGGACTTTGTCGATAGAGATTCGACTTTACTAAAGTCGTTTGACTTCACGGTTCATGATTTCGATAGGTTTCTCAACAAGGTCTTAAACATTCATCAATCTGGATCTCTCCCGGAGGAATAGCAACTGCCTCATCGGCAAGTCATTTCTTCAATTGCACATAAAAACGTTGCGAACACTGCTGAGTCCTGACGGTAGCTCAAGTCCGTGAGCTACTGGTCCAACTCAAGTAAGGATTTCAAAAGGATCAATATAGCGAGGATTAAGCTTTCCACGTTTAGTAAACGTATCACACCTTCTCATGGTGAGTCTTTAAGCATAATCTATGCTTTAACTGGGAATTCAAGAGGTTTACGTCATTTGTCAGCATGACACTTCTGACGATTCGTGAGCAGCTTGCAACTCGGTTCTAATCTGAACGATTTTCTCTGTAGTCTCCTGAACAAGTTCAAGGTCAGTAAGTTGAGTATCCCCAACTTCTACCCATCAATTTGGCGATCGGCACTAGCAGCCATAAGGTGTCTAGTACGGTGCCGTTAAAATATTGGAGTCGTAGGTATCGTCATAAGAGAATTTGGTCAACAGAAGGTGTCATATCCCAACCATTGCCACACTTGATTACTCAGGTAGAGGTGCGGGATTCGCTCCTGAGATCTAGCTTCTGATATAGCAGCAGGAACAACAAATCGACTTACAAAATGATTTGTGAAATGTTTTATGAAGCGGCTTATAGGATAATAGGAAAACAATTCATCGTTTATAAAATTGTAGCAAAGTCAAAATTTTGATTTTTAGTTTGATTTCATAACATCATAGCAAGGCAGCAAAACGTTTTATGAAATCGTTTTGCTAAATGATTTGTAGAAAGTTTACAGGGTAACAGGAAAGCAGTTCGCCATTTATAAAATGGTAGTAAGATCAAAATCTTTGATTTTTGTTAAATAGTAGTAAAACATTTTATAGGATGACTTCAAATGGTCGGTAAAAAAAATCAAAGGTTTGTAAATTAATGGCAAAACAGTTTATTATCTTATAAGAGGTTAGCAAAGATAACTGTATTCCCGAGGGACGAGAGAAAAGTTAGGTGATTGTCCTAAGGAACACGGTTTAGGTTACTCCTTAACGTCTTAAAATTCTGTTGGGCGCGGAATCTCTGCCAATTGGAGAGTTTAACGAGTTCAGAGTACAACTCTGAGGGAAAATGTTGATTGCTACCAGCAATCAGTTGGTTGAACCAGTAATGTACATAGTACTTAAAACGGAAGGTACAACATTGATTGAACAGCTTCGATTGAACGACATCGATTGAGTACAAGGCTTAGGGTAGAGTCGACTGTAACAAGGCCAGAACAAAAACAAGGCCGAATAAGAAATCCAAATCCAGGATGGCGTCCAGAATCACAAAATCAAACAATCCAAATTCAATTAGAATCAGAACCAATCCAAACATAGTCAATATCAAATCCAAACGCTCCAATAAGCTTAGACGGGCTTATTACGCTCTTAAGGGGTTACAAATAAGTAATTCGGATTCAAACGGTGCCAATCGGATCTAACTCAACCCGATGCAAAATTACAGCCAGGCGGCCACAACAGGATTTTCATATAACGGGGGCGTATAGCGGTACCAGAGGTATTACGGTTCATGCGGTGTTGTGATGTCAGTGTGTAGTGTGTGTGGAAGTAATATCCAATGTACGTGTACACACGCAAAACTGTACCATTTCCAAAATCAAAAACCAAACCGAACATAATTCCATTATAACTACCCTCAGTATTGCAAAATTCACCTCTGAGTCGGACATAGGTGATCAGGCTATGTCTCACTGTCCCTGGTTGAATATAGGTGATCAGTCTATATTTACCCGAGGTTCAATGAATTTTGGAATACTCAGCCTAGTTATACTAGTAGTATGTCCGTTATATCTAAAATCATTCCCAAAACCACAAAAAGTGTACAAACTCGACATTCAATAGTGAGATTACGCAAGGAAATAGAGTAACTCCTCGACAGGTTCGGTGCGTGCATAAGCATATGGAAATGCTTCTAGTGAACAGTTAAAATAGACGGATATAAAATATCCAACAGTCAGGCACACACCTCAACAAGTATATCATCTATTATCTCGTCAAACAACTCATCAAATATATCATGAACATCTCATCTAATATATCATTACTCGTGTCATCAATTATATCCTCAAACAAAATCATACGCGAGGCATCGACTTGGCAGGCAGGCACGTGGCGGTCATAGAGTTAAGTTTTCATGAAAGTAGTTATAGTCCAGGTTTTTAGAAAATAAACCCAGTTCTCTATAACCTAGGCTCTGATACCAATCTGTAACACCCCCAAAATCGGGTCCAACGGAAGCATACATGTCACTGGGGTGCTACTTAATTGGTATCACAACACAAGGTACAAAGAACGGTTTTACCTCAACCATTTAGGATAAAATTCATTAACAAAAGTGTTAAATTTATTTTTCAAAAGTAGTACGGAAACAGGCCCAGAAAATGAGTAAAGCGGTCCCAAATATAAACATTAGAGTCGTCTATGACCATGACCCTTGCCAAGCGCCTCCAGAAATAAGCTATCAACTTAAACCTGAAAATACATGCTAAAAGGGTCAGCTTAGGCTGGTGAGTTCACATGTTTTAGTTTAAAACAGTATGGTTGAACCAAAAGGTTTTCAAGTTCAAATCGTCATTCACAAACAAGTCAAGTTCAACGTAGGCTCACACTGCCTAAATCACAGTTCCAGAACCAATTCCACAAATAATAACATAGTCAAAGCATCTCGAACCATAATCAATCACACATGTACTATACTCATATAGTGTCACGCAAGTTTAGCTGTTATGCTGGCTAAGTCACAAAAGTCAAATCACAATAACAGTTTCTATAGGTGCACACTATAGTAGTCTATAGCTGGCACATGAGCCCCCTGGTATTAGGCACAAAGTGCCCTTGCACTAATGCAACTCATAACAATAACTCCGCACAATAGCAGACATGGAATAGTAACCTTAGCCAGCTCGCGTAACAGTTTCATAAACCACAATCACAGTTTCAGGCCACATCAATAAACAGGTAAGCACGTAACGCATTCAAATAACCAGATCAGGTATTTCAGCCAAACAGTACGTTTGAGAAAACAAATCATGTTTCAAGTAAAACAAGTATTGAGTTTAAATAGGAATGAGCATGTATTCTCCCCCAAAATAGTTATAAAACCGGTAAAAGTAGGGGCCATGAACTCACCTTAGCCACAGCAATGCAAAGATCACAACTGACAAGACTGGCATCAAGGAGCAAAACACGACAGTCTCAAGACATACGGCACGATGGTTCCAGGATATACAGGCACAACGGTACACAACGGTCTAGGATCGGCACAACCTAATACGTATACGGTTATCTCAAAATACGTCTCGCACAATAATAAAGTCTATAAAAGACAATGTGTCGTAGTTTTCATGGATTACTTGATTTCAAAATTTATCAAAAGCTTAGTATCAACGTTTCGTGTGGTGTGGTAAGAAAACATAGACTCGACATACAACTCACGCCAAAGAGAAATAAACATTGACATAGTCGAGAGAATACTGACAAGAACTCAAACCAAAGAAGACCAATCTAGAAGTTACCGACAAATAAACACCTCAAATAAAATAAATCAGTTTGTATGTTTCGGTATTTACCCCGATATACCAAATAATTTGTAAACAATACCATGAGACTTTAATAAAATTGATTTACTCAAAACAGTTTATAGAAAATAACTAAAAAGTGTACATTAATTATTAGACATTATTTCCTTACTGTATATTTGTTGCGAATCAAATATATTAAATTCGTCTCGAGTCTAATATATTGTATTCGTTCCAAGTCCAATAAGTCCAAATTGTCCAATATCCAATGTTCAACAAATGTCTATCCGATAATTCCAAATTATTGTCCAAATTTACAAGTATAATAGTCATAAATCAAGCATTTAATCTGTTATGTATCCATATTATTCAAATCCAAATCACATTTCCATGTTCAATTATTAGTCTCAATATATCCGAAACGTACCAATGAATATCAATGTTTAAAAAAATAATCTTGTTAGTCACATATATGATGACAGAATAAGCACTGGTACAGATATTGGATATTGTCACACCAAAAATGTGTGACTATATGCATATAGTCACACACATTTTTTTGGGTGTATGTGACGAAAAGTCGCGCCACCGTAGGTAGCATATGGTCACATTGTTTAGTTTGTGGCCGTTTTCATTGAAAAAGAGTGACCAAAACACGAATATGTGTGACCAATTAGGCACAAGTTTTGTCGGATTTATCAGTATGTGTGACTATTTCCCATCCTATGGCCACATGAATATATAATAAATGTGACGTTTGTGATGATTTAGTCACATAACGTGTGTTGTTTTTTTTCGAGTTAGTCACATACAATTTAAAAAACAGTGGCCAAAAGTGTTAATAAGTGTGACCATATGCTGTTTAAAGTGAAGAAATGTGTATTTTGTGTGACTATTGATCATCCAATGGTCACATGAATTTTTAATTTGTGTGGCCTTTTGTAATATTTAGTCACACAAAGCATGTTTGTTTTGGGTATTTAGTCACATACAATTAAGCAAAAAGTGGCCAAAAGTGTTAATATGTGTGACCATATGCTGTTTAAAGTGAAGAAATGTGTATTTTGTGTGACTATTGATCATCCAATGGTCACATGAATTTTTAGTTTGTGTGGCCTTTTGTAATATTTAGTCACACAAAGCATGTTTGTTTTGGGTATTTAGTCACATACAATTAAGCATAAAGTGGCCAAAAGTGTTAATATGTGTGACCATATACTGTTTAAAGTGAAGAAATGTGTATTTTGTGTGACTATTGATCATCCAATGGTCACATGAATTTTTAGTTTGTTTGGCCTTTTGTAATATTTAGTCACACAAAGCATGTTTGTTTTGGGTATTTAGTCACATACAATTAAGCAAAAAGTGGCCAAAAGTGTTAATAAGTGTGACCATATGCTGTTTAAAGTGAAGAAATGTGTATTTTGTGTGACTATTGATCATCCAATGGTCACATGAATTTTTAGTTTGTGTGGCCTTTTGTAATATTTAGTCACGCAAATCATGTTTGTTTTGGGTATTTAGTCACATACAATTAAGCATAAAGTGGCCAAAAGTGTTAATATGTGTGATCATATGCTGTTTAAAGTGAAGAAATGTGTATTTTGTGTAACTATTGATCATCCAATGGTCACATGAAATTTTAGTTTGTGTGGCCTTTTGTAGTATTTAGTCACACAAAGCGTGTTTGTTTTGGGTATTTAGTCACATACAATTAAGCAAAAAGTGGCCAAAAGTGTTAATAAGTGTGACCATATGCTGTGTAAAGTGAAGAAATGTCTATTTTGTGTGACTATTGATCATCCAATGGTCACATGAATTTTTAGTTTGTGTGGCCTTTTGTAATATTTAGTCACACATCGAATTAAACAAAGAGTGACCAATAATGTTGATAAGCGTGACCATATTATGTGACTGCATCTTTTTGTCACAGGGTTACTACTGGTATTAGTAAGTTAGTACTGTTGGAGCAGAGTTGCTACTGGTAGTGTCTGGTAGTAGTAAGTTAGTCCTGCTGAAGCAGAGTTACTACTGCTAGTACTATGCTAGTGCTGCTGGAATGAGTATTATATATATAAAACGGAATCATAAACAAAAAGAAATTTGAAATTGAATAAAACTCGAATGTATATAACTGAACAGAATATACAATTGTAATGTCGTACATAATCAAATTCTCAAGTACCATAATTTAAAGACTTTTGACTCTTCGCCGGCCTAGCTTGCTTTAGGGCTTCAATAGAGACATTACTTTTGCGCTTCGATGGTGCTGTTGGTCCACATTTGTTGTCACTTTTCTTTTGCATCGTAGTTGGCGGTGTAACCTGTAGTAACAAAAGACGCTTGTATCAAACATTGAATTATATATATGTAGGTTGAAAAAACACATGTATGTACACAAAGCAACGATATTTGATTTCTTTAAGTGCCACAGTTTGCACTTAAATGGCTAAAAAAAATTTTTTGCATGTACATATAAGAAATTATTTAAACAAAAGAATAACAAGAAACATGTTGAAATACATACTGTTGGCAGTGCTTGTGTTGGAGACACATTTTGTTTCGATTGGGAATCTGGAGGCCCGTTTTGTCGTGACTTAGGCTTTTTCTTAGGTCCGACAGTTTTAGCAGGTTCCTATATGTATATATAAAACACGTTACATTATATAAACAAAAGAATAACAAGAAACATGTTGAAATACATACCGTTGGTACTCCTTATGTTGGAGACACATTTCCTTGCGATTGGGAATCTGTAGACCCTTGTTGGCTTACATTTGAGGCTACTGGCAATTGAGATGACAAATTTAACTGCACCCCTTGTTGACTCAACTGTGCCATCAGTTGAGTAAGTATTCTCTTTGTTTCTGTAATCTCATTGGACAATTTCTTGATCTGGTCATCAGATTCTTTCTGCACAAAAAATATAGGAAATGTTGGGATTAAAAGTCTTTTTGATGCTGTTAGAGTAACTGATGCTCTTATTTGTGTCAATGCTGCTCAGCTGGAGTTAGTGATGCTCATGAACTTCAATTAAAAATATGGCTAGTGTTTACTACTGCTAGTACACAGTTACTGTTGTTAGTACGCAGTTAATACTGCTGGTATACAAGTTACTACTGCTAGTACACAGTTAATGCTGCTGGTATATAAGCATAATATTAGAATTTGCAGTCAAACTTACAAGTGTTTCTCCCACTGATGTAATCTCATCATCTGGAAATTCGCCATCGTTGTTTACCCTTCCTTTCAACCACATTATACCACGCGGGGGTTCTTCATCTGCTTCAATCTCTTTATTTTCGATCTAATAAACATCAAATGCATACACATGTAAAGTTAAAACAAGATAAACGAAAATATGAAGATGCATACACATGTGATCTTACCATTTTCCCTTTCAAATAAACATATCCACCTCGTCCCATTTTATGCTGATAAATATTTTTGGAACGCGACATTTTAGCTTTATCAGCTATCTCCTAAAAACACAAAATCATAAGGCGTTTACATGCGGTAATGCTGCAAACTGAAAATTATGAAATGACATATAGACTTAAATAAAGATGACTAATTAAAACCTTGTATGCATCGGTGGTCGTGTGGTTTACAAACTCGACCTAGTCTTCTTATTTCACAAATCGACTATACTTAGCCGGGACTTCATTCAGTTTGGAAGGTGTATTTAGGTGGGGCAAAATGTATTATTCTCTGAGCTTCGTTCTGAGAGTCCTTAGCAGTTTACCAAGATGATTCATTACCAATTTTCTAAATGTCACGTCAACATCAAGATATCGCTACAAAGATTAACACAATGTTGTTAATTAGTTGCACATAATGTAACTGCATAGATAAAATTATGTAGTACTGGGTTAAAAAATAGTATATATGTACAGTGATTTCAGTCCATAGTTTATCTCTTGCTTCTTTATTCACATTCCTCCAGGAAAGATTCTTCAAACCTATGTGCTCACGAACCAGATCTCCTAAAAAACTCGAAAACAGTGCTCTGTGTAACCCTGATACCCTATTCAGTGCATCGAAGGTTACCTTGAGCTTTATTCCACCAGGGTTGCCATATTTCATGCGAAACTTAAATAGCCTGGTTATGCCTCTCTTAGCTAGTATCCGATCTGATTGGTTGGTTCCAGGCGCATCTAGATCTTCATCATCAGAATACTTTTCGGATTCATAGTCTATGTTGTTATCATCATGTTCATTATCAGCAGGAAGCAAAAGATTATTATCAACAATGGGTTGAATTCCCATGACTCTTGAGTAACAATGGGTACAAGAAAATGATTCTGGCTTTGAGAGTAATGGTGATAGAAGATTTGATTTTTGTGTTTTCTTTGCAATCTTTTTTTTAGGATAGAAAAGAGGGTATAGGAAGAATATGAATCGTACCTTATTCTTGGTACCTGCTTCTAATTAGGCGATTTCAAAATTTTGGATCAAAATTTTGGCTCCAAATTCTAATTTCAAAATGGCAATTGAATTATTTAAAATTTTTGCCTTTAATTTGAACCTGTTAAGTAAAGCATAAACTTAAAAAAATCAAAATTTTGGCTCCAAATGTTATATATCATTATCTTAATCGCAAATCATGAACCAAGATCTATAACAAAGATCATGAACACAAACTGCATATCAAATCAAGAACTCAAATTTACACAATTACACCAAGATCATAAACACAAATTGACACCATTTAACACAAACTGCTACCATTAAATCATAAACCAACATGAAATGAAGAACACAAACTGCTAACATTAAATAAATATGTGCAATCATCAAATCAACAACATAAACTGCTACCATTAAATCTAACTGTGCAATCATCACATCAAGAACACAAATTGCTACCATTTAACAAACCAAAATACTATCATTACAGTTATAAAATAGATACAGTTAAACTACTAATTACCAGTTATTGCACCATTAATAATTACATTTATCCAAATTAAATGTCAGAACTGCTACTACCATATTAAAGTAATTATCCTCTAGTTCATAATAGTCGAGATCACCACCTTTACATAATTCTCAACACATTTAATGTACGAGAAGTCTTCTTCACGGCCATCGGTTGATACAACATCTTCTTACACGGCAGTCCCAAAGACAATATCCTGAGTAAATTTCTTTTTGTGTGCTGATGGGTGTGCGTTGGAGTAAAGTTTTGGCAGTTTTAATGCCTACTCAAGTTTTAAATTTATATTTAGCCGACTTATCAATAACACACACACTTAACGAGCAGTGTACCCGGTCAGTATGAATATAATGGTAAGTAGAGTGTCGATCACTAAGAGTGGAACGTATTATCTCGTTATTCTAATCAGTATTTTAATATCCTAACGCAAGGGGGTTTCAGCCTGAGAGACTGGCACGATTTGTTTGCAATTAAATAATAAAATAAACCAATAGGCACGAATCAGCAAGTAGCACACACGTACACAGATAAATACTCGAGACAATAAGAGGGCTGTCCTTATAATTAAGTAGTTTGTCACTTGTTTTATTGATAGCTTTATATGAAGTGTATGTAGTTAATCCTTTCTCGTTGGTCCTAAGCTTATCGGCGAGTAAACCCTTAATGATGACTTATGTCTAAAAGTTATTCCTAAGTGATCAATTTAGTAATAACCGTGGGAGTGCAACCTTTCCGTTGCCACATTACACAAGCCACTAATAAACACAGAGGTGATCAATGCACTAATAAGTAGTAACCAAAGACATCAACATATAAACTTTAATCGATGGGAAAGCAATTTTAAGGGGAGTTGAAGTGAATGATAACATAACACAAGCCCATCAATCCTGATGAATTAAAGTTTGCTAACACAATAAAACAAAACTACTTAATGAATTAAACACATGCAGCACCTTCTTACAGCTCTTGTATCTTCGTTGGGTGTGTCTTGTGCTGGCTTCTTGACTGAATTCGTCCTAGGGTTTTGTCCTTCAGTTCTGATATATGTCTGACCAAAAGCTTTGGAATTCGTCTGGTCTTGGGGTATTTATAGTTTCTGTCTGAGGGAAGATGCGGCGCATCTAGTAAGTAGATGCGGCGCATTGACTTAACTTCGCGTGGGGTCCAAGATTATAATATTCAGGAATATTCGTACACCGCCAGAAGATGCGGGGTAACTCCATGATTAGATGCGGCGCATGTCCTCTTGTATCTTGGATCGTATCTGGTGATATCTTAATAGAGATGCGGCGCATGTCATGAGTGAGATGCGGCGCATCTGGAGCAGATTTAACTTGATCTTGTCCATTTCAGTAGACTCTTCACTTTATGCATGTTTTGCTCCATTATTAGTCCAAAATCGCCAAGTTTCACCAAATGCTTGTTTTTACCTGAGAATTACAAAAGTAAACGATTAAGTATCAATCCTCATACATAATATAGTAAAACAAGTCAAATTAATAGGATAAATGATAGTAATAAAATGTACTTATTTGAGTTCGTCAAATATCCCCCCACTTGAACTTTACTTGTCCCCAAGTAAACCTTAGAATTTCTCTTATGAAAATGTATCCTAAAAGATGTTAGGATTTATTTTTATATTTAAGCATGTATTCGTTTATTTCATAATCACACAACTAAACACTTAACGAATTAGAAGTAAAATAAAATAAGTTGATAAAAGCAAATCTAATCGTTTAACTGTCCAGTCGTGACGAATATTCTATCATAAGCTTGGCAAGTATACACATCTCCTCCACTAAAGCTAAGGAATAACAAGTCTAAAGCGGTAAAAAGGGTTTTTAGGCTTAAGGGTTAATTATTCTTGACCACTATCGATCTCAAATTCCAGAAAAGGCGACAAAATCACAAATACATGATCGAATCCACGAACACGATACTTGCAATTGCTCAAATCCTTAACTCGAATAGGCTAAAGATAGGTCCAAACTTTACCAATAATAATATATCAAAAAGGGCGACAAAATCATAAATACATAGCCGAATCCACGACTACGATACTTAAGATTGCTCAAATCCCTAATCTCAATAAATCAAAGGTTTGGTTGGATAAAGAATAATAAAGGGCATGGATAACATTTGGGATATAAATTGGTGTAAAATAAAAAATAAACAAAACAAATAAATTAAAATCCTAAGTGTGGTTAATCACTATCCCAACCATCCCATGAATAAGACTCATATCATCGAATAACTCACGCTTTAACACTTGAAACACACGCTTTGGGTAGACACGAATTATACTCAACAAGATCTTAATCAAAGAATAAACCTTAATTGGCGTTCCCATAACTGCCAATTCCCATTCAATCCATAGATATAGTACAACAGATAGTGGTGATATCGACCACTTACATAACTTTACATAAGTTGGTTTAAAAACAAACTTCCAACTCTTTTTCTTTTTCTTTTTCTTTTCTCATTTTTTCGAATTTTTTTTTTTTTTTTTTTTTTTTTTTTAAACATAAATGTGTAAAATTTCACCACATCACTATAATGATAATTCTGGATAATTTTTCCATACTTTGCATACTTCAGAAATAACGGTAATAGCGAAAGTAGTAAACACACGAAAAAAATAAACTCAAAAATATACAATATTTACTTTCACTCCAATTGCATTGTGCAATTTCCCGACCTAACCAAAGATAATGAATTACGCACGCGAACACAGGTAATGTAAGGAAACACACTTTTCCTATAGCAATTAACCAACCACGGATTCTAATCTACAGGGTAGGCTAAGGTGTAAGGGTGTAACGAAACATTTTAAACATAGGTGTAAGAAACGAAAGGAATGGCTCTGAGTGTTTTTCTAGGGGTATCTTACTCTAAAAATGAGAGTAACAAAAGGGTTTATACGGGGGTTAACTAACCAGTGTAGTTAGTTAATAACACATAACATATAATAGGCTATTTGGGTGTAATCCTAGAATTTTACCAATTTAGACAAGTCATTCCAATTATATAAATAATACTCATTATGGTGGTCTCGAATAGTATACAAGCCAAGTTCTAAAGTTTACAAGTCACCGGCACACTCATAGATTTGTGAATTTTGAAAAATCACAATTTTTGAAAATAACGTCATGTGTGCAGCTATGCAACTTAGATCTTAAACAAAAACATGCTAAAAAAATTTTTAAGTTTGATATATTAAGCACATTTTAAGCATAATTTTTGAAAAAGTTTAGGACAAGTAATTGTTAAGTGTTCTAATTCTCCAATCCCCCCACTTAAGTTAAACAACGTCCTCGTTGTTTGTATAAAAGGTTAAAAACTGGAAAATAAAAGAATTAGAACAGGAAAACTCCCCTGAGATTTGCTCGGTATGATCCTCCATTTGTATAAGAGCAAAAATCATCTTTCTTGTGGATGAGAACGTTAAAGCTTCATACTTGATGTATCCACAGGAAATCCAGGAAACTATAATACCACTAACACTTTAAAACACACCTAAGATAAGAAAGGTTCAAACTTGCATAATACATTAGTAGTTAGGAAAAATAAAGCTTAAAAATTAAAACTGAAAATCATCAGGTCAGTCGATGCGCCGTATCTTATGGAAGAAGATACGCCGTATCGAGCCTGGAATTAATACGGATCAGAATAAAGATGCGCCGCATCCTTAACCAGGGATGCGCCGCATTAAAATAAACTGATAAATAGTTTAAAAGTCGAAAAATAAAAATGCAGAAAAATTAAAATAAGGTATGACCATTGCAGGAGATGCGTCGCATCTCAGGATTGAGATGCGCCGTATCCTCATGCGGCCTGACTGACTCGACACAGAAAACAGAATAATAAAAATTCTCCGGGTTGTCTCCCGGTCAGCACTTGTCTTTATTCCAGAGTCTTCAAGTTAGACTCACGTTCAGCTCTTTAATATCGATCATTGACTCCCACATTGCTTACGTAGGATCCATTTAGCAACTAATTCGTCATGTATATATTCAGGTCCCAACTTCAACACTCCATTGTAGAATCCTTCCATCAATTGGTATGGGTACTCAATCCCTTTCTTATTGTCATCATCACTAACAAAAAGGAATGGAGAAAATTTGTAGCAGATCCTACTAGTAGCATTTTTAAATCCAGGATGAGTTCGGGGTATCATATAAGTGATAACGTCGCTTCCACATTGAAAGGTGATCTTTCCTTCAAATCGTTTTGCATTAATAGTGATCTCCCTACAAAATGGTTTTCCAACAATCACGTCACCCATATTGCTGTCACAATAGGCATTCATGTCTTCAACAACGGCGAACTCAGTTACAATAGTAAAGCGTCCCACGAATATCGGGACATTAATGAAGGCACCAACTACATTCTTTCCCTTATACTCTACTTTATTTCTCATAATAGAATTGTAAAACCTTCTTGACATGACATTGATTGGTAAAATAGGAAAGAAATTGGCGTCAATACACTTGTACCCAATCATGCATGTGAATTGCAAATTGTAAGCACAATCGGCGTGGATCCTTCTACCGTAATCCCAAGAACCATCATATCCCTCAAATTCATCGTAATTCCTAGTAGTAATAACGTTGACTTTTGGACTATCTAGGATTTCTCCATCTTCCAGCTCAGATTCCACATCATCCATGAACAGGTCACTGGATTCTAATGGTCCATTAAGGTCATTAAGTTCAATGTAGTCCCCATTGTAATGTTCGGGTGATTTTTCATGCACTAATACTCCATTCATAAAATTGGCTTCGAAGTCTAAGTCAATCAGCTCTCCGAACCCTTCCATTATCCTTCTGAAACAATCACGAAAAGCATCAGTAGGATTTGTTCGCTAGAAGAGAAATTAATGAATATAGAAACGGATATAAGAATACAAATAGCTGATATCTGCAGACGATGCGCCGTATCCAAAAAGTTGGATACGCCGTATCTTATAATCGTTAAAATTTAATCAGACTTTATTCAGAAAATAGATACGCCGCTTAGAATTTATGAATGCGCCGTATCGAATTAATTAATCAAAAATCGATATTTATTTAAAATTAAATACGTCGTATTAACGAAAGTTAATGCGCCGTATTTTCGTTACGTTTAAAAATACGAGATTTTTGATTCAGAGGTTACGCCGTATCGATAAAAATCGATACGCCGTATCTGTTTAATAATTCGCAAACTGTTTTTAATTAAAATAATAGATACGCCGTATCTGCTAAAGCAAATGCGTCGTATGGCGTTAACGTTTAGAAAATTTTTTTATCAAAAACAGATACGCCGTATCTGCTAAAGCAGATGCGTCGTATTACTTTATCGCTTAGAAAAATTTTCTTATTAAAAACAGATACGCCGTATCTTGGGGAAAAGATGCGTCGTATCGAATTAATTAAACGCGTTGTATTAAAAAAAATTAAACGCAATACGCCGTATCTGAGAGATCAGATGCGCCGTATCGTTTGATTTAGCACAGTACAACGATAGCAGAACAGAAAAAATACGAAAAATAAAAACAAAAATTAAAACACACAAACAAAAATAAACACACAAAAATAAAAGAAAGCAATTAACACACAATACAACAAATATGCAAAATAATACAATGATGCAATTAATCTAATAAAAAGAAAAACCTAATTAAAATACTAATCAAATTAACAGATAATAACAATTCACTCCCCGGCAGCGGCGCCAAAAACTTGATGGGTGTGCGTTGGAGTAAAGTTTTGGCAGTTTTAATGCCTACTCAAGTTTTAAATTTATATTTAACCGACTTATCAATAACACACACACTTAACGAGCAGTGTACCCGGTCAGTATGAATATAATGGTAAGTAGAGTGTCGATCACTAAGAGTGGAACGTATTATCTCGTTATTCTAATCAGTATTTTAATATCCTAACGCAAGGGGGTTTCAGCCTGAGAGACTGGCACGATTTGTTTGCAATTAAATAATAAAATAAACCAATAGGCACGAATCAGCAAGTAGCACACACGTACACAGATAAATACTCGAGACAATAAGAGGGTTGTCCTTATAATTAAGTAGTTTGTCACTTGTTTTATTGATAGCTTTATATGAAGTGTATGTAGTTAATCCTTTCTCGTTGGTCCTAAGCTTATCGGCGAGTAAACCCTTAATGATGACTTATGTCTAAAAGTTATTCCTAAGTGATCAATTTAGTAATAACCGTGGGAGTGCAACCTTTCCGTTGCCACATTACACAAGCCACTAATAAACACAGAGGTGATCAATGCACTAATAAGTAGTAACCAAAGACATCAACATATAAACTTTAATCGATGGGAAAGCAATTTTAAGGGGAGTTGAAATGAATGATAACATAACACAAGCCCATCAATCCTGATGAATTAAAGTTTGCTAACACAATAAAACAAAACTACTTAATGAATTAAACACATGCATCACCTTCTTACAGCTCTTGTATCTTCGTTTGGTGTGTCTTGTGCTGCCTTCTTGACTGAATTCGTCCTAGGGTTCTGTCCTTCGGTTCTGATATATGTCTGACCAAAAGCTTTGGAATTCGTCTGGTCTTGGGGTATTTATAGTTTCTGTCTGAGGGAAGATGCGGCGCATCTAGTAAGTAGATGCGGCGCATTGACTTAACTTCGCGTGGGGTCCAAGATTATAATATTCAGGAATATTCGTACACCGCCAGAAGATGCGGCGTAACTCCATGATTAGATGCGGCGCATGTCCTCTTGTATCTTGGATTGTATCTGGTGATATCTTAATAGAGATGCGGCGCATGTCATGAGTGAGATGCGGCGCATCTGGAGCAGATTTAACTTGATCTTGTCCATTTCAGTAGACTCTTCACTTTATGCATGTTTTGCTCCATTATTAGTCCAAAATCGCCAAGTTTCACCAAATGCTTGTTTTTACCTGAGAATTACAAAAGTAAACGATTAAGTATCAATCCTCATACATAATATAGTAAAACAAGTCAAATTAATAGGATAAATGATAGTAATAAAATGTACTTATTTGAGTTCATCATGTGCCTACAAGTTGAACGAGTATAATGGATTAAGTCTGGAGAATGTCATAAAAGTAGTGAAACAACACTTATTAAATGTACCATTATTACCCCTTTTGTACTGTCAGCATCACCAGATTCTTCATCGCTAGAGAAATAGAAAGGGCTCTTTCTCTTCCAATCTGTGTTTTCCCATACCTCCTAATAGTTCAACATCCCATGTGTTTCAAAAAAAAATTAATTAATGGTATAAAGGTATACAACTTTAGCCACAAACACATAACAAATTTAGTATACCTTGTTGGAAATGATTTTGAATTTGGACCTAGGGATTTTTGCCTTTGAACCTGTTAAAGCATAAACTTGAATAAATTAAAAATTCACACAGCTTTATATTCAACAATAAATTCACACAGCTTTACATTAGAATCGGTAACAACCCCAAACATCACCATTTATAGATCAAAAGCCTGTTACTAATTATTGTACAATGAATCATCAACTGATATGTGAAAACATTAAAAAACATACCTTTGTTGTTATTTGGATTCATTGTTTGCGTGTTTGTGTTTGCCAGAAGAATGTGTGTTTTGATTAGGGTTTATTGATTATTGTGTGTGTTTACAATTGATCCGGTAAAGGGATTAATTGTCGGTTGACTATTGAAGTGGTGGTTTGGTTTAACTATGACGTGGCAAGAGGTGTAAAAATATATATATATATATATATATATATATATATATATATATATATATATATATATATAATTTAAAAAAAAAAAAAAAAAAAAAAAAAAACAGCTAATGGTGTTGACGTGGCGGTGAAAACCGGCTATAGCCGGTAACTAGGGATGGCAACGGTTCGGGTTCGTGGCGGGTTTTAGTGTACCCGTACCCGAACCCGTTTATAATATACCCGTACCCGCCCCATATCCCACCGGATACCCGATTAATATTATCCATCGTTTTTTCAGGTTTCCCCGCGGGTATCGAGGTTATCCGTAATTAAAAGTTAAAGAAAATGAATATCGTATCAAACGATTTAACGCAACGTATTGCAACGCAACGTACTCGGCACGATATTAACCAAAAAAATCAAATGCGCAAGAGGTTTTAAAAGTTAATCATTCTCATTTCAAAAAATAATCTCGTTTTAGCCTTTTAAAAGGGTTTGGTATCATCATTCGTGTAACGGAGAGAACACAGAATCACGAGTACTCACTCCAAAAAAATGAATAACCGAATAGACGAGAAGAGTATTGACAATAACTCGAGTCGAGACGAGATGACAAAAACAAGTCAAAGAAATAACTAACAACAAACATATCAAATAAGATGAGTCGATTGGTAATCGTCGGTATTTTCCCATAATCCCGTTTATTAGTACATGGTATACTCGTTTTATGATTTAAAACAAGTTTGGACTTATGACAAAATTAATCTTTGGAAATAACAAAATTTCGCCATGACCCTTTCATTTATCGAATGTTTCCAAGTCAAAAGACTTTATTGAAAATCAATTTCCTGAGTAATTTATAATATAACGAGTATTTATATAAACTCTAATCCCTAAACCCTAATCCCTAAACGCTAAACCAATCCGTAACTCAAACAATAACCAAACGAATTGTCCAATAAATCCAAATATGTTAGTGTACGGGTAGCATGTCTCGAATAGTCCAATAGCCCTCGTGTGTTCCGTTTTTATCCCAAATGTCACACAAAAGGTTTTCAAAATCGGGATCCTACTTAAGATCCTATGGTCTTTACCATAGGATCTTAAGTAAGATCCCAATTTTGAAAACCTTGCGTGTGACATTTGGGATAAAAACGGAACACATGAGGGCTATTGGACTATTCGAGACATGCTACCCGTACACTAACATATTTGGATTTATTGGACTATTCGTTTGGTTATTGTTTGAGTTACGTATTGGTTTAGCGTTTAGGGTTTAGAGTTTAGGGTTTATGGTTTAGGGTTTAGAGTTTAGGGTTTATATAAATACTCGTTATATTATAAATTACTCGGGAAATTGATTTTCAATAAAGTCTTTTGACTTGGAAACGTTCGATAAATTAAAGGGTCATGGCGAAATTTTGTTATTTCCAAAGATTAATTTTGTCGTAAGTCCAAACTTGTTTTAAATCATAAAACGAGTATACCTTGTACTAATAAACGGGATTATGGGAAAATACGTACCGACGATTACAAATCGACTCATCTTAAGCTTTTAAAGATCCTTTGTAAGATCCGGATCGTTTTTGCTTTGCAGTATCGTAAGATCCTAAGATCAGGATCGGGATCCTGACAACCATGGTCTCACGTACACTTCTAATTTCCTTACTTCGTTATTAACCAAATTTAATAACAAATATCTCTACAACTTTTAATTTAACAATTGTTTTTATTTCTTTCTTTTATTTTTGTCCAAGTCGAGTCAATATCAAGCCGCAACAAATGAGTTAATATTTCCTTTCGAGTCACGGTCAAGCATTTATTCCCTCGGGTCAATAATAATGAACCCGATCCCAAATCATCCCAAACATCACAATTAAACAACTAGTTGGAAATATTGAGTTTGGAAGTTTATTATTCACAAAGCATGAGATACAACTAGTTGTTGCATCAACTCATTGTACATGGAAAGTCAATACCTGGTAAAAGGAAATTGGATACTTTTTCGTTCAACTTCAATTTATAGTTTACTTTTGGCCCGCGCCTTTGGTCCCTTTTCCCGCCTAAAGTCTTGGGAACCATTCATCTACCCCTCCAGCCTATTTATACCTATCGATTGTATACCAAACAACACACACAAACACATATATCCCTTTTAATTCAAAGAAAACTTCAACAATGGCAGCAAATAATGGTAACTTTCAAAATGATGCTGAAGAGTATGAGTGGGTGTTAAACAACGAATTGCTGTTTGACGCAGTGTTTAATGCTTTCGGGTATGAACCCGTTGCAGAATATGGGTCGTATAGGAAGGTAGATACGTAGATGAGGGGTCAAATTTTGAACTGGCTGCATGCGAAGACTTTTACTGGGATGAGGTTTGGGGATTGAATGACGTGGAGGAGGAGGAAGAAGATGAAGAGGAAGATGAAGATGAAGATGAAGAGGATGAGGAAGGTGAAGAGGAGGAGGTGGTTCAAAGTGAGGTGGTGAAGCAAAATGAAGAGGATCAGCATTAAAATGAGGTGGAGCAGGAAAATGTGGTGGTGCCTCAAAACCAGGGGGAGCAGCAAGATGGGTTTCAAGACCCTTATAATCTAGAAAAGAAGATTAGCGATCTTGAAATTTTGTTTAAACGACTCAAGGAAAGGAAGGAAAGGATGGAAAGCAGGGAAGAGAGCTCTGGTTCTAACAAGTTGGGGTGAAATGGAGTAAAGTAGTTTAGGATGATGGTGTTTTATGTTTTTAGTATGTTTAATTAGTATTTAGGTTGGATAATTAGATGTATATATGGTTGTAGCTTTTAAAAAATATCAATGAAATATTTGATGTTTAATTAATTGTTTATGGTTGCTTGTGAATGTTTGATTTAAGGAAGTCAACAAACCAAAATTTGCATAAGGGTAAGTGGTGCAAAAAATGTGGAGGGTTGTGTTTCCCCTGATGTTAAAGGGGTGTTTGGTTTCTTGGATAATACAGTCTTTTTAGAAGACTATTAACACTTAAACAGTAAACTGTGTTGTAATGCAAGAACAACAATATCACCAAAACTGATTAAGTGTCTTCCTTTACACTTAATCACCTCCAAATGTATGAGTGCAGTATTGTTTTAAAAGAAAATTGAGTTGCACAAAGTTTGTACTGCTAGGCAAACGTTTGTACTGCTGGGTAGCCGTTAGTACTGTCTGGGTTTTAACCGTGGTTTATTTCTAGCCGTTGGGGTAATTTTTGTCAATTACTTCGCTTTAGGGTTTCATAAATTGGATAACTCTCTTTCTTTATATAATTTATACGATTTCTTCAAACTTAAGAAACAATTAATTGAAGTCGGTCCAATCATAACCCAGCACTCTAATCAAGCATTTAATCAATTTTCATGGCAAATTTAGAGTTTTGTGATACACATAACCAGGTTGCATTCTTGGAGAAACCAGAAGGGAGTCAAGACTTCCACCAGATAGTAGATTTTCTAAACACTACCTACATCAGGTATGCTCTTACAGTCAATCCTACTATCTATGTCTCTCAAATCAAACAGTTTTGGCAGACTGTTACTACCAATACATTTGAGAATGGAGACAAAGAGTTAATTGCAACAGTTGATGGCAAAACAATAACTATTACTGAGGCATCTGTTAGGAGGCATCTCCATTTAGCAGATGAAAATGGTATTAGTTCTTTGCCTAATACTGAAATTTTTCATCACCTTTCCAGAATGGGGTATGACACATCTTCTCAAATTCTGACTTTTCAAAAAAGATTTTTTGCCCCACAATGGAGATTCTTCATACATACCATCCTTCATTGTTTAAGTCCAAAGAAAACCTCATGGGAGCAATTCAGTAGCAATATTGCAACTGCTCTCATTTGTTTAGCAACAAACAGGACTTTTAACTTTTCAAAATTAATTTTTGATGGTATGGTGAAAAATGTGGATAACAAATACAAGTTTTTAATGTATCCAAGGTTTATACAAACGGTTTTGCATATAAGGAAAAGTTTTGTTCTATCTCATAAAATTGTTTATCCAACTCCTTGCCTTACTAAAAAACTATTAAGTAACATGAGCATGGTATCTAGGGGGTTTAATGGGATAGTATTTCCACTTTTTGAAACAATGTTGGTTCAAAATCAAAACATTCATGGTGAAGGATCAACAAGCCCAATTGATTCCCATCACACACCCACAGGTTCATCTGGTTCTCAATCAGCCTCACAACTAACTTCAACACATCTGGAAATGCCAAATATGGGGGGAAATGCCCCATGATTCACTTCTCCTAGGAGGTAACACACCTGGAAGTGATGAGGAGAGAATGTCACTAAAGGAATTGATGGATATTTGTACCAAATTGACTCAAAGGGTGACTGGCTTGGAGAAAGAACTCAAGGAGACAAAGAAAGAACTCAAAGAGACAAAGCAAGAACTCAAGGAGACAAAGCAAGAACTCAAGGAGACAAAGCAGTTGTATGCTACTGCTTACAAGAAGCTCATTGAAAAAGTGAAGAAATTGCAGTCTAAAGTCAAGTCACTTAAAGCAAAGAGAAAGGAAAATATTGTGGAGTCTACAAGCTCAGATGATGATGATTCAGATGATAACATGGATGATTCTTCCAAACAGGGGAGGAAGACAGCTGATATTGATCAAGACCCCAATATTTCTTTGGTTGAAGAGAATGTTGAGTTTCAGGGGAGGCAAGATATGGGTGAAGAAAATTTGGATGCTGAAAATATTGGTACTGCTCAGGAAGATGAAAGATCAAAAATTGAGATTGCAAATTTCCTTGATCAAACAAGAGTTGCAAATCAAGCAACTGAAGCAATGTTTAATGACGCTCAACAAGTTCAGTCTATGATTGATGCTGATGATGTTTTAAAGGAAAGGGTTGGTGAACTCAGAGCAGATGAAGTGTTGTCCATTGATGAGAAGTCAAGACAACTTGTTGAACTAATAAATTCCAGAAGAAAGTCTGCTGCAGAACAAAAAGCCAAAGAAAAGAGGAGTAAACCACCTAGTCAAGCTGAGCAAAGAAACACCATGTGTGTTTACATGATGAACATGGCTGGATACAAAAGGAAGCATTTCCAAGGTAAAAGTTTTGAGGAGATTAAGAGTGAGTTTGAAAGGGTTCACAGAAGAGTGAACACATTTATTCCCATGGGAATAGAAGAACCAACTAGAGATACAAAGAGATATGGTCTAATATTGGAGTCTGAATCTTCAAAGAAACAGAAGATTGGTGAACAAGAAGTACCTATAGCAGAGGAAGAAGAAACAGCAGAGGAATTAACTGATGAAAGGCTCAAGCAGCATATGATTGTTATAATCCCATAAGCATTGAATATTCATCATCCTATTCAAGCTAAACATCCAATTATTGATTTGGAGATACACAAAGATACATTTGGGAAAGTTTGGAAGATAATCAGGGTAGGAGGACACTCAGAATTTTATAAGTATTTTGAAGATATGCTGAAGATTTTTGATAGAGAATACTTGGACAAGCTATGGAGTCTGGTTCAAGAAAGGTTCAGATCTACAGATCCTATACAAGACAAAGAAAAGGAGCTATGGGTGGAATTGAAGATGTTGTATGAACCTGATCCAAAAGATATCTTATGGCATTTTCGAGCTCATGAGTTGAGTACAAAATGGAGACTGTATGATACATGTGGTGTTCACCATGTATCTACAAAGAATGGAGTGGATGTCTACATGCTGATAGAAAAAGATTATCCATTAAGGGCAGCTAGCTTATTTGTTATGTTAGATGCTAAGCTCACAGTTACTGATGAAGACTCAGTAATGGCAAGAGAGTTGCTGAGAAAGATCTTCAGACAAGCAAAAAGGAAATAATGTTATTACTGCTAGTGTAAATATTAGTACTGCCAGGTTTAACTTTGTACTAACAGGTTTAACTTTGTATAGACGATATTTGGATTTTGTAACAATTTTCTTTAATAAAACAGATAGTCTATAGACGATATTTCGTATTTCCCTCCCTAAAATTTTTAAAAAGCCCCCCATTTTTTTCAGCAAATTTCAAAATTAAAGCCCCCCATATATATATTTTTCAGAAAATTTACTTATTTCGCACATTTCTCACCAATCACATCCACCAGTCACCATTCAACAGTCACGACACAGCCACCACTCACCATCCACCACTCGCCGGTCCGGCCATCAACAACGGAGGGAGGTTCATTTAGATCTAAATTAGGTACTTTTTTTAATTAGGAAATCATTTTTTTTATGCAATGGTGAAATTATATTATTCTCGAAATTGTTTTTTTACAATTATAAAGATAGTAAATTCTGCCCAGACAGATTCCAATTAGTATGTGCTTGATGTTTGTGATCAAAGGGAATTTTGAGTACCACTACAATACCCACTGTCCATTGTAATTATACACAAAAGATTTGATGCTTATATTGGTTTAATTTGTGACTTGTAGGATATATAGTTTTTTCAAGTTGTATTTTGGGTTTAACATGAATGAAAAATAGCATCTTCAACTTGAAAACCAACTGTTATTACATAACAAAATTATGCATACATAGATGCATTGTTGATTGCATAGTTAATTACATAGCAGGAGAAAACATAGTACTTGTTACAGTAGCATCATAACATCAAGACATAGATAGCTAGCTAATGGTCCTTTTCCCTTTACCCTTAGTGAATTCAACTAGGCCTTTTCCCTTTCTGTTGGGATTCTTGATTTGATGAGACAAAATAAATAGAAGAATGAAACAAAAGGGCTTAAAGTGACAAGAAGGGAAACAACAAAAAGATGGAGAATTTGGAAGATTCTAGAAGACATGCATAAAAGATTTAGTTTCCTAATTGTATTATAATTGTATTTCTTGTAAACCCTAATCCTCTAGTTATATAAAGAGGACATGGGTCATTAATTTATGTGTGCACAGAAAATATGTAGTCGGATAAAGTGTGTGTGTGTAACCTAGACATAGGAAAAACGTCTAAGGTTTGTTACCTCCAAGATCAGAGGTGTCTTTGATCCTGTTATTGTTGAGTAACCGTTCTATTGTGATCGAATAGAATTGGAGGTGATGTGGAAAAACCTTGTTCATAATATTGTTGTTCTTATTGTTTATTATTCCGCTGCGTATCAATATTATGTTCCTAGATAATATGAGGTCTAAACAACCTCGAGCTACAACGATTCTACAGGTGGTATCAGAGCGGGTTGATCGTGATATCTAGGGATTTAACGAGGTTTACTGTTGTTGAGACAAGCAAATTCGAAGAAAAAGGTCTGATCAGTTTTAAAGTTTTTTTTAATCGGTCTTTTAAAGTGTTTAAGGTATTCTCGGATTATTAATGTATATCTGATCTGATGGGTACATAAAAGTTAAACCTCATACTGGTCGACAAAAGGTTTTATTAATGATCGAAATTGAATGGCTTCTCGTACTGATTCAATTCATTATTGATTTAATTGGTCGGTTGTGGGGCTGTTCGCATTAATGTCGAAGTCAATCGCATTCAAGATTATTCGTTTGTTGGGCTGGACACAATACGCATGGTGGTCAACGTGAGGTATTTTAATTGCAAGTGAGGTACTACTACTTCATTTATTGTTGATATCACGTGGGACAGTTTTTCTTTGTGATTTTATTGGATGAGATTTCATGTGAGCTTTTGATTATACTGCTGCTCGGGTATTGTTCTACTGCTACATGTTTTGATCATTTTGCTGCTACCTATAATTGATTCTACTGCTACGCTGCAAATAGTGCTGCTCGGCTTTATTTGATACTAATGCTGCATTATTTTTTTTTCTGCTGTTGCGCTTATTGGTTAATACTACTGCTAGTAGTGTTTGGTTTGATATATATGCTTAAGTTACAAGTAGTAAGGGGAAGTACATGAAGGTTGGATGAGTTACACACACATAAGGTTATTGGTTCACACACACAAGAGAGCTATTGGATTTAATGTACATGCATCACTCGAGGGGAAGTTTTTATTGCTTACATTCCCTATTTGTTGATAACAAAAAGGGGAAGAAATATTGTGGTGGCATGGCATGGTTTAAGGGGAAGACAAGTTTGTTTCATTTAGGGAGATGTTTAAATCTCAACTTCTCTACTTCATCTAGGGAAGTTCGTACACGACTTTGTTTGTTTTGTCATCATCAAATAGGGGAAGATTGTCCAGATTCTTGATTTGATGAGACAAAATAAATAGAAGAATGAAACAAAAAGGGCTTAAAGTGACAAGAAGAGAAACTACAAAAAGATGGAGAATTTGGAAGATTCTAGAAGATATGCATAAAAGATTTAGTTTCCTAATTGTATTATAATTGTCTTTCTTGTAAACCCTAATCCTCTAGTTATATAAAGAGGACATGGGTCATTAATTTATGTGTGCACAGAAAATATGTAGTCGGATAAAGTGTGTGTGTGTAACCTAGACGTAGGAAAAACGTCTAAGGTTTGTTACCTCCAAGATCAGAGGTGTCTTTGATCCTGTTATTGTTGAGTAACCGTTCTATTGTGATCGAATAGAATTGGAGGTGATGTGGAAAAACCTTGTTCATAATATTGTTGTTCTTATTGTTTATTATTCCACTGCGTATCAATATTATGTTCCTAGATAATATGAGGTCTAAACAACCTCGAGCTACAATGATTCTACACTTTCTCTTCTTTGCTTGGATTTCTTCCCAAGTTTCCTAATTTGGTAGGCCTAGAACTTGTTCCCTTTTTCCTGGGATTGAAATAGTGTGAACTTGAGCAGGTTTTTTTGGAGATTGTGGCTTTCTTTGACACAGCTTTATCTTCAGATGTTGAATGATAGCTAGAAACCCAGCTATCATTGAAAAAGCTACTGTTGAAGGAGCTAAAATCAGAGCTTGAGTCAACAACCTTTCCCTTTGGTGGTATTCTCTTATGAAAGCTACCTGTAGGAGGGTAGGGGAAATTCCAATCAGGTTTAGGAGACATTAGTTCTGATGAATCAGAGGATATTTCAATAACATTTGGCTTGGAAGTCATTATGGATGAGGTTTAGTGTTTGACAGGTTTTTGATGGTGTAATGTTGTGTTTATGTAATGGCCATTTAAAGTAAAGAGGATCACATAGTTCAATGTATAAGTAAATGCCATTAAAGGCTTGGTTGGTATGTGCAGGCAACTTCCTGCATTTAGGTGTAATAAACCTAGTTTGACTTTGACTTTCTTAAGTATATGCATTTTTGGAACTAGGCAGTGCTTATCCCAAACACCCCTTTATGCAGTCAAAGCTAGCAATACTTCTAGCCAGTCATTAACAAGACCTTATTAAGCACTAGTCTTCTCCTGAATATTCAAATTAACATTCCATTGTGTTGCAATTCTTCTAGTAAACCTTATTAAACACTTGACATTGTAACTTCATCAATCTAAAGCTTCATATATGTACTAAACACTTGACATTGTAACTTGTACTAATCCCACATTTTTCTTAATCAGTGAAATTATACATATTAAATTTGTGGTAAGAAAAAACTTACAAATCAAAAGGCAGTTAGAAAATAATATTGACATTAACATAGCTCCATTAATATTTAACATCATACATCTATCATTACCATTCGATTTACTTCCCAAAAGACATCATAAAAAGCACCCATCTTAAAAATCAGAAAAACTACCAACAACATCAACCATGAAACCACAAAACACAAAAGACAGAAACATAGACAACTAGCATATCAACCACATCAGTAGTCCATTGATCCAAGCTTCGTGATAAAGTTGCACAAATCACCTAGACGCTTATGCTTTTGGGCAATATCAACAAGCAACCTATCAGATGCCATCATGTCCTCCTCTTGCATCCTCCTTAAATCAGCAATGCTTTCAAGAGCAGAATCAAAACCATATAAAAGCTTTAACTCCTTGATTATCTTATCCCTATTGTTTATCATCATTCTTTTCTCATAAACCTTATCTCTCAAATCATGAACTTCCTTGGAAGTAGCTTCAACCTGTCGCTCATAGTAAACCAGCATCATGTCCTTCACAAGCTTTGAGTTTGCAACTGTTGCCAATTCAGAACAAATCACTAGTTTAGTTTCCATGATTTTTATAACAAAAACTTTTTAGATTTTTTGTAATTTAAAATTTTTTGTTTTGGTTTGTTAAGAAGAGATGAAAATTATGAGAGAGGTATGTTGCTTTATATACAACAACAATCAAGAAACACCTAGAGGAAGGAAGATGTATCGAGCCTAGCAATGTGAATAGTGTGTAATGATGAAATAGCCTTCCCTATAATTACTTGCAAGTTGCAAGTTGCAACAAAAACCATTAATACTATACAGAGTATTATTTTAATTTTCACTTTGCAACAAAAACCATTAATACCAGTTTTTACTAATGTATAGTTGTAATATTTTCAAAATAAACATTTTATCCCACATTAGAGTTGGTCCCAAACGTATCAAACATTTACAATTTTATATTGGTTTAATTTGTGACTTGTACTAGCAGTACTAACTTTATACTAGCAGTACTAACTTTCACTAGCAATAGTACCTTTTGTACTAGTAGTGGTAAATACTTGGTTTACTTATGCACAAATGATTTGATGCTTATATTGGTTTAATTTGTGACTTGTAGGATACATACGTTACCATTTGACCTCAACAATAGCATGGACAAGTCTTGGATGAAAACTAGTAGGACCAAGAAACAATATATTGATGGAGTACAAGAGTTTATTAAGTATGCAGAACACAACTTGCAGAAGATGAGGAACATCGACCCACAAGGTAATAAACAACAGCTTAAGAGGCCATGTCCGTGTATCTCATGTTTAAACCGCATAGAGCGTAAAGTGGAGGATGTGCAGCTCCATTTATTCTGCTACGGGATTAATCAAAACTACACAAAATGGGATAAACATGGAGAAAATGATGAGCAAGCAACAACTGCCCAAATACCTGTTAATGCTACAACAGAGGAGTTTGTTGACGACATGGATTTCGACATGGATTTTGTTCCAGAAATTCCAACAGATGGCCCAACAACAGTAAACATGGTTAATGCTACAAAAGAATGTTTTGATGAGGATAACCTTGCCAAGTTTCAACAACTATTATTAGACGTGGAGAAGCCACTTTACGAAGGATGTCCTGACTTCACAAAGTTGTCCGCAATAGTTAAACTACTCAACTTGAAGGGTAAGTATGGAGCTTCTGATAAGTTCTTTACTGAATTACTAGGATTGTTGAAAAAGATGCTACCTGCTGGTAATGAAATGGTTGAAAAAACTTATGAGGCAAAAAAACTAGTGAGAATGATGGGATCAGGATACAAAAAGATACATATATGTAGCAACAACTGCATTCTTTTCTAGAATGTTAACAAGGAGTTGACAGTTTGTCCAACTTGTGGGACATCAAGATGGAACGTGGATAGTAAGACACATAAAGTGTACGAAAGCATTCCGGCAAAGGTAATGTGGTACTTTCCAATTATACCAAGACTGCAACGCCTCTTTAAGTTAGAAAGTATTTCAGAAGATCTAACATGGCACGCAACAAGGAGGATAACAGATGGTGTTTTACGTCACCCCGCAGATTCACAGGCATGGCGTACCATAGATGAAAAATTCCCCGAAATTGCTGAAGATCCGAGAAATCTACGGCTAGGAATATCGGCTGATGGGGTTGACGTCAACTCAGGAAATAGGCATCACAGTGTATGGCCAGTTTTATCTGTCATATACAACCTTCCTCCATGGTTGTGTATGAAAAGAAAGTTTATCATGCTTTCGGTATTGATATCGGGATACCCGGGAAATGATATCGATGTATTTTTAGAACCGTTGGTTGATGATCTGCAAACCTTATTCGAGGTTGTGTTAAGGACGATAAATGATTACCCTGCACTTGGTACATTATGTGGCTGCCCATACAGTGGATTCAAAGGTTGTGTAGTATGTGGGAAAGATACACACTGTGTTAGACTTTCCGCCTCATCCAAGCAAAGTTATGCTGGACACAGACGATATCTACCATACAACCATCCGTTCAGAACGCAAAGGAAGGCGTTTAATGGACAAGAAGAACCACGTCATGCTCCAAATCCATTGACCGGGGAACAAATATACAACGAGGTACAACATATTGAAAATAAGTGGGGAAAAGGAAAAACCTCGAAAAACCAAGATCAAGATACCAGAGGCAGAGGTGGGAAGATTAAAAAGCAGAAAAGGAAAACAACAGAAGAAGAGGGTAGTTCAAGCCAAGCAAATGAAGCATATTGGAAGAAATTCAACATTTGGTATCGAAAGCTAAGGTATTGGAGGCATCATTCTGTTCCGCATTGTATTGACTTCATGCATGCAGAAAAGAATGTCGGTGAGAGTCTACTCGGAACTTTGCTGAATGTTCCTGGAAAGACAAAAGATGGAATGAATGCTCGACTGGATCTGGAAGAGTTAGGGATAAAAGAAGAGTTGTTTGCTAGGCAAGAAGCAGACAAAACAACACTACCTCCAGCAGGTTACACATTAACGAATGCTGAAAAAGACATCTTCTGTGATACGTTAAGCAACATCAGGGTACCACAAGGCTATTGTTCAAATTTCTCTAGTTTGGTCAGCCTAAACGATAGGAAGCTCATTGGCCTTAAATCACATGACTATCACATGCTAATGCACGAGTTTTTACCCATTGCTATACGTTCAGTCATGCACCCGCCCACACGATATGCTATTATCAGGTTTTGCTTTTTCTTTAAATCTCTATGTAGGAAAGAAATCAGCTTGCAAGAACTAGATAACATGCAAGAAGAACTTGTTGTGACACTGTGCCTACTCGAGAAGTTCTTTCCTCCGTCATTTTTTGATATTATGATACACTTGACTGTGCACCTAACTAAAGAGGTAAAATTATGTGGTCCCATATGCTTTCGGTGGATGTATCCCTTCGAAAGATGTATGAAGGTTATTAAAGGACATGTGCGAAACAGAAATAGACCAGAGGGATGCATTGCTGAGGAGACTATCGCAGAAGAAACAATAAAGTTTTTTAGCGAATATCATAAAACCATGAAAACTATTGGTATCCCAGCTGATAAACATGTAACCAATGAAGATGAGGACGGAAAGCCATTGTCGGCCGGCAAACCAAGTAAAGTTTTCGGAGAATCCTTTCAGAAAGCACATTTGTATGTAATACAAAATACATATGAAATTCAGCCGTATATCGAGTAAGTATTACTAACACATGTCGATTTCGTTGCTTAAAATGTTCTATCAAATATAATAATCAAAGACATTTATTTGTTTCAGGCGACACAAGGAAGTTTTGAAAAGAAAAAACTCGGGTAAAAAAATGGCATTGCTGGAGAATGAGCACAGTAAATCTTTTGCTAAGTGGTTACGCGAAGAGGTAATTACTCGTATGTTGTTTATAATTGTTTGTTTGTTGCTATCATCATAATTGTCCCTCCTGTATAGACATTAGATAGAGGTCGACCAGCACACCATTTCATTATCCTAAACACTCCTATTCTTTAATTGTTTGTTTGTTGTTCCTGCAATTTAAAGGTAATATATACTTGTAATGAAATTCAGGTTGAGAGAGAGTTAGCGATATCCAATGATAGTGTATCAGAAACTGTGAGGTGGATATCATTTGGACCACGCGCCAGCATAGTGAAATATGAGGCGTATAACATCAATGGGTATACATTTCGTACGAAAAGTAATGATGGCATAGTTTACCAGAACAGTAGGGTTAGTGTTGAGGCAGTAGATCTTCACATATCCAAAGAAGTTGCAACAACAAGTAAAACATTTTATTATGGGGTTTTACAAGAGATATGGGTACTAGATTACCTTTTCAGGCAAATTCCTCTTTTCAAATGTGATTGGGTTAATCACAAAACTCATGGGGTCAAACACGATACTCTTGGTTATACGTTGGTAGACCTGAATACTTTCGGCCACAAGGATGATCCGTTCATATTAGCGTCACAAGCAACACAAGTGTTTTATGTGAAAGACCAGGCACAGAAAAATTTGTCCATTGTCTTTAAAACACCTACCAAGAATTACAAAGATACATATGACGAAGTCGATGAGGAGTTTAGTACAGTCATTCACGAGCAAAATGAAAACATATTGCCACGTGTACATAAAGACGACTTGGGCAAGGAATCACGAAGTGACTACTATCGAACCGACTGTGAAGGTATTGTTATACGAAAATCCAAGTGAAGCATGTCATGCTGCAAGTTAAGACTGCTTGTGTAACAGTTAAGACTGCTGGTTGAAGTTAAGACTGCTGCTCAAGGCTAAGTGCAAGGTTACTGCTGGTATTGTTAAGTTAGTACTGTTAGATGAATAGCTGTTTTAGTATTAAATAGTTGTTCCTGTAATTTAGCCTGTTGTAATGGATTTTGACTCAAAAAAGTCAAGCTTTTCAATGGCAATGAAAAATTTTGCGGTTTTCACTGTTATATGTCCACTTGCAGTCAAGCTTTATTGTAGTATATGCACTTGCAGGCACTTTAGTAACATGTTACTTCATTATAAAGTTGAAAATTGACTTTAGAAAGTCAAGTAACCTGGTTCCTAGGGGCAAGTAACATACTTACATACTACTGCATTAAACTAGATAGACTATAAAATCCCAGCATTGTAATGGGGCAAATGAAGAGTCATGACTAATAGTCTGAACTCAAAATATGACTCTATGATTTAGACACCTAAATAAATACTTCATGTGACCATATGTAACATCTTGAATTTAGTCACACAAACACTCAATGTGACTAATATCAAGGTTAATGATAACTGAGTTCACATTTTGCTATACATAATAGTCACATGATAACGCTCAAATCTAACATGTTTTTATTAGCGTTATTTTGATGATTGTGCATGTTATTTGGTTATATTTATGAACATTTTACGCTTAAAAGGTACAAAAGATGTATTCAGGTTCAGGTACAACTATGTTGAAGGAAATTGAGAAAAAGACGAAGAAAAGTCGACAAAATCAAGTATATATGCACGAAGAGAAGTTTTCCGTTCAAGATAAAGATTCATGCTATGATTATTTCCAAGTTCAAGAGAAAGATGTGAAAATGGAGTCAAGATTAAGTGCCAAAAAGTGTGTTAAAAGATGAAGTTATATAGTTGAAATTCATGTGCAAGAACCGGTCTCAACCCAAGGTTCACAAATCCCAACCCAAGGTTGAAGCTGAAATTCAAACCCAAAGTCCAAAAGCTCAACATGAGGTTCAGCAGAATGTCCCAGCCGCTAAGTCTGAAGTCCAAACCGAAGGTTCAAGATCCCAACCGCAGGTTCAGGAACTTAAAGTCTTCCAAAGTTGCATTTAAGTGAAGAATTAAGTACCATTACTCCCATGGCCGATCATATACTCCTAATAACTCATTTTTCCTGCACCTTAATGACCCTTTGTGCCCAAGAAACATGCTTGGTGACCAAGGATTATTCAACTACAAATAGGAGTGCTTGGTTAAGTATTTTCATTACCCTTATCATCTAAAAAATTCATTATCTATTATCAAAGTATCATACTAATTCTCTCCATACTTGGATGATTCTCTCCTACCACTCCCCACCATTTCTAGAGGTGTTGGGGAGTTGGTTTGGTCAACATTTGCAAGACATATGACTTGATCATCCTTACAACATAAGCTTGATTATAGTTCACACCAATTAAACACCACCTTCATCACCAACAATCCTTATGTTGGGAATAAAATGTTCAAGTCAAAGAGCCTGCCAGATGAGTTATTGAGCCTGCTAGTTGATTTTGAAGAAGTTTAAGATGTACTAACAGTACCTTCTGGGTAAGAAGGTACTGCTAGTTAATGAAGGACCTGCCAAGTTGATGATCAAGTTGATAGATATTTATTTGTAGATATTTGTTGTATTATTAGTCTTTGTACAATGTAATACGTTATGTAGAAGTAGTTCAGTCTTCCATGTTTGTGCAGAAGAATATACAGAGTAGTTTACATTGGTAGTTGTATTTAATTGTAGGCTAGAAAAGTCCAAGTATCTTATTATATTGTGCAACTTGACAACTTGTAATAAGGGGTCCTTATCCTATAAAAGGATCCCTTAGTCACCACCTTTGTAGTTAATCTCTTTTTCAACTAAGAACTTAGCAATATCCAAAACAGAACATCTCTCTAGTAACTTAGTTACTAATTCACAAATCCTTAACAAATCAAAGATTCAAGGTTACTTTGTAATCCTGGTGATAGTTAGATCATCCGTATTATTTCATCAATAATATTGAATCGTTTTGTGTTATACAAGTTGTGTTCATTGTTCATTATTATTCACGTTTACATACTCATCACCTTTGTGTTCTTTTAAGTGTGTTATAGTAAATTCCGCATACTACATCACATTCATTCATAAATATCCCAAACACATTATTAAGATTCACATCCCAAGTGTTTGTATAATCCTTCACAAGTGGTATCAGAGCTAGGCTGATATTTACGATTTAAAAGAACAATGGACATTGAACACATTCAAACAAATGTTGCTGCAAAACTTCCATTACTCAAACAAAATGAGTTTGATATGTGGAGACTGAGGGTAGAGCAATACTTTCAAGTGCAAGACTATGCACTTTGGGAGATCATTGAAGAAGGAAATTCATTCAAACCCACAATCACCACCTCCACAGTAAACGATGCACTAGTAACACATGTGCAAGTAAACCCAACAAGCGCAGAAGAAAGAATTCAATAGAGAAATGATCTTAAAGCCAGGAGTATGCTTCTCATGACTATTCCAAATGATCAGCTTTTGATCTTCAACAAGTACAAATGTGCTAAAACCCTTTTTCAAGCTATTGTGGCTAGATTTGGTGGAAATGATGCCACCAAGAAAACTCAGAAAACTCTCCTCAAACATCAGTTTGAAAACTTTGCAGCCACAACAAATGAGTCTTTGGACAGTATGTTCAATATACTACAAAAGCTTTCAAGTCAGTTAGCCATTCATGAAGTGATGATATCTCAAGAAGACTTAAACTCCAAATTCCTTAGGAGTTTACCCTCTGAATGGTCCATGCATGTCATTGTCTGGAAAAACAAACCAGATATTGATCAGATGAGTCTTAATGATCTCTACAACAACTTCAAAATAGTAGAGCATGAAGTGAAGAAGACTACTGGTTCAAGCTCAGGAAATATGGCTTTTGTATCATCTCCAAGCACCTCAAAGGTAGTAGATGAAGAAAAAGATGGTAGAGAAGAAGGTACTGCCAACACAAATTTTGGTACTGCCAGTACTTCTAGCAGTACCAAAACAATTCTAGATGAAACAATTGGTTGTGCTTTCCTGACATCACAACACAATGGGTCCATATTGACTTTTGAAGATCTTCAAGAGATCAATGATGATGATCTTGAAGAAATGGACATAAAGTGGCAACTTTCACTTCTGAGCATAAGGGCTAAGAAGTTACTGATGAGGACTGGAAAGAAGATTATCATAGATGGTAATGAGCCTGCTGGGTATGACAAGTCCAAAGTGGAGTGTTACAACTGCCACATGAAGGGTCACTACTCAAGAGAGTGTAGAAGACCAAAGAAGCAGGATGATAAGGGAAGAGGGTTTGAGAACAAGAACAAGGGAAGCTTTGAGAAGAAGGGAAGCTTTGAGAACAAGAGCAAGGTTGTGGAAATCACTGAACCTAAAGCTATGGTAGCTATTGATGGGATGGGTTTTGATTGGAGTTTTATGGGTGAAGAGGAATCAACTTCAGATGAAATGGCTCTAATGGCTTTCTCCACTCCTGAGGTACAAATTACTAAATGTTCTAATACTTGTAAAGTTTTTGAAGAATTACAAACTTTTATAAAACTTTATGATGAACTGAAAGTAGAAGAAAGAAAAAATCATCAAGACCTAGTTAACCATAAGTGTGGTGTGGCCAAACTTGAGAAGCAGATAATCCATTTTAGGGAAAATGAACTCACTTTTTCTGACACTAAAACCATTCTTAATAGGGAAATATTTTTGAAAGATGCTGAAATAAAAATGTTAAGAACTGAGTGTGCTAAAATGACTTTGGCAAAGGAAAATATTCAACTAACAGTTACCACTTTGGAAACTGCTTTTGACTGTACTAGAAGCATAGGTGAAAATAAAATGAATAAGAGAATCAAATCTGGGATTGGATACAATACTTGTCCACCTCCTTATAGAGGAATCCCTTGTCCCCCAGGAATAGATCTTACAGAATCAGGTTTACATGAATTCATCAACAAACCATTAGCTAAACCTGTAGAGAAAAGTGAACCTGTTGAGAGTGCTAAGGTTGCTTCACTCTCCAAGGTGCTCACTGATAAGAAATCAGATGTTCTAATTATTGAAGATTGGACATCTGATGATGATGAAGAAGAGACTGTTTCAATCATAGGAAACAAAGTAGGACCAATCAGTCCTAAAAGAGTAGAGATTAAGACTAAGGCTAAAGCTGTTCTGAAAACAGTTGAAAGTTTGTGTTAAATGTAATAGCAAACCTAGAGGTAGCCAAAGAAATTGGAACAATCTTAAGTCACACCAACTTGGTGATGATTTTGTTATGTACAATAAGGCTTGCTATTACTGTGGTAGTTTTAATCATACACATGCTTATTGTAACAACTGGGTTTCTGGGAGTAAATCAAAGTCTAAAACAAATGGAACATACCCCAGAAAAAGTTTTGTGAAGTCTAACACACCAAAAGTTGATCATACTGTTAGACCAAATAAGCCTGTTAACTCAAAACCAACTGATAAGGGTGCAAGAAACACTTTCAAATATGCACCAAAAGTTGTGAATAGTCCCATTCAAAAGAAATCTGTGGTCAAAACACAAGATTGGAGACCAAAACCAAAAGGTCCTACTAGACCAAAAGGTCCTGCTAGACCAAATGGTACTGCCAAAATTGGTACTGATAGACCAAAGACCACAAAATGGATTAAAAGGGAAAATGCTGTTAAGTCCTCAGCATGTTGGATATGGAGACCACTCCAATCAAAAGGTGCATCAACAATCCTAAAGAGGTTTGATTTCATTGATGCAAGAGGCAAACCCAAGTCAGTCATGGCTTGGGTACCCCAAGGAAACTAATATGTCTATATATGTGCAGGAACATTCCAATGATATGGCTGATAAAGGATATGTAGATAGTGGATGTTCAAGGCACATGACAGGCAACATGTCTTACCTCACAGACTTCAAAAAATTTGATGGAGGATATGTTACCTTTGGGGGAGGAATCAAAGGAAAGATTACTGGTAAAGGTACAATCAAAAGCAGTAAATTAGATTTTGAAAATGTGTACTTTGTGAAAGAACTTCAGTTTAATCTCCTTAGTGTCTCACAAATGTGTGACAAAAAGAAAAATGTTCTATTTACTGAAAATGAATGTATGGTTCTTTCTTCTGATTTTAAAATGCCTGATGAAAGTCAGATCCTTCTTAAAATCCCAAAAAGGAACAATATGTACAATGTTCATTTAAAGAACATTGATCCTAAGGAGAGTTTAACTTGTCTAGTAGCAAAAGCCTCATTGGATGAATCTATGCTTTAGCATAGAAGGCTTGGTCATGTAAACTTTAAAACAATCAATACAATTGCAAAATATGATTTGGTTAGAGGTTTACCCAAAAAGATTTTTCAAAATGACCAAACCTGTGTTGATTGTCAAAAAGGCAAACAACATAGAGCTTCTTGTAAGCCCAAGACCCATAACTCAATTTCTCAAGCTTTATACATGCTTCATATGGATCTTTTTGGTCCTACTAATGTGAGTAGCTTGAATGGTAAAAAATATTGTCTTGTAGTTACTGATGATTACAGCAGATTTTCTTGGGTTTTCTTTTTAAGATCTAAGCATGAAACAAGTGAGATTCTTAAGTCTTATATAACTGAGGTAGAAAACCAAGCTGATAAGAAAGTGAAAGTAATCAGATGTGACAATGGGACAGAATTCAAGAATAGGGTTATGGATGAATTTTGCAAAGAAAAAGGAATAAAAAGAGAATTTAGTGTAGCTAGAACCCCACATCAAAATGGAGTAGCAGAAAGGAAAAATAGAACACTTATAGAGGCTGCTAGAACAATGTTAGTAGACTCTAAGTTGCCTATTTCATTTTGGGCTGAAGCAGTAGGTACTGCTTGTTATGTGCAAAACAGGGTTCTTGTGATAAAACCACATAAAAAGACACCTTATGAACTTTTCTTTGGTAGAACACCATCTTTAAGTTTTATGAGACCTTTTGGATGTCATGTCACTATTCTCAATACCAAAGATCATTTAGGCAAGTTTGAAGGAAAAGCTGATGAAGGCTATTTGATAGGGTATTCTTTGCAAAGTAAGGCCTATAGAGTGTATAATAGTTGCACTAGGCTAGTGGAAGAAAATCTTCACATAGAGTTTCAAGAGAAACTAACAAATGTGAAAGGCATTGGGCCAGATTGGATGTTTGACATTGATAGGCTTTCAGATTCTATGAATTATGTGCCTGTTGCAGGTACAAATACTAATGATAATGCAGGTTTTGAAGACAATGTTGAAACACCTAAAGATCAAGATTACATCTGGATGCCAATTTGGAAAGGATTGGATTTATCTTCAAGTCATGAAGAACCTTCAAATTCAACAAATGAAGGTATTGAAGATGATCATGGAACTCAGGGTCAAGAGAATCAAGAAAGTAGTGCAAATGAAGATGGTACTGCTAGTTCACCAGATGGTACTGCCAGTTCACAAATTGGTACTGCTGAACCTTTGAATGTTCAAACAGATGATTCTTTACCAGAAGAAGTGGGGATTGGCAATCTTCCATTTACCTATGAAGTTCCTGCAACACACAACACAAGAATTCTCAAGGATCACTCCATTGATGTTGTGATTGGTAGCATTGATTCTGGTGTTAGAACAAGAACTCAAGTCTTGACTTCAGACCAAGAAGGGTTTATCTCATCTATCTATGAAGAAAAGAATCATGAAGTTGCCAACATATGCCTGTTTTCATGTTTTCTTTCACAGGTTGAACCCAAAAATATTAACAAATCCTTAAATGATGCAAGTTGGATTGAAGCAATGCAAGAAGAACTTCTTCAATTCAAGCTTCAGAAGATTTGGAAATTGGTTGATTTGCCAAAAGGTCATTGGGCAATTGGAACCAAATGGGTGTTCAGAAAAAAAGAAAGATGAAAGGGGGATAGTGATCAGAAACAAAGCAAGATTGGTGGCCCATGGGTATACTCAAGAAGAAGGGGTAGATTATGAAGAGGTTTTTGCTCCAGTTGCAAGACTTGAAGCAATCAGGCTATTTTTGGCCTATGCTTCTTTCATAGACTTCACTGTTTACCAAATGGATGTCAAGAGTGCCTTCTTATATGGTACTATTGGAGAAGAAGTTTATGTCTCTCAACCTCCTGGCTTCATTGATGCAGAGTATCCAGACAAGGTGTATAGGGTTACCAAGGCTCTTTATGGTCTACACCAAGCTCCTAGGGCATGGTATGAAACATTGGCTTTCTATCTATTAGAAAATGGATTCCAAAGAGGCAAGATTGATCCAACTTTGTTCATCAAAAGAACCAAGAAAGATATCTTGCTGGTGCAAATTTATGTAGATGACATTATCTTTGGATCCACAAACCAAGACTTGTGTGTAGAGTTTGAAAAACTTATGCATAGTAAGTTTGAAATGAGTTCCATGGGGGTACTTACTTTCTTTCTGGGTCTCCAAGTGAAACAATCAATTGAAGGCATATTTATCAGCCAAGATAAGTATGTAGCAGAGATCCTAAGGAAATTTCAGTTTGCTGATTCTAAGGTTGCAAGTACACCAATGGATTCAGAAAAGGGGTTACTCAAAGATGCTGAGGGTGAAGATGTGGATTTGCACAATTATAGATCAATGATTGGGTCATTGATGTACCTTACATCATCAAGACCAGATAACATGTTCTCAGTATGTGTATGTGCAAGGTTTCAAGTACATCCCAAAGTTTCTCATCTCACAGCAGTCAAAAGGATTTTCAAATATCTCAAGGGTCAACCTAGGTTGGGTCTATGGTATCCAAGGGAATCATCTTTTGACTTGGTGGCTTATTCTGATAGTGACTATGCTGGTGCAACTCTAGACAGAAAATCCACAACTGGTGGATGTCAATTTCTTGGTTGCAGACTCATATCTTGGCAATGCAAGAAGCAAACAATTGTGGCCAACTCTACAACTGAAGCAGAATATGTTGCTGGTGCAAGTTGTTGTGGGCAAGTTCTTTGGATCCAAAATCAAATGCTTGACTATGGGTACAATTTTCTTAACACCATTATTTACATTGACAATAGCAGTACTATTTGTATCATTAAAAATCCAGTTCAACACTCAAAAAATAAACACATTGAAATCAGACACCATTTCATAAGGGATTGCAATGAGAAAAGGTTAATTCAAGTTGTCAAAATTGATTCTGAAAAGAATTTTGCAGACCTTCTCACCAAAGCTTTTGATTTAGGTAGATTTAAATACCTAGTAGGAGGTATTGGAATGATTAATCTTTGAAAAACATGTGTTTTTGTACATAAAAATAACTGGTATTGGCTTTTAAACATGGTACTGCTAGTTAGTCAAAAGGTACTGTCAGTTCATAATTGGTCCTGCTAGTATAAAATTTGCTCTGTTTTGTTCATCTTGATGCTTAAATGTTTACAATGCTATAAAACAAGTGCTTTGCACTTTGTTCTTTTGGTTTGGAACTAACAAATTTCAGGTTAATAACAAAACAAGAGATCTTCCACAAAAAAGGGGAAATAAAAGTTATTTATATCTCAGAAGAGATAATAATCTCAGGGGAGGAAATAATAGCCCAGAATGGAAGAAAAACCAATATATGGAAGGAGAAGACAAGAGCATACAAGATGATGTGAAGGTTGAAAATGATAAGATTAGATCACATATTCAGAAGGGATGAAGCATTCCTAAAGGAGAAAGTTCTATCTAGATCAAACTAAGGAAAGTTTCAATGCAAAGGCATGCTGATAGATGATTTCACTTGTTGAACCAAGCATCCAAGATACACAGCATCATTGCCTCTTACAATTCCTCCATCCAAGGAAATTGCACCATCTTTAGGACAATATGGAATTGGTATTTAGTTCACCAAGTTTTTACAAACTTAAGAGCTGGCTAGTCCATAAGCAAACGGCTTTTGGTAAAGACACATCAAATCCGTTGATGGTTGATAGTTTACCAAAAACTATATGGTATTTAACTAACCATACTTAATAGTAAATAGTTAACTAGTCCATAAGCAAACGGCTTTTGGTAAAGACAAATCAAATCCGTTGATAGCTGATAGTTTGCTAAAAACTATAAGGGATTTTTGCTAAAATTTCAAAGAGACTGCCAAGTAATATTTTCTTTCAAAGGTATTGGTAGTTCAAATTTTGGTACTGCTAGAGTAAAATGGTACTGCTAGATAACCGTTGAGCCTGTCAGAAAAAGTTCTAGCCGTTGGGCCTGGTAGTTAAAATTAGCCGTTGGGGTAATTTTGTAAATTACTGATGTTATATTATATTATAATTCTCATATAAAAGATCTTTTTAACCGCCTTTTCATTTACTTATTATACATTTTCTTATTTTCGGTTAAAAGAAAAGCTCTCATAATATCTTTCATCAGTCCTTATCACAATTAACTCTAATCTTTCATCTTCTACCAGTACCACCATCAAATCCCACCATCCTAATCAAGTTTTTCATTAACTTTCACTATGGCCAATCTAACCTTTGTTAAACGTCACAACCAGTTAGCATTTTTGGAAAAATCTGAGGATAATGCTTCGTTTCATCAAATAGTGGACTTTTTAAATGATTCTTACATCAGGTTTGCTTTACTTGTAAATCCTACTATTTATGAATCTCAAATTTTACAATTTTGGCAATCAGCTAAAGTTAAAACTTCTGAAAATGGGGACCAAAGGATAAAAGCCAAAGTGGATGGCAAACCCTTGACTCTTACTGAGTCATCCATAAGAAGACATCTTCATTTGGATGATTCAGATGGTATTAGTCAATTGCCTGATACTGAAATTTTTGAAAATTTGGAAAGAATGGGGTATAATGCTGATTCTACTAAACTCACCTTTCTTAAAAAAGCATTTTACTCCACAATGGAGATTTTTTATCCATACAATCCTTCATTGTTTAAGCCAAAAGAAAACCTCTTGGGAGCAATTTAGTGGAAACATGGCTTCTGCTCTCATTTGCTTGGCAACAAACAGAAAATTCAATTTTTCCAAACATATTTTTGAAGGATTGGTTAAAAATGTGGATAGCATAACAAAGTTTTTGATGTATCCAAGATTTATTCAATGCATCATCTCAAAATCAAAACATTTGTTACTTCCCCTACACTCACTTTATGAAACACCAAAACTTTCTCACAAGGTGTTTTCAAACATGAAAATTGGTTTCCATGGGGAAGAAATACCACTTTTTGATGAAATGTTACCACAACATGCTGAAGAACCAACACCATCATTTGAATCACCATCATCAAGTTCTTCACCTGGTTACATCTCACCAACTCATCTTACATCACCAATCCCTACACCAGTACCATCTGCAACACCACCAACACCATCACATCATGTATCACCATCCCAATCTCCTCAAACAGTGAAAGAACTAAAAGAGAAGGTGAAGCTCTTGGAAGATGCTCTTAAAAGTCCGAACACAAAATTTTCTGAGATCAACATCAAGTTAGTTAAGAGGGTTAAGAAATTGGAGAATGAGGTGAAGATGCTGAAGGGTAAAAGATCTTCAAAGTTGGTACTATCTAGTTCTTCAAGATTAGATGCTGAAAGGTTGGGTCACTCTTCCAAAAAGGGGAGGATGGATAGTTCTGAAGGTGAAGAGGAGGCTCAATTTCATTTTCATGAAGGAACTCAAGTATCTGATGAAGAGCCTACTGGTGCAGAGCAAGAGCCTGCTAGTTCAAAAGAGCCTGCTAGGATTGAGAGGCTTTTGGCTATGGACTACAAAGGTACTGCTGATCATGTGTACAAAAGAAAGAGGGACTTAGAGCCTCAAGGGGATTTGTTTGTTCAAGGGAGGTTATTTATTGCTGATGAGCAATCTACTGCTCCATCTCAAGAACCAACTCCAAAAGATAAGGGCAAGAGCATTATGGTTGAAGATGAACCAAAGCCCAAAAAGTTGAAGAGAACAGAGCAAGTACAGATGGCTCTAGATGAGGAAGTCTCCAAAAGGCTTCATGAAGAAGAAGTGCAGAAAGCATTTGAAGCTTCAAGACTGCTTGCAGAAATGCAAGAGCAAAAAGATGCTGCTCAAACTCTTCTTGACACTCAAGCTGCACAGGAAACTTTTGATGCACAGATGCAATGGATTATTGCAAATGATCCAATTGTAAGAGGTCAAGCTTCCATAATCATGGATGACAAGAATCTTTCTACTGAAGAGAAAACAGCAGAGCTTGAAACATTTATCAACAACAAATATAGAGAAGCAGCTTTGGATGATATTTTTCAAAAGATTCAAGAAAGTCAGAAAAGAGGTTTCAAGGTGGGCTTAACTCCAAAAGATCAAGTGAATTTCATGAAGAAGTTTATGAGAAATCAAGCCAATTGGACTGAATCTCAACTGAAGAAGAAATCTTAAGAAGAAATTCATTTCCTTTATCTGAATGCCTACAAGACTCTTTACTACAAGATCCCATCTGATGCAAAGCCTTCAATGAAAAAGAAAGATGCTCAAAAGAAGAAAGAAGCAAAATTGGATTCAGAGCAAGTAAGTAAAATGTTGATTACTTTACCAACAATTATACATGCTGATCCAATTAGGTCTAGACGCCCTATTATTGATTGGGAGATTCACCATGATAGATTAGGAAAGTCATGGAAAATAACCAGGGTTGGGGGTCAGACTGCTATCTTCAAAAACTTTGAGAATCTAGTAAGAGCATGTGACAGAGCTGACTTAGAAGAATTGTGGAATCTAGTTCAAATTAGGCTAGACACAAATTCTAGCACTGATGTTAAGGAACATGAACTTTGGGTAGAGTTCAATAGGATGTATGATCCTAATCCAAAAGATGTTCATTGGAAGTTTCCATATCATGATTCTACAACAACATGGGAATTCCTAAGCCTTAGCAGTATTCATCATCTTTTTACACAAAGTGGGATTGAGCTCTTTATGTTGGCTGAAAAAGAGTATCCACTTACTTATGAAGTTCTTACAACTATGATCTCCAAGAGGGTGAGATGTGATAAAGATGAAGAGAAGTCAGAAGTTGTTCAAAGTTTACTGATGAGTATTTTTGAGCAATGTGAAAGAAAAAGGAAGAACAGAGAGTAAAGGTTTTTGGAAGAGTTCCCTCAGATCCTCAAGGTATGTATTTTATTCATAAGAAACTTGTGTATTTTAAAGGAAATAACAAGTTTATGGGAGGATTGTTGGGAATAAAATGTTCAAGTCAAAGAGCCTGCCAGATGAGTTATTGAGCCTGCTAGTTGATTTTGAAGAAGTTGAAGATGTACTAACAGTACCTTCTGGGTAAGAAGGTACTGCTAGTTAATGAAGGTCCTGCCAAGTTGATGATCAAGTTGATAGATATTTATTTGTAGATATTTGTTGTATTATTAGTCTTTGTACAATGTAATACATTATGTAGAAGTAGTTCAGTCTTCCATGTTTGTGCAGAAGAATATACAGAGTAGTTTACATTGGTAGTTGTATTTAATAGTAGGCTAGAAAAGTCCAAGTATCTTATTATATTATGCAACTTGACAACTTGTAATAAGGGGTCCTTATCCTATAAAAGGATCCCTTAGTCACCACCTTTGTAGTTAATCTCTTTTCCAACTAAGAACTTAGCAATATCCAAAACAGAACATCTCTCTAGTAACTTAGTTACTAATTCACAAATCCTTAACAAATCAAAGATTCAAGGTTACTTTGTAATCCTGGTGATAGTTAGATCATCCATATTATTTCATCAATAATATTGAATCGTTTTGTGATATACAAGTTGTGTTCATTGTTCACTATTATTCACGTTTACATACTCATCACCTTTGTGTTCTTTTAAGTGTGTTATAGTAAATTCCGCATACTACATCACATTCATTCATAAATATCCCAAACACATTATTAAGATTCACATCCCAAGTGTTTGTATAATCCTTCACACCTTATTACCAAACACCCCTAAGTCATATACTCACAACATGAGGTCGATTTCCAGGAATGTTTAGGGATGGATGATTTGTATCTTGGTAGTTTCTTTTGGTTGGAGTCACATGGTTGGAATTGTAGCACTTGATGCCTTGACTCTAATGTTTGGTATTGTTTCTATTTAAATTCAATCATATTAATGTCTTTGCTTATGTTGATCATGAGAATTCCTTTGTGTGTTGTGTTACATGTTTGATTACAATTATTCTTTATACTAGTTTGAGGATTATGTAGACTTTCGTGTGAATGATTGAATGATTAGATGGTTAGAAAAAGTGATTGTTCTCATAAGTTTGTTTAAATATAATTCGTGTTCTAAAACTTGTTGATTAAACATTGTTGGATTTAAAGGTCGAAAGGATTTCTAATATTGTTTAATTCCAAGAAGTTGGTGGCCAAAATGGATTGGTATTTGATAATTGACAACTATTAAGTATTCAAGTTTTTAAATGAACTCGGGAATATTTAATCACGAGATAGGGTTGAAAAGACTCGTAAGAACTAATGTAACTAATCATCTTTTTCATACATTTGATCAAAAAAAGAGCTAGCGTAATGGGATGAGATTAGGACGAAAGGACTCACCCGTGAAACTAGTAGAAACATGAATGTTCTTGATATTACCCATTGACTAGAAAACCTTGTGAAAATTGATATGTGCCTTCTATGTTTCACCTAAACATGTTCAACATTCCACCACGATTGTTTATTATTCCTAAACAAGTGTTTGTGTGCCTACATTATGCTTTTATAATTGTTTTTCTTGGTGGTTTACCCCGTGACAATCATAACCATCAACTTGTAACTTGATTAAATAATCAAACAACATTTGAGTACAACCAAGTCTCGTGGGACGACCTTGACTTACCTACCCTCTTACTACACACGGACGAGTATACTTGCTCGTATGTGTTCCTAGTTAACCGGTAATTCTTGTATTATAAATTTAAAGCTTGTTGGAACGCATCAATAATAGTCACATGAATATTTCACAGTGTGACTATTTTGAATGTATTGGTCACATATAATACCCTTATAATGTGGCCATAAACATAATTTAGATGCACATTTGTGGTATGGTGTGACTATTGTATAGCCTATAGTCACATGATTGTGCTACAATTAAATGTGACCATACACATTAGGAATTGGCAGGCAAACACACACTTATCTTTAGACACACATATTAACTTACGTGACCATTTGTAACGAATTTTGGTCACACTTAATCATGTATGCCTATGGTTTAGTGTGACCATATATGACATTTGGTCACACTGTTCAAGTGTGTGACATATATTTGTCACTTTAAATGCATATCGTGACTATGCTTCAAACTTACTTTTCAGTTGTCACACATTTCAAATTTATATGTGGCTAAATTTTTAACAAAAACTAGCAGTCACGCTTAAATAATGTGTGACAAACTTGAGTATATGATTTAGCCACATACACAATTACTTCGTGTGACCATATATGGATTTTGGTCACACTTTTCAATTGCGTGACATATATTTGTCACATATGTATATATATAGTGTGACTAATGTTTCAACCTTATTTGTATCCGTCACACGTCCCAAATTATAAGTGACTAAAAATCAAAATTTTGTTTACCAGATACGTATAGTCACGAAAATATTCAAATGTGTGGCTGTAGCCTCAGATGTAATTCTAAAATGGTCACACAAGTCGGATCAAGTGTGGCTGTTTATTTTATTCTGGTACATTTAGTCACATAAAAAAGCGACTGTGTGGCTGTTCGAAAAACAGCATGTGTGACCGTAGGCCAAATCTGTACTAGTGAAGTTATATCTAACATACCCTTATAAAATCTGTTGGGCTTTAGCCCATTAAATCCACAACCCAAATCCAATTCACTCTAACTGCTGAAAGCAGTGAACACCTCTTTAACTCACATTTTACTTACCAATTTATAGCACTCTAAGACATTTCGATTGACCAAAAATATAGCTAAACTCTCGGTGCCTATGTGGTGTCGTTGAGCCGAGACACACGACACAGAATACTCAAGAACGTTCACACTTAAGTCGGCAAATAAGCTCAATATAAAAGTCAAAACAAACACATAACATACACCCGTATGTTGAGCCCGAGACTAACATACGCACCCTAATCGTGAACGAAAAGTAATGTCAAACAAACACACCCTCTAGTGCCTTGTTGACCGAAACCACAACTATAAACACAACCGGGCACACCACAACTATAACCAAGCACTAATTAAATCTTACTATGCCGAGAGCAAACAAACCAAACAACAACAAGCACCCTATGTGGGCATTTCCTGTTTTGAACCAACCCACAACCACAAACTCAAATGCACCCTTGTGTGATTGTGACCAAACCAAGACCAAGCAAGCACCAGGTTGTGGTGCTGAGATAGACAACCACAAGTACCCCAAACAACCCGATTTAATCCCATCAAATCCGAGACACAAACAATAACAATAACCTCAAGAATTAATACCACAAAACATGTAACACCCCGACCCGACATGGGTAGAGATATCACAACAATGGTGACATATCAGAAACATACACAAGCATACATCTTCAATAATACAGAGGAATCCAAAGGTTACAAGAAATTACAAGGAAATACAAATTTACAAAGGAACAAATACTAAGTCTGAAAATATAAATTCTTCTAGTCATCTATATCAAATGGCTATCATAGTGTAGTCTTCTAAGTCCAATGGTACTCTCCACACATACCCAGCTTCCTACTAAAAACCTGCCGCAGGAAAAGAAATGCGGCTGAGCTACGAGAGCTCAGTGAACAGATATAACGGTAACAAAGTAGTAATAAAGAATAGTACAGAGTGTCAGAAATATATGTCATGCAGATATAATCAGAATCAAAGGATAAATAAAGGAGTAAGGATAAAGGATAGGGAATAATAAGTAGGTAAAGGTAAAAGGAAATAGTGTAAGGTATAATAATGGTCAAAGGTAAGTAATGTATATGGTAAAGGAAAACAGTAATCCACCACGAGCCCAGAAACAGAGATAATATATATATATATAACCATGTCATCATCATCAATCAGAGGGGTGTCCTCTCAGTAACCAGATAATATGAGGGGTGTCCTCATGTATCAAATATATATGGAGTAGCTAGCTCCCAGAGGTTGTGAAAGACGTGTATCGCACACACCATCAGTCACCAGAGATATAATAGATAATATAAACAGATAACAGAAACAGAACAAATCTAGGATGCATCCATACGCCCCAGGTGGCCAGAGTCTACCAATACACCAGGTAAAATAAAGTCAGGGACGGGATAGGTCATCTCTCTCCTACTCTAGAGTCAAGTCATCGGTGCATCAATGACAAGGACATGAACACCTCATGCCTAGTGAGTTGGCTCGGGTATCAAACCGTGGTCAGAGTCAGATATCATATCAGAGGGTCATGAATAAAGGTTCATGTCAAAAGGTTCATGTCAAATATTTCAGGAGTAATATCAGAGGTTCAGAAATAAATCAGGTTTATATCAGAGTTTATAAACATGTTCAAGTCCAGGTCCAGAAATAGTATATCAGATTAATGCTTATATCAAAGTTCAAATTAAGTTTCAAAACAAGAGTTTATAACCAGGTTTAGAATAAGGTTCAAATCAAGGTTCAATAGGTCATATTAAAAGTTCATAATCAAAATGGTTTATAGGTTCATAGAGAAGATTTTTAATTCAAAGGTTTCATATTAAACTTGTATTTAGAATAATCTTTCAGTGACTTTCATAAAATGATGCTTAGTAAAACCTTTTTATAAAGATAGTCTTTAAAAGGAATTTTTCATAAAACCTTTAGTGCAGTTCCAATCCAAAAATTGGTATAACATCGTATTCAAAACTTTTCTCAAAAACCTTTTCATATTATCAAGGAAAGTTTCCAATTTCAGTTATAATGTCAAAATGAATCTTCAGGGTATTCAGAGGTTTGCATATTCAGGTCACAAGGTAATGAGTCAAGTATTAAGGGAAAATTCAGAGTCCGATATCATGTCAGAATCAGAGTGTTATAACAAGTTCATATTTCAAAGGGTTTATAACAGATGGCTCAGAATCAAGTTTCATAACAAAATTCATATCAGGAATTATAACAAAGGGGAATCATATGAGAGGTTCAAAGTAAAGGGAATCATAGCAATGGCATCAATACAGAAGCTGACAGATCAGAAAAATGAAAGAGATCATGAGAAACCTGTGAGAAGGTTCAGAATATCTGTACCTTATACCGCAAGTACACAACAGAAACAATAAGGATCGGAAGCAAACTCCATCTTCATCGGATCTACACGAATTCATGATTGTCTTATTAATAGCTTGTTTGATTCAGATTACTTATTTTAGCCGGCTTTCTATTTTTAGAAACTTTCCTTATTTAGTAACTTTCCAGAAATAACAATTTTCCTATTTAGTAACTTTCCAGAATTAGTAAGTTTCCACTTTAAGTAGGTTTACTCATTTCAAGTAATCTTCTATTTTTAACAGGTTTCCAGAATTTGACTTTGAACCTTTAAGTTTCACAAATTACAATTTATACCCCTCTAGTTACAATATTTACAAAACAAACCCTATATTTACATAACTTATGATTTAATCCCTACAATATTCATATTTACCAAACAAGCATCTTATTTTACAAAATTACAGAATGTAACATCAGAATTATGTATAGTACAAGTCAGGTCCCTCAAATTTCAGAAATTACACATTTAGTCCTTTAAGTTTACAAAACTTATAAATTAAGTCATAATTTAGTATCAATTACATATTAAGCCCATAAATACTCAAATTTACACATTACACTTTTAATATCAGTATTTACACAGAACAGCTTCAAGTTTCCATAATTTACACTTTTAGTCCCTCCTTTAAAATAAATGAAATTCGAAACCCTAATTTCATTTTAATTCCAAATCTTGATAATTTTGCACATAAGACCCTCATGTAATAATTTTTTACACTTTATTACTGATCTAATTAACATTATAAAAATGGCCCACAAGTTTATTTAATTACAAAACACCCCTTAACAATTTATTTTCAAATCGGTAACAATATATTTTATCAAAACCAAACCCTAATAATCCAATCATTAAGCAATCATAATAAAATCATTATACATAATTTATTTCCAGATTTCATCCTACAAAAACCCTAATTCAATCGGATCCATAATTTTTCCATAATTTCCCTTTTTATTCCAAAAACCCGGTAATAACAATAAATCCAAAAATCACGAATTAGGATCAAACAATTCGAAGGACCATTTTTCTTATGTTATATGAAGCATATAGAACCCAGGAAAATTATATAACAAGCTCAGAAAAATCGTGTGTATTTTATAAGACCCGTTTTCGTTTTTAGGGTTTATTAACTCATTATTTTTCATATGATCGATCTAGCGTGCATGACATGTTTCCACCATTTTTCCCACGTTATATATGATTAGTAGAGTGTTAGAAAAATACCAGAAAAATTATAGGACAAAGGAATCACACGTTGTGATTTTATGAGTCTCGGTTCAACTATTTTCGACCAAATAATTCGTCACGACCAAAAGAACGATTGCATAGGTATGTAGCTATTTTTCCCACCTTCTTGGCACTATGAAGGACTCCAGAAAAATATTCCTTTGCTTCAAAAAAATTCGGATTGATTTAGTGTGAATTATTGTGTGTTTTTCGGCTTGTTTAATTAGGGTTTAATCAAAAGAAAATCATGGGGTGGTTATGAAAGGGTAAATACCGAGTTAGGGGGAGGGAAATAAGCTAGGGAACCGGCCTTGATTGATCCAATATCAATTTACCTTAATTAGATAATTTTCCTTAATTTAATTTGTAATTTAAATGGTTTTTAAATAATAATAATTGTATAATATGTACAAATTTCGGCCCAAGCATATGTTAGATGAAATAATACATTTTTGTACATTGTAAAAATATTAGAAGCTTGCCTCAAAATTATCTCGCTTGATTTGTAGTTCGTTTCCAGAGATTCGGGATTAATTTGGTACTTTAAATAAGCTTTAATTAATTTTTTTAAAGTTTCAGGGGTAATTTGGTAATTTTGCATGTTTCAGATTTTAGGGTTTTACAACTCTTCCCCTCTAAAAAAAAATTTTTCGTCCTCGAAAATTGAAGTCGCAAAGTTAGACAGAGTCGTAGCAATTCGCAAAAGATCGTCACGAACATCCTCACGCCCGGGGAGGTTCTTCCAAAAAGGATCTTCAAACAAAATGGTTTCTCATGACTCAATTAAAACAAGTTGGGTTCAGATTCCTCAGAAGGAGACAACATAAGTTGATTTCTGATCAAAAGGTCCATGCAACATAAAATGGAGGATGGGTGAATCTTTAGAATACGAACAAGATTTCAAATCGAATTGATGGCGTCAACAGAAGAGAGCTTTACAAGGATTTAAGATTTATAACTGAGGCCAACAGAATGCAAACGAGAGTCCAAACTCATCCAGATATCTAATGAACGAAAACAGAGTATAGAATGAACCTAAACTCTCACCAAACACGGATAATCCTACGGAGATTCAGATTTTAAACTTCTTAGGTACTCCCCAAGATATCCTATGGCCACAATGAGTGCACGTTATATGGTGTAAGTATTATCACGTTGATCAGGCGTCATAATACCAGCACCACATAAATATGCCTTCATGATGATCATACTTTATCTCAAGTCGTAATCAAAACCACCTATCTTAATCCACCTAGTACTTCTACAGTCTCATAGTTCATCAAAGTCAAACACCATAACTAAGAGGAGAACGAATAACTCGAAAGAATTAACAAAAATCCCAGAATGTCTATCAGAATTTGGTACATCATTAAAAAGCATCAGATCGTCCATCATTCATCCAATTTCACATAACGAAACCATCGTCCAACATACACAGAATGAACACCGAGCGGAATTACTAACAGGAACATAAATCATTCAAGGGATCCTATCATTAGGTAACAGAAATTTGAGTAGGTCAAAAGGAAATGAATTATGTTATCTATAGTTTCATCCTTCATAGAACCAACTCTTTCAAACACAAATGTTCGCTTCAGAATTATCGTACATTCAAATACATGATCTTAAACGTCTTCCAAGTCCGTGCAGTCTATCGTATAATCATAGGTTGGAAAAGGAATATAAACTCGAGTCTGGTCCCTCAAGCCTTCGGCACACCTTCTTGGAACTGTGGTGCAGTAACGTGAATCTTCTGCATGGTCACTGTGCATTCTTCCATTCGCGAGTTTGCTTCTGCTCTCAATCCATCTTAGTACAACTAAAATGGATAGAGAAGCAAGACTGCGTGCCTTAAGCAGGTCTTCAGTACAGTTTGAAATTCGCCAACTCCAACTGCCGTCATTGCCGGATGCATGGTAATGTTGTCTGCTACAATCTCTGGACGCCAATCTACTTCTTCCAGAATAAAGGGTCATTCTACAAGATGATTTACATGCTCCTCTTTGTGCATAAAACTGAAATACTTCCCGGAGGTTACTCTCAGTTTGTCATCTCTTTTCTTAGAAGTTCTTGGGGTTGCTTCTTCAGTCCTTCAATCATTAAAGGAGGCCGTCTGGTACGGAGTTTACAAAGATAGAATCAATAATTGATACGCTGAAGTGAAAGATGGTCATGGTAGTGATACGATTAGGTTTACGACAGTCAATACTCCATAGTTTTCTCTTTCTTCTTCACAAGCTAACAGGGTATTCAAAATGAACTACTGAGGTGAACAAAATCACATTCCATCATCTCCTCCAATTTCTCAACTTCGATAGCATCATGGTCCGTCAACTGGGATTGGTTCAAATTTCATTCTACTTCTCAACCGGAAAGGAAACCCAAGAGTTCCATCATAGAACACCAGAAAATTTGCACAACAAAACTTCCAAGGCCAAAGTTTTCTAAGAGTGGATAATAGGTGTCAGGAGGCAATCAACAATCAAATGAAATCGAGATAGAAGTTTGCATAGCAAGTTAGGCTTAACAGATTTGAGCGGTTAAAGGTTGTCATAACGAAAGTGGGATGAAACATATTACTAAAGGTCACAAATCAGATACAGTAGTCCCTGGCAGCGTATGAGGGCCAGCCAATCCATAACTTAAAGACCTCAAGATCGAATATATCAAAAGTAAACTGATTCGTATGATGAGTACGGTCGCCACGCCAGACAGATAGTTCATATATCAAGGTCAAGTACATGGTTCATCAAAGTGTGGAGATAGATAAACGAACAATTCAAGGTGTTGAAGTCTTGTTTAGCTATTTAGCATAAGTTGCAGGTAGGTTGTGAGTCATCGGAAATACAAACATCGTATAACTGTCAAAAGTCAGGCGTATAGAATATCAGTTATCAGCATCATCATGCTCAGTTAACAAATTCATATCGGGACAAAATTATCATCATATCCTTCCAAAGGAAACTAGTTGACTGCAAGATTCAATATTCAAAAGGAGGGAATAAACTTCCTATATCCATGGTTAATAATCACCAGAGTTCTCATAAGAGTAGCAATGGATTTCGCAAGGACAGAGTAATATCAGATGATACATTTTATATCCAGCACGGGTAATTTAATTCACAGAATGGGTCAAACACCTTAAGGTCAAATGACCTTCGGGATGGTCAGAGGAGTATTAAACTGCTTATCAAACAGGTCGGAAATGAAAATCAAAACCAGGTAGGGATAGCAAAAGTTTAACAATCGGAATCATGGTAGGGGATTTCAAAATGGTTTTCAAACACCGAAGGTGAAACATAGGAGGATAGTTGTCAAACAACCAATCCTTTATCAGAATAACATTAGAGTTAACAGTCCACAGAAAGATAGATCAACAAAGCAAATCTTATCGTTCAAAAGTGAGAGGGAATTTATTCCTATACTCGTGGTTAAACACCACAAGACTTCTCATAGGAACAGAGATGGGTAAGACGAAATCAAATAGTGTCAGAAAATTCATAGATGCTTATCAAGAGACAAGAGACAATTAACAGAAGGTATCAAATGCTTATCAAAAGCAAAAGACAAATAACAGAAGGTGTCAAGTACGTCATTGCCAAGGAGATTTTTGGAATGCCCGAAGAGGCATCAAAATGATTAACAGAATGATCAGAGGTCAGAGTCAGACTTTGCAGACAAGGATCAAATAGTGTCAGGCAATTACTATGCAGTTCTTAATGCCTTCGAGATTTATTTAGGTTCAAATCTTAGGTAGTGCAGAGCATAAGCTTTCAATTTCCAAAAGTGGTCTTAACAGACTTTAATCAAAAGTAAGGCACGAATCAGAGTGATGCGGAAGCAAAGATGCTTAAACAAACGCCTTATAGTCTACCCATTCCTCACTGGTCAAAACCTAAGTTCATATCAAGAAATCCTAAAGCAAGTTCTCAGGGTGTTCTCCTATGTTCTTACAGTGGAAGCCTAATGGTCCAGAACTCACAGGTCAAGGGTAAATGTATTACGAGTCGCAGCCTGTCTCTCTGATACCATAAATTGTAACACCCCGACCCGACATGGGTAGAGATGTCACAACAATGGTGACATATCAGAAACATACACAAGCATACATCTTCAATAATACAGAGGAATCCAAAGGTTACAAGAAATTACAAGGAAATACAAATTTACAAAGGAACAAATACTAAGTCTGAAAATATAAATTCTTCTAGTCATCTATATCAAATGGCTATCATAGTGTAGTCTTCTAAGTCCAATGGTACTCTCCACACATACCCAGCTTCCTACTAAAAACCTGCCGCAGGAAAAGAAATGCGGCTGAGCTACGAGAGCTCAGTGAACAGATATAACGGTAACAAAGCAGTAATAAAGAATAGTACAGAGTGTCAGAAATATATGTCATGCAGATATAATCAGAATCAAAGGATAAATAAAGGAGTAAGGATAAAGGATAGGGAATAATAAGTAGGTAAAGGTAAAAGGAAATAGTGCAAGGTATAATAATGGTCAAAGGTAAGTAATGTATATGGTAAAGGAAAACAGTAATCCACCACGAGCCCAGAAACAGAGATAATATATATATAACCATGTCATCATCATCAATCAGAGGAGTGTCCTCTCAGTAACCAGATAATATGAGGGGTGTCCTCATGTATCAAATATATATGGAGTAGCTAGCTCCCAGAGGTTGTGAAAGACGTGTATCGCACACACCATCAGTCACCAGAGATATAACAGATAATATAAACAGATAACAGAAACAGAACAAATCTAGGATGCATCCATACGCCCCAGGTGGCCAGAGTCTACCAATACACCAGATAAAATAAAGTCAGGGACGGGATAGGTCATCTCTCTCCTACCCTAGAGTCAAGTCATCGGTGCATCAATGACAAGGACATGAACACCTCATGCCTAGTGAGTTGGCTCGGGTATCAAACCGTGGTCAGAGTCAGATATCATATCAGAGGGTCATGAATAAAGGTTCATGTCAAAAGGTTCATGTCAAATATTTCAGGAGTAATATCAGAGGTTCAGAAATAAATCAGGTTTATATCAGAGTTTATAAACATGTTCAAGTCCAGGTCCAGAAATAGTATATCAGATTAATGCTTATATCAAAGTTCAAATTAAGTTTCAAAACAAGAGTTTATAACCAGGTTTAGAATAAGGTTCAAATCAAGGTTCAATAGGTCATATTAAAAGTTCATAATCAAAATGGTTTATAGGTTCATAGAGAAGATTTTTAATTCAAAGTTTTCATATTAAATTTGTATTTAGAATAATCTTTCAGTGACTTTTATAAAATGATGCTTAGTAAAATCTTTTTATAAAGATAGTCTTTAAAAGGAATTTTTCATAAAACCTTTAGTGCAGTTCCAATCCAAAAATTGGTATAATATCGTATTCAAAACTTTTCTCAAAAACCTTTTCATATTATCAAGGAAAGTTTCCAATTTCAGTTATAATGTCAAAATGAATCTTCAGGGTATTCAGAGGTTTGCATATTCAGGTCACAAGGTAATGAGTCAAGTATCAAGGGAAAATTCAGAGTCCGATATCATGTCAGAATCAGAGTGTTATAACAAGTTCATATTTCACAGGGTTTATAACAGATGGCTCAGAATCAAGTTTCATAACAAAATTCATATCAGGAATTATAACAAAGGGGAATCATATGAGAGGTTCAAAGTAAAGGGAGTCATAGCAATGGCATCAATACAGAAGCTGACAGATCAGAAAAATGGAAGAGATCATGAGAAACCTGTGAGAAGGTTCAGAATATCTGTACCTTATACCGCAAGCACACAACAGAAACAATAAGGATCAGAAGCAAACTCCATCTTCATCGGATCTACACGAATTCATGATTGTCTTATTAATAGCTTGTTTGATTCAGATTACTTATTTTAGTCGGCTTTCCATTTTTAGAAACTTTCCTTATTTAGTAACTTTCCAGAAATAACAATTTTCCTTATTTAGTAACTTTCCAGAATTAGTAAGTTTCCAGTTTAAGTAGGTTTACTCATTTCAAATAATCTTCTATTTTTAACAGGTTTCCAGAATTTGACTTTGAACCTTTAAGTTTCACAAATTACAATTTATACCCCTCTAGTTACACTAGTACAAAAATGGGATTTAGTCACACATGCAGTTTTTCGAACGGCCACACAGTAACTTTTTTATGTGACTAAATGTACCAGAATAAAATCAACAGCCACACTTGATCCGACTTGCGTGACCATTTCGGAATTACATATGAGGCTACAGCCACACATTTGAATATTTTCGTGACTATACGTATCTGGTATTTTTTTTTTTGATTTTTTAGTCACTTATAATTTGGGACGTGTGACGGATACAAATAAGTTTGAAACATTAGTCACACTATATATATACATATGTGACAAATATATGTCACACAATTAAAAAAGTGTGACCAAAATCCATATATGGTCACACGAAGTAATTGTGTATGTGGCTAAATCATATACTCAAGTTTGTCACACATTATTTAAACGTGACTGCTAGTTTTTGTTGAAAATTTTGCCACATATGAATTTGGAATGTGTAACAAGTGAAAAGTAAGTTTGAACCATTAGTCACGATATGCATTTAAAAGTGACAAATATATGTCACACACTTAAACAGTGTGACCAAATGTCATATATAGTCACACTTTTGCTTTTATAATTCAAATGTTTTATAAACTAACTTTACAATATTTCTATATCTCCCTCACATATTTTCACTACTCCCGCCCACCTTTTTTCCCCAAAATCAAATTTACATTTTCATTTTCATTGTCCCTCCCATACTATCTAGGTCACATAACCCTACTTATCTCAGATTCTCAGCCTCTTTCTCTCTTCTCTGCCGCCAACTACACACCCCCGCCTAAATAATAATCAGTCAGTCGGTTTAAAGAAAGAATTGAATTGGGGGAAAATAAACAAACATCATCAATCGTCATGGTAACTACACTTTCTCTTATTCTTCAATTTCTTTCTTTGTTAATTGATTTTCTTTTTTTAATTGATTAATACAACTCTTGACTAGTATCCGATCTACGTACAGGCGGCAACAAAAATTGACTCTATCAAACGTAATCTCTTTAGCTAATAGACAATTCATAAAAATCAAATCAAAATATAATATAAAGTATAGTGATAAGATTATAATCGTGACCCTCGAGGCCAATAATAATAATAATATCTTTTTGTCTGCACTATATTGTTCAGTAATTATTTGTGGGTATTGTTTTATTTAAAGTGTTTTGTTTTTGTGTTTTTGAGTTAAAGGTTGATTTGAGAAAAATATGGCAGAAGGGAAGATCAAGATTGCTAAGGATGTTACTGAAGTAAGTGTTTGGTTATGTTTGATGGTTTGGTTAAGTATGCTTTTTTACATTGTTGGTTTGGTTATTAAGGTTATGATGTTTTTTTTTAATGTTGGTTGTAGTTGATTGGAAATACGCCATTGGTGTATTTGAACAATGTTGTGGAAGGATGTGTTGGTCGTGTTGCTGCTAAGTTGGAAATGATGGAGCCTTGTTCTAGTGTTAAAGACAGGTCTTCATTTTGTTTGTATGAATAATTATATCTAGCAACTACTTATTTCGTGTATTATAGTGATCTGATAATGGATTTGTGATTGATTGTGGTGTGCAGGATTGGTTATAGCATGATCTCATATGCTGGGAAAAGGGTCTCATTATGCTGAGTTACTCACATTCCCTGCAATCCCGCCTGAAATCCTACTGCCTCTTTTACTTTCTTCATCTTCAACTTTGTCATCCCCTTCATCTCTTCCTAGCATTACATTCTTAATCATGTTGCGCACCGGTTTCCCAGGTTTTTGAGCAACCAGTTTAGTCAAGAAGTTAACCTGCACTAACATAAAATTTTCATTATTAATGTATATAGTTAATGGCACAGCGAGTGATCATGACACACTACCTTTCAATAAAGTCCCTACTGTCTATAGTGAATGTGGCGAGAAGGGCAGTTTGGGTTATGTGTCAAAATGTGTTCGAGTTTGAAACGGGTAGTACTGCTAGAAATGGGCCGGGTTGGGTTTTTAAAACAGGTTCTTGTAGAGACGGTTCACTTCTTTAGTACTGCTAGAAATTGTCCATGTTGGGTGGTAAATAAAGGTTCAGCTAGAAACAGTTCAATTATTTATTCTAAATTTTTCTTTGATAAATTTTTTTAAAGGAGTATAAGCTTCTTCATTCATTCTATGAAACTAGAATGTAGAAGCTTTTGCTGGTGGTTATTGTCTTATATCCTCTGTGTAACCTATCTCGCTGGCTGGGCTGTTGGAAGTTGATGTTAACTGACTCTTTGAGATCATTTATTTGCTGTCAACGATTTTTGTTATCTAAATTATCAGAATACAGACAGTCCTATTCTGCAAGTAAATGAACTTACCTTGTTATCATATGTTACAGCCTCTTTTTCAAGCAGGAAATGGAGCTTTCTTTGATAGGTCTCCAAAATGCTGGGAAGACTTCACTTGTTAATGTAGTCGCGGTAAGTAAATTAGCCCATTTTTATATATTTGTCAAGTTATACTAATCTTTCCTTGGGCGAAAAATAATATTCTAGTGTGCTAAAACTTCCTTTGTTCTCTTTATGCTTTGCTTACAGACTGGTGGATATAGTGAAGATATGATCCCTACGGTAAGCTTGATCCCTACGGTAAGCTTTCCAACAGTTCATGTTACTCTTGCCTGTTTTTATTCCTGCAAATTACTCTAAATACATCTCAAGTAATAAATGCAATATCCCAGTATCAACAGTTCATAATATCTTGTTCTCAATTTTCAGGTGGGATTCAATATGCGTAAGGTAACTAAAGGAAATGTAACAATAAAGCTATGGGATCTTGGAGGTCAACCTCGATTTCGCAGCATGAGGGAGAGATACTGCCGTGCGGTGCCTGCTATTGTGTATGCTCCTATTTCTCATCATCAATATCTACTGAACATTGCTTTTTCTTTTCAATAAACGTTCTATAAGCCATGGTTATGATAATTAACTGATATACGTCTCATCATCTTTTATTTTCTTTCAAGTACCATTAAACTTGTTATTGTATAGGAGAGTAAGTTCAATACTTATATTTACATCTACATAGTTGGTCCGTCCCTTGATGCATAATGTAACTTGTAAAAAAACTGTTATTGATCAGATCGAAAAGGCTGACTATAGATGCCCACCATGGTTTTCACCTGGTGTAAAGAAACTGTTAACAAGAATTCTTGATCCGAACCCCCTCACTGTGAGTTGCTTCATTTATGGTTTGCATATTTTACATATTAGAAATTATATTCTTGTGACGAAACTGACATATAATTGCCACTTTGAAGAACAGGAGTGGTGCAGGGTTGGTTCCTTACCAGCTTCTCAAGCCTTATTCCGACAAGGGTGTTACCGGGAGAGGTGTTCCAAACAGCATATCTATCTAATAGTTCTGGTTCTCTTTTGGTCTCCAAGATCCATAGTCCTAAGCTGAAATAATGGTCTGTGCGCAGTAAGTGTTGGTGATAGCTGAAGAGAGCTTGTGATATGTAGAAGACTTCTTGAAGTTAATACTGCTACAACTGTTAGTTATAAGTTAGTACTGTTTGTTCATATAGTTAGTACTGCTTATATTTGGTTCAGTTATATACATTCCAATTTTATTTTATTTGAATTTGTTTTGATATATATTTGAATTTGTTTTGATATATATTGATTTCTTAAATGTGACTAACAGATGTATATAGTCACACTTAACACTTTTGGTCAATGTTTGTTTAATTCGTTGTGTGACTAAATATTACAAAAGGCCACAAACAAAAAAAAATCATGTGGCAATTGGATGATCCATAGTCACAAAAAACACACATTTCTTCACTTAAACAGTATATGACCACACTTATTGACACTTTTGGTCACTTTATGCTTAATTGTATGTGACTAAATACTCAAGACAAACATGCTTTGTGTGACTAAATATTACAAAAGGTCACACAAACTAAAGATTCATGTGACCATTGGATGATCAATAGTCACACAAAATACACATTTCTTCACTTTAAACAACATATGGTCACACTTATTAACACTTTTGGCCACTTTTTGCTTAATTGTACGTGACTAAATACCAAAACAAACATGCTTTGTGTGACTAAATATTACAAAAGGCTACACAAACTAAAGATTCATGTGACCATTGGATGATCAATAGTCACACAAAATACACATTTCTTTACTTTAAACAACATATGGTCACACTTATTAACACTTTTGGCCACTGTTTTTTAAATTGTATGTGACTAACTCGAAAAAAACAACACACATTGTGTGACTAAATCATCACAAACGTCACATTTATTATATTTTCATGTGGCCATAGGATGAGAAATAGTCACACATACTGATAAATCCAACAAAACTTGTGCCTAATTAGTCACACATTTTCGGGTTTTGGTCACTCTTTTTCAATGGAAACAGCCACAAACTAAACAATGTGACCATATGGTACCTACGGTGGCGCGAATTTTTGTCACACACACCCAAAAAAACGTGTGTGTGACTATATGCATATAGTCACGCATTTTTGGTGTGACTATAGCCACTTTCTGTACCAGTGTTACAATATTTACAAAACAAACCCTATATTTACATAACTTATGATTTAATCCCTACAATATTCATATTTACCAAACAAGCATCTTATTTTATAAAATTATAGAATGTAACATCAGAATTATGTATAGTACAAGTCAGGTCCCTCAAATTTCAGAAATTACACATTTAGTCCTTTAAGTTTACAAAACTTATAAATTAAATCATAATTTAGTATCAATTACATATTAAGCCCATAAATACTCAAATTTACACATTACACTTTTAATATCAGTATTTACACAGAACAGCTTCAAGTTTCCATAATTTACACTTTTAGTCCCTCCTTTAAAATAAATGAAATTCGAAACCCTAATTTCATTTTAATTCCAAATCTTGATAATTTTGCATATAAGACCCTCATGTAATAATTTTTTACACTTTAGTACTAATCTAATTAACATTATAAAAATGGTCTACAAGTTTATTTAATTACAAAACACCCCCTTAACAATTTATTTTCAAATCGGTAACAATATATTTTATCAAAACCAAACCCTAATAATCCCAATCATTAAGAAATCATAATAACATCATTATACATAATTTATTTCCAGATTTCATCCTACAAAAACCCTAATTTAATCGGATCCATAATTTTTCCATAATTTCCCTTTTTATTCCAAAAACCCGGTAATAACAATAAATCCAAAAATCACGAATTAGGCTCAAACAATTCGAAGGACCATTTTTCTTATATTATATGAAGCATATAGAACCCAAGAAAATTATATAACAAGCTCAGAAAAATCGTGTGTATTTTATAAGACCCGTTTTCGTTTTTAGGGTTTATTAACTCATTATTTTTCATATGATCGATCTAGCGTGCATGACATGTTTCCACCATTTTTCCCACGTTATATATGATTAGTAGAGTGTTAGAAAAATACCAAAAAAATTATAGGACAAAGGAATCATACGTTGTGATTTTATGAGTCTCGGTTCAACTATTTTCGACCAAATAATTCATCACGACCAAACGAACGATTCCATAGGTGTGTAGCTATTTTTCCCACCTTCTTGGCACTATGAAGGACTCCAGAAAAATATTCCTTTGCTTCAAAAAAATTCGGATTGATTTAGTGTGAATTATTGTGATATGTGTCTAAATACACATATGTTTTACCCGGTTTAAACCCACATAAATGTCTAAAAACACACAAATAACCATAAATGTTATAAATATCATTAAAAATGTGTTTTTATATGTTACAGATGCAAAATGATTTAAATCAAGTGAAAACGAACCAAGTTTGCATAAATGGCAAGTCTAGTCCCTCGAATTTCAAAAGTTGTCAAAATTAGTCCCCGGGTGTTTTAAAATGGAAAATCATGTTTTATAACCCTTGTACTATTGATACTTGACAAGATTGGTCCTTTTGATAAACTTTTGGAAATCTACATATTTAACCCTCAAAATCCAAATATGACATAAATGGTCCCTGGAGGTTTAAAAAGTGGAAAATTACATTTATGATCCTTGGGTTATTCACATATGGCAATTATGGTCCTTGGAATAATTTTGGAAAGATGACAACTCAGCCCCTCAACTATTCAGCAATTACAAAAATGGTCCCTATGTTTAATTCTATCCAAACCGGATCCAAGTTATTTACCCAATCCAAACCATTAAACCCAACACCAAAAATAAAACCTAACAACCTATTCCATTACCCAACCCAGTTACCAAGCCCAATGTTTAACCAAGCCCAACATTTAAACAGAGTTAAACACTCAGTCAAACAAGTTTGACCCGTCTCCTAAAACCACCATCCCGCCAAACCAGTTAGTCATCCCCCCACCTCACCAATACCACTCACCACATCATTTCCCTCCTCCAAACACGTTACCTAACATTGCCAAAAGCATTAAATGCTTCTCTTCCACTCCCACTAGCTAAATCAGAGGAAAATTCCACTTGCCACGTTTCCCGCCAAAAGTGAGTTTGGACGAATGAGATTAAATTGGAGCAATTCAAGGGTGGGGTTATGTTCATGGATGTCGATTAGGGTTTTCCCATTTCAGTTTAGTATAAATAGAATGTAATGTAGCTCAATTAAAAGTGTGGAAAAGTAGTGTAAAATTAGTGTAATCATATTTCCATTCCAGTAGTTGTAATTTGTAATTTCAAGTTCAATCAATCAATACAAGTTAACATTAGTGTATTTGTTGTTGTTTCTTGGTTTATTTGTCAGTAGTTAATGTTGATTCCAAATTTCTGATTTTCATATGTACTGTGAATTAGATCATTGATAAGTAGTAATAAGAACAGCTTCTCAGTTGTTTTTAATAACTTATATAAGCTTCTTATAGCTTATTGTAAGTTTATTATAGTGTAAACAAGTTCTGAATTCAAGATTTGAAGAAAGTCAACAAAAGTCAACTGAAGTGGTAATAAGTTGTTTCATGGGTTTAAAAGCTAATCTGGATGGCTTATCTGGTTTCTAGCTTGTTGACAACAAGCTAGGAGTTGTTTTCTGGTCCTTGTTCTCTTGTTCCTTAGCTTTGACAGTTGTAAGCTTTTTCTCATTTTTTGCTTAATTTCCCATAGCACTGTACAAGTGCTTGTTAGTAGCTTATTGTTGTTGTTTCACACTTATTGTTAGTTTGTGATCATATTTGATCAATAAAATCAGTAGTTATATAATTTGTTTTTCATTTTGCTAAAAATCATAAAAAAAAGACTAAAAACAGCCTCAACTAGTATAGCTTAATATTGTGCTTATTTCTGTGTTAAAAATTGTTAATCAGTATCAATATAAGTTAGTTAGTCAGTTAAATAAGATCTTTTAGTTTAAAATATTGTTTTTCCTTTGTTAAATCAAGACAGTCACATATATAGGAGTGTTTGGATTTAACTCAGTCAATAGGTCAATTCAGTGTTACTGTACATTTGCCTTAATCCCAACTTTGCATCAGCTTATCTTAGCCATAAAAAGCTGTTTTGAAGTCCTCATTAGTAGCTTAGATAGAAAATCAAGGTTTGTGTCCACTGTGGGAATTTCAGTCAATAAGTAGACCATTTAAGCCAAAAATAAGCACAAGCCTCTTTTGGCCTTTTCATTGGCTTTTCTGAGTCATTTGTGGTCCACTTTGAGTATTCACAAGAGTTGAATTGGTTTGCTTTGGTGTTGTGCTTTTCTGCACAGAACCTACACAACAGCAGACTGAGTGCTTTTTAATTGCTGATCTCACTCCAATTGTAGCTTATTTAGAGAAGTTCTTGCCTAGCTTTTTGCTTTTCTGAATAGCCAGTAGTACTAGCTCAAGTTTGCCCCCATTATATTGCATCTCAGAAGCTTATTTAAGTGCTTAAATTGCCCTTCAATTTGGCCATTTTCCTGAGTTTCTGTCTTGATTCCTCAACTGCATAGGTGCTTATCTTGTTCATTTCTAGTGCTTATTTGTGTTTTTCTGTTGTTTTGTGCTTCTAGTAGTTTATTAAACCTGTTTTGAGCCATTGGTTGAGTTTTGAGCTTATTACCTTATTATTAGCTTATTTACTCAACTGCTTATCTGCCCAAATCAGCTCAGTAGGCTTATTAAACTTTTCATTTTATTTTTCCTATCTTTCAATTTATATTTTAGAATTATCTGTAAAGTTTCATAATTTTCTGAATAGTTTTGATATTTTTAATCTTTTTAATTAGTTTATAATAGTAATTAAATCATAATAAATAAAAAAATAACCAGAAAAATATAAATCCAATTTTAATAATTTTCTTTTGTTATTTTTAATCTAGGAAAAATATAATATCATTTTTAGACCTTAAGAAAAACCAAAAATAGAAAAATAGTGATAGCTTCTATTTAATAGAATTTATCTTTTTAAATTTTAATTAAGGAATTTTCATTTTTATAATTTTCTTAGCTTCTTTTTATCATATAATATTTGTAGAAAAAGTTTTAGAATTATCTTTGTTCATTTAGTATTTTTTATAAATTTAAATAGTTTAATAAGTAATTAAATAAATAAATAATTAATAATAATTAAATAAAAAGTTAAAAAATATAATTTAAGTTTTTAAATAAGTTTTAAGTAATTTTACATTTTTAGGTTTTAAATTTCATAAATTTTATAATATTTCAGTTTTTGTCCCATTTTTAGATTTTCTGTTACGCGTTTTTTAGGTTAATTAATTCGCGTTTAATTTTCCTGTGTATATCTGTTTTCGTTTGTTATTTAGAATTATTAAATCAAGCAAAATCAAAAATATCATATCATTAATCACTCTAATCCTAGCTTTTCACAGTTTTCCATTCACACCTCGTTGGGAAACGATCCGGGTGATCACTTGCCTGGTTTCACACTACACACGAGCATTCGTTCTGAGACTGTTTATATTTATATATACGTTTTCAGACGGATCAAATTTTGGCGCCGCTGCCGGGGAGGTGTGCTGCGACTATTGTGAAGAATTTTAGCGATTAGTGATTCGAGATCCTTCTATCAGAAGTTCCTATTTCCCAAAAACAATATAAAATACAAAAATATTTTTTTCTTTTCTATATATATTATTATTATTATTATTATCATATAAAAAATAAAAACACCAAAAATAATTTCCGTTTTCTTTGTTAATAATAAATAACAAATAAAAAATTACCATCGAGAACAAAGACAGAGTACTACCTAACTGGGGGTACGACCATAATAAGTTCCCAAACCAAAGATTTAAAACTTTACCTTTGTATCACTTGCGAATATCGGCTCACCTTTGATTGATAAACAAACTCTAACGGAGGTTCTAGGATAGTCTGACATTAAATTGTCGGACTGAAAGAAGCGGGTTTTTAAGGAGCTTAATTGCCCACCTTTTCTTCTCCGCCACTTTGTGCGTTTATCTTTTAGAGAGCTACCGTACGCTTGTTGATTGTTGGTTTAAGTTAACTTGTGTTTTGCTTCTGTCTTGTTTTAATTGGAATATTTTACTTAGTGCATGCGCACTCGTTCTTCCACGTCATCAAGCCCTTTACGTGAACTCGTAGATATTCCGAGAAGACGTAATCGTAGACGTGCTGCCCAAATAGTCGAACCCGAGATTCGTACTGTTCTCACTGATAATATGGCAGACGAACACACAATGGCTGAAATGCTCCAGGCACCCACCGAGGGTTACGGAGATGCCATTGTTTTACCAGTCATCGATTCTGATCACTTTGAACTGAAAACACATTTGATTCAGCTCGTGTCCACAAACCAATTTCACGGGTTTGAACGAGAGGATCCATATGCACACATTCGTTGGTTCAACAAACTGACCTCTACAAAAGTAGGTTTACTCATTTCAAGTAATCTTCTATTTTTAACAGGTTTCCAGAATTTGACTTTGAACCTTTAAGTTTCACAAATTACAATTCATACCCCTCTAGTTACAATATTTACAAAACAAACCCTATATTTACATAACTTATGATTTAATCCCTACAATATTCATATTTACCAAACAAGCATCTTTTTTTACAAAATTACAGAATGTAACATCAGAATTATGTATAGTACAAGTCAGGTCCCTCAAATTTCAGAAATTACACATTTAGTCCTTTAAGTTTACAAAACTTATAAATTAAATCATAATTTAGTATCAATTACATATTAAGCCCATAAATACTCAAATTTACACATTACACTTTTAATATCAGTATTTACACAGAACAGCTTCAAGTTTCCATAATTTACACTTTTAGTCCCTCCTTTAAAATAAATGAAATTCGAAACCCTAATTTCATTTTAATTCCAAATCTTGATAATTTTGCACATAAGACCCTCATGTAATAATTTTTTACACTTTAGTACTGATCTAATTAACATTATAAAAATGGTCCACAAGTTTATTTAATTACAAAACACCCCCTTAACAATTTATTTTCAAATCGGTAACAATATATTTTATCAAAACCAAACCCTAATAATCCCAATCATTAAGCAATCATAATAACATCATTATACATAATTTATTTCCAGATTTCATCCTACAAAAACCCTAATTCAATCGGATCCATAATTTTTCCATAATTTCCCTTTTTATTCCAAAAACCCGGTAATAACAATAAATCCAAAAATCACGAATTAGGCTCAAACAATTTGAAGGATCATTTTTCTTATGTTATATGAAGCATATAGAACCCAGTAAAATTATATAACAAGCTCAGAAAAATCGTGTGTATTTTATAAGACCCGTTTTCGTTTTTAGGGTTTATTAACTCATTATTTTTCATATGATCGATCTAGCGTGCATGACATGTTTCCACCATTTTTCCCACGTTATATATGATTAGTAGAGTGTTAGAAAAATACAAAAAAAATTATAGGACAAAGGAATCACACGTTGTGATTTTATGAGTCTCGGTTCAACTATTTTCGACCAAATAATTCGTCACGACCAAACGAACGATCCCATAGGTGTGTAGCTATTTTTTCCACCTTCTTGGCACTATGAAGGACTCCAGAAAAATATTCCTTTGCTTCAAAAAAATTCGGATTGATTTAGTGTGAACTATTGTGTATTTTTTGGCTTGTTTAATTAGGGTTTAATCAAAAGAAAATCATGGGGTGGTTATGAAAGGGTAAATGCCGAGTTAGGGGGAGGTAAATAAGCTAGGGAACCGGCCTTGATTGATCCAATATCAATTTACCTTAATTAGATAATTTTCCTTAATTTAATTTGTAATTTAAATGGTTTTTAAATAGTAATAATAATTGTATAATATGTTCAAAATTCGGCCCAAGCATATGTTAGATGAAATAATACATTTTTGTACATTGTAAAAATATTAGAAGCTTGCCTCAAAATTATCTCGCTTGATTTGTAGTTCGTTTCCAGAGATTCGGGATTAATTTGGTAATTTAAATAAGCTTTAATTAATTTTTTTTAAAGTTTCAGGGGTAATTTGGTAATTTTGCATGTTTCAGATTTTAGGGTTTTACAAAACATATATGTTAACTATAGTCCACAACTGAAATCCTAGTCGGGTTATGACCCACCCGTATACCAAACTTGCCACGAATACATCACGTAACGACATGAACGAGACCAAAATATCCAAATTCGAACCTTTACGGGTTATTCTCATGACCAGTAACCAAAACAATCAAATAAACACCATAATCAAATTTTCTTGCCACACGAATGAGTTTGTAAATCGTTTATATCCGGTTTTTAAATCACAAATTAATTGGAACTCGTTGTAATAAATTTTGAATCCACGAAAACAATAACGATTCGGTTATTAAATAAACAACATTAGATGTGGTTTTACCATACCACACGGACGAACTAGAGGAAAAAGAGTGAGGCGGAGGAGGTGGTAGTGATGGCGATGGTGGGCGTTGTGATCGCGGCTACTCACGATCATAACTCCAATCACTCGATCTATACTCGTATAGCTGTAACTTGTGTCGCCGGAAATCTCGCCGAAAAGATCTTTACATTATCGAGAGAGAGAGAAAAGAAAGAGGTGGGTTGAGATGGTGAGGTGTTGATGGTGGTTGCGTTGATGGTTGTCATGGTGGCTGGACAAAGTGTGGCCAGAGTTTAGCGGCGGCTGCCGGATTTTGGAGGAGGGGAAAAAGGAAATATAACCCTAAAATACTTATAAGTGGGTTTATATAGGTAGGGTTTAGGTTTAGATAACCCTAGGGACTAGAATTGCCAACAACTAAAGTCTAGGGCAGTGGTGGAACTTTAATCCAGGGGCCAATACTGTAATTTTTGCAATCTTTCTTGAAATGAGGCTCGGGGCTCATTTAGGCTAGTAAACCGAGGATTCAAGACACGAGAATTTCACCATTGCGCTCAGAATAATTTTTCCAATAAAAAACGACTATTCATACGCTTCGTTTTTCACAAATAACAAAATAATCAAATCATATCATCGGTTGTGCGAGTACGCGTTGTGTACGAATTTCACGTTTTGCGAGATAACTTCACGTTTTTAAACCAAATAAGTTCAGAAAGATTCGTACATGAAAAACAGAGATAACCTCGTATAGAAATATGTCCGAAAAAATTACGGGTTGTTACATAGGGTTTTGGGAACGATTTTAGTAGCTATTGTAAGGCTTTTACAGCCCTTAAACTTCATGTTTCAATAGAGATAAGTTATCCCTTTAATCATTCGTTATGTCTATGTATCGTTTGATTAATTGTTTATCTTCTCTTATCTTTAACATGCTAGCTTAAGTTTATGTGTGTTTGCTTAAATCTAATGAAACCTAGTAATTAAATATTGATTTGTCGTCTCTTGTTTAGCTGATTGCTTCGCGTTAGGCTAAGAAAACTGGCTGACCTCTTATATATAACTAGCTTGAACGTCTTAGAAACGCAACCGTAGAGTGCACTACGGTTTTTCTCATTGTATTTATTGCGTGAATTGCGGCTTGTAGATCCTAGAAAACTTAATAGACTTTAAGGTTTTTAGGGGAGACTAAGATTCATAGAGTTGGGGACTTCGGCACCTCCCCACGACCAATATTAAGGAATACAACGCTTCAACTAAAACAAGGACGTGACAATTCGACAGATTAGTAGGAGATAACTAGGGAGTAATTAAATCTAAATAAACACACTTTTCCCTACTATAAGAAGTCACCAATTGTACTTTTTATTTTTAATTAGTTTAATTTCAAGTTATTATTAGTTTTGGGTTAGTTGACTAGCAACTAATTTCGCCCACTTTTTCAAAACCCGAGATTTTTACTGCTTTCTTAAAAATATAAAAATATAAAAATGAATCATCCCTCTAGAGAACGATCAATCCCTTGGATTTAATTACCTATACTACACTACAACGATTAGGTGCACTGCCTAGAGGATTGTAAAACCTTTTGTGAGGTCTTGCAAATCTCGCATCAAGTTTTTGGCGCCGCTGTCGGGGAATAGTTATTGTTTAGGTTCAATTTCTATCTCGTTTAGGTCTACTCACTAGATTCCTATGAGATTTTTATTTTCTTTTTACTAGCTTTCTTTTGTCTATCTTTTCTTCGTGCCCTTTGTTTTTTGTAACACCCCCAAATTCTGGTACATCGAAAGACTTATCAAAGCTTCGGGTTCTACTGGGATTGGTACACAACACAAGCATAGGAAAACGGAATAGCATTATCTATTAATTAAAAACATTCCAAATTAAGTATTTCATGTATACATTTATTCCAAAGTACGTAATAAGCCCAAAACGTAACAAAAGTAGGTCCCCAAACAAGTTATCAGAGTCTCAATTGATCCTTCAACCATGCCGCTTGCCAAGCCTCCAATTACTAGCTAATCCGAATGCAACCTCAAGTATTACCTGAGAAAACATTCTAAAAGGTCAGCTAATGCTGGTGAGTTCATAGGTTTAATGTAAGTATAGTAGTGGACCAAATAATATATAATTGCTACACTGGACTAAGGCTAACGCTAATATATTTACTAAGCAGGCACAAAGATCCCCAAATAATAAGCAGGCAGGCACAAGGAGCCCTAAGTAATATATATAACAGGCACAAGGAGCCCCAAATAGTATATTGCAGGCACAAGGAGCCCCAGATAATATATAGCAGGCACAAGGAGCCCCAAATAATCTATAGCAGTAACCTTAATCTATCTAAGTACAGTTATAGCAATTTTACAGTTATAATATGATCCGTTCAAATAGTTTTGCGTGTTTTCTCACCCCAAGTTTAAGTAAAGCAGTCTAAGTATAAAAGTGGGGCTATGATCTCACCTCTTTCCAGCAATGCAATATCACAACAATATCAAAGGGATACAATAATCAAACAATAGCACAGCACAACAGTTCACGAGTAGTGTAGCACCACAGCAACTAGTATATCACGGCACAACGGACTCGGCACAATCTAAACAAAAAAATGGCCAAAAATGGCGGCGGTATTGGCGCGTGTGACTTATTGAACACGCGTGCACCACGGTTACGTGTTCACAACGGAGGAATATAGGTGGGTTTGGTGGTGTTTAGGTGGTAGCGGTGATGGCGGCGATCGTGGGGGTGATGGTTGTATGTTGACAGTGGTGATGGATGAAGTAAAGGTGGTGTTGGTGTTGTTGACAGTGGTGGAAGAGTATTACGGTGGTGGTGTGGTGTGGTGGTGGTGACGGCGCTACAGTGGCGGCCGAACCTTCAAGGAGGGAAGGGAGGGAGTTATATTAACTTAGGTTAGGGTTTTGAGAATGAGATGCTTATATACTAGGGTGAGTGCCAAAAATGTAAATAATTCTAAAAGGAGGGGGCGTAGGGTAAATAACATGAAGTGACCAAATTGCAGTTTTGTTAATCTTTTACCATAACGTTTCTCGAGCTTGTTTAGCATAGCAAAAATGATCGTGGGACGTTCTAAGTTGCGCCATTATTTTTAAATCATTTTTTCATTAAAAAGGACTATAAATACGTCTATATTCGTTTAACGCGTCAAAAATCAGTATTTCTTGCATTATTAGGTTAGACTGTGCCGACTCACGTTGTGTTCAAACTCAAGTTCTACGGGACAAATTTCACGTATCAATAACAATATTCCATGTTCAAACCTCATATAATCTAAACTGTTCTCTAGGTCTCAGTTATTCATGTTTAATCGTAACGTAATGCTTAACTAAGTCTAAAAATTACCGGGTTGTCATAGCCTTCCAACCTCAGAAGAACCCCGTCTCGGGTTTCGGTTCAAGTTACCCGTTAGGGTTGGAAAGAGATGAGACTCGATTCGCTTGATTTCATCCTCACATTTCCAGTGAGTTCGGGATTGTTTCAGGGTTTCCAACAATTTCCAACAACAGGATTACGACTTGGCTTAAGTCACTTGGCTTCACAGTACAAGATTTTTAACAGGTTCCTCAACAAAATTCAACGTTCATCAGGCTAGATAAAATCCAGGGATTACGGCAGCAGTTCCTTCTGGAAACATTTCTTCAGATTACGAACGTCAAGAGTATTGTGGACTTTGCCAAATCCCGGTGGTAGTACAAGTCTTGTGAGCTACCGGTCCGCTTCTAGCATGAATTTTTGGAAAGGAGTAGCATAGTGAGGATTAAGCTTCCCACGTTTACTAAACGGGTCACACCTTTCTATGGTGATATCTCATGCATAACATTTCCTTCATTCGGAATTCAAGAGTTTCGGGGTGTTCGTTGGTATAGCTCCTCTGTTGATCGGGAGTGATTCTCCTTTCGCTTGTGATCTAAGCGATTTATGATTGCGTTCGGGTCTAGTGAATTGGTTGTCTCTAGTTTCGGTTCGTTTGACGGGAAGTTGGCTCTTTCGACCATATGGTCCTTTGTGCGGTAGAGCCTCAATGCTGGCATGATCACTATGGTCGTAGGAAAAATTCAGCCCAAGGCAGGTGTCTCTCCCAGCCTTTTCCGAAATCAATAACATTGGCTCGTAGCATAGATTCCAACGTTTGAATGGTTTTATCCCTCCAATCATCTATTTGGGGATAGTATGCAGTATGCATAATCAGATCACGAATACCCTGTGAGGGTATTCAACTTCTATCCCCAAAGCATCAAGTTCCATCGGAGTGCTTTAAGAAGTTGTTTGTCGTTTTTCCATCACACCAAAGAGGTTTTCGGCGGGTCGGTTTCCTTCTTTTGTCGCTTCGGCTCGAGCTTCAAGATTCGAGATGGAAATGGGAAATTTATAGTCATCCCTAAGGCCCTGAATTTTAACGGTTGCGCTCTTTCCTTCTGGCTAAGAGTATCAGTGACACTGTTCACCTTACTAAAGACTGACAAAGCTCTTAGTCACAGTATTAAGCAGTTCTAACTGGTGACGTTGTCTCATGGTCAACTCATCCTGATCTAGGGTATGTTGCAATCCTTATGATTTGTGCATACTATACTGTAGCAACCGGTATTTTTAGGGCAATACTTATTTCTAAAACTCGAAACCAGTTACGGTAGATGATGATTTTTTGCCAAACTTATTTTAATAATAAGTTTCATTTACTATTGCCCATTATACATTTTCGAGCTTTTGGACATCATTTGAACTGAGAATATGAGAATTTCTTGTGAAACGTGAAAGTAGAGCACAACGCGAATCGGCACGAGCCTAAACCTAATAATACAAGAAATGTTGATTTCTGACGCGTTAAACAAACATGGACATATTTATAGTCATTTTTAATGGAAAAACAATTCTAAAAACATTGATGCAACTTAGAACGTCATACGAGCACTTTAAGTACACTAAACGAGCCGAGAAACACTTTTATTGGAAGTTTTACAAAAAATTTGATTTTGGTCCCTGTAGTCATATTTTTACCCATATTTTTACCCGTGCCCCCCTAGTATCTTAAACTTTACATTTTTTAAAACATTTCTAAAACTTGCTATAAGGAACTAGGTTCCAATGGTTTCATCATATACCCAGTCACTATCTCTCTCTCCTCTCCCCCTGGTTAATCCAGCCGCCACCCTCCCTTCTGCCGCCGTCACCACTACGCCACACCGCTATCATCAACCTCAAAGAAAACCACAACTCACCCTTATACCACCTTTCTCATCCCATATTTGAGGTGTACGCGCCTCGTAACCCTCAAACGCGCCACCACCGCCACCAAACCTTGGTTGTATCATGTGTTTAGGTAAGTAGGTAAGTAGATCCATGGATTTATAGTGATAAATCCACCTATTCTCACCTGTGTAATCGTTGAGGCTGGAAACAAAAGAAAACGATTTAAAAACTTGTTAAAAACGGCTAAGAAAAACTATTGGTATCATCGTGTGTGTCGTAGTTCTGTTTTGAATTGGTTGTGTCGCGTAATTGAGGATAAGCTCGAATATCCGTTGCTTATCTGGGTTTACGAGCTTCTTTATAAGCTCACTTTGCTTGTAGTCTTGTCTGGTTAGCTTAGGAAACCATCTTGGTCCGTTTGGTTGCGTGTTGGGTTCGGTGTGACTCGAACCGAGACCCGGTCTCAGCTTGAGCTTGTTGTCCTTTTTTTTTTCTTTTTGCTGGTTGGCATTTCTATTGGTGTACGACATGGAGCCGAGACCCTAAAGTCTCGGCAAGGTAAGTTTTGGGCCGAATGGTTACTTGTTTGTGATTGTGGTATTTGTGACTCGAGCTTAGTTTGTGGTTTTATTTGGTCTATTGTTGTTTCCAGTTTTGATTTTGACTAGGAATTTGTTTATAGGTAAACTAGGTTTATTTCTAGTCCGTTTGGTTTATTTTGGCTCGCGGCAGGTTCGAAGCCGAAACCGTATGGTCTCGGCGAGGTGAGTTAACTTGGTCCGAATAACCTATATTGTGTGGAGAATTTTGTGGTTAATATAACACGGATATGGATTTGTTTTTTGTGATGTTTCGGCCTCGTCGTGGTTAGCCGAGAACTCGTGGACTCGGTGTGACCACGATAGCCTAAAGATGGACTATTGATGCTATATTTGGACATGTAGACTTAATTGACTGTTTGACCCGGCTTATAGCCGCGAGATTTATTTGAAATGTGATTCGATGTGCTAGTAACCTTCGTAACGTGTTATAAAAACAACAATGAAATAAATAAATAAAAAGGAGTAAGTAAATAAAAATTAAATTTGTTATTTAACATATATAAACGAAAAGGAAATACAAAGTGTTAAATATTTGATTTGGATAATAACGGAAAAACATGAGGTTACGGGACGTTTCGAGGCGCATTTGCACTAGTACAATATTATTGGTAACATGGGAATTATTATTGGATTATTTAGTTAATTGGTCGTTGATTGGTAAGTCGGAGTACTATGGGATATTTGCAACACCGGACTTGGAATATATATTTTGATTTGAGATATTATTGGACTTTGGACATTTTGGACTATTGGAAACGATGTCTAACGCACAATAATATTTTTAAATTACACGTCATTTAAACTACTTTGAAATTATTTCTAATAGAGTCCTTCGACTTGGAAACGTTCAATGAACGAACGAGTCATGGCGAAATTTGACTTTTAAACTATAAAACGAGTATGCTTTTATAACTAAATGGGATTATGGGAAAGTACTGACGCTTACCAAATCTATTCATCTTATTTGTTGTATTTTCTATTTGTTATCTTTTTGGTTTCTCTCCATCATATCTTCTTGACTCGAGTTCTCTTCAATACTCTCCGAGTCAATTTCCGTTGTCTTGTTATTCCTTTGGTGTGTGTACTCTTGAGTCAGTGTCTTCCTACCGTCACACAGATGATGATACCAAACACTAGTAAATGGATTTAATAAGGATATTTTGGAATTTAAAATGGAATATACTTGGGGATAGTTAACTTTTAGAAACTTTTACGTTTTAGGAATATACGTTAAGGCAAGTTCATATTATTAGGTCGTGCCGAGTCCGTTGTGCCGTGAGACCCTAGTTACCGTGAGATTTTAGATGCTGTTGCGTTAAACTACCTTTGAGCTGTTGTGATGTTATATCGCATTGCTGGACTAAGGTGAATTCTCGTAGCCCCACTTTTAGCGTGTTTTACCTTGGTGTGGAAATGGTACTCTATGCTTTACAAATGTTTTCATGCTTTGAATTACTGTTTTACATGATTTTGGACATATACGTGTGATGATGCGATTATATGCTGTGACATGTTTGCTTCGTGAGTACTTGATTGCGCCACTGTTAACTCTCTGCTGAGAGCCCAAAAGTTATAGGTTCAGTTGATGCAACTGTTAACTCTCTGTTGAGAGCCCACATGTTGATAGATCTATCGGGGTAGCTCCCCACGTGATATTCGTTATGAGTATGATGAAACACTATAGGTTCAGTTGGCGCGACACTATTACTGTTTGGATAACGTGCTTGTAATTGGTATTCATGTGCACTATTGTCCTACGCTATTATTCACAGCTTCGTGGTTTAACTTTCAAACCTACGAGCTCACCAACATTATGTTGACGTTTTCTAATACCATTTTCAGGTGGATCATTACTAAAGTATTTGAAGGCACATTTACTGGAGTCAGACTATTTGATACTTGCTACTATGTTGTTAAGATGTCAAGATTTCATAAGAGACATGTTTCCCTTTCAAATTTGGTCGAAGAATGTTTTGTAAACTGTTACTATAATAATTGTAAGGTATGAATCTATGATGTTATGCAATGTGCCTTTCTCAGTTACATCCCGTGTTTTCGCCTTTGACGGGGTGTGACAGAATGGTATCAGAGCCTAAGGTTATAGAGAATACCGGTTTTTCAAAAATAAAAACCTCAACTATAACCAGATTAAAGTTTTTTATAAAACCCCAAACATGTACGAGTCGATTAGCCCGAGCATTCCATCATTTTTCCTAAATTACGCATAACCTGATCAACTATGTGTAATTCAGAAGCGATCATGGGATGATGGGGGTAGTTACCTTGGATCATGTTTGGTTGGAGTCGGAGTCTAGATCACTTGAAAATGTATTAGCCTATGTGTGTGCATGTGCCTTACGTGTTATGTGTATCTGTGGTTTTGCTGCTTTGCCTTCTGTGTGTTGAAGCTTTTAGCTTCTATGAAAATATATGAGCTTGCAATTGCGTGCCTAAGTGCTTTGATTTGATTTGATATTGTGTGATGAGATCCAATATGTTATGATGTGTCTTGAGTTGAGTTGATATGACATGGTTTGATTTGAATCGAGCTAGAATATTTTTTTGAACCATTCTCTATACTCGTGCGTTTGATATTATTTATCCTTATACGCAAACAAAACTCATATTATATATTTTGCTAAATATATAACGATACGTTATTTTGAAAACGTTACATTGGGTAAACTATTTTGGATACGTTATTTTGGATACGCTATATAATTTTGAATACTATTGTGAAAGGTCAACATTGGTTTTGCTATTCTGAAAACGCATTATATTGATATGATATTTTGAGAACTATTTTGGGACATATTATTTTGGAAACACTATTTTGAGAATTTGTTTATCATCAAAGACGTTAAGCCTTTTAACGACACTTAACTTAATTTCATGACAGTTCTTGTTTGATGAGTTGTGAAATTAAGTTAAGTTCAAATAGTTACTCGGTTTAATGTTATAGATGGTTGATAATTTAGTGTCATTTGAAAACGATTTTGGATACAAGATTTTCTGGTATTGCCCTATGCCGATATGTTACATGCCTTGTCTCCCCACACTACTCCTCTTATTAGCAAGCCTGAACACACCACATTATAAGCCGATGAGTCGGTTAACACCATTAGTTGCCTTAGGAAGCAACCCACCAATCAAAATGGACACATTAATGGTTTAGTCGTATGGTTAGAACCTTGGAGACTACAAGTGAGATAATAGGACTCATGAGAAGCGGTGACTTTGTTAATTGAGTTGGTTGTGTTGACCATGATAGCGATGTTCGCCTTAGTGATCGTGTTCCGGAGGTGGTACTCTGATGGTCAAAATTTTGTGCAAATGAAAGATTTTCTTATAAACTTTATAAAGTATGATGAACTGGTGATTTTCATAGATTGGACCGTGTCATAATGTTTCTTCAAAACTAAAGTTGGTTGATAGTCAAAATCGTTTTAAAAATGTTTAAAATAAATTTGCGATACCAAACGATTGGATTGTTTTAGTATAAAAATTGTCTCAAGTGTTTGTCCAAACATCAATTTTCTTGAAAATCAAAAATCCAAACCATATATGAAGAATCGCTATTACAAATTTCAAATTTTTGCATACATATCTTTTCACATGACTATAACCATCGAAACAAAATTTTCGAACAAAGTTGCCCTAAATTACATTCATGGTCAAAATTTCATAATGTTTTACTCAAATAAATGCTGCTAACAACTTCAAAGACCATGCCTCCAAGAGGGAACACGTACCATTCATGGACAAACCTCAGGAACAATCATAGTGCCTACATAGTATGCGATCTTAGAAGTGAATCGAACACCTCTGTCCGAGATGGTCAGCAACGATACGTCGTGCCTTGACGCTATTCCTTCGAAGGGCAACCTTCCTACCCATCCCAGAAGATAAGACTCTCGTGTTGATCGAATCGCGTTAGATTAAACAGTCAGTGTACAATTACTTAAAGAGACAACGTGGCCTTTCGGAGTCTTAGTCACATTGGTACATGACTTCGCTCTTACATTTGGATATCAAGAAGTTGCACAGACCATAAAACCCTTGGCTTTCACTTGTAACCAGATATCTCGATGTAGTATTCACTTGGCAACAATTTCGAGTCATTATAGATTTTAGTCATGCCTAGAGGAATTGAGCATTTAGACGTAAGAGTTTCGCCTAATAATGATCTTCGAGCGTTCCAGATCATTGACACCAGGTTCTGCCCATAGACCTCGTGATTCATAGACCGTCGTCCTCAACTATTTGAGCATACATGACGACACGTTCTTCCCAGATGTTTTCACACCAAGGGTTTTTCCCTTAGTAGCCTTTTATCAGCTGTGAGGCTATTAATGACCTCTGTCCTCATTGATTGAACTCTATTGGATTCTACTCTTTCATTTTGGATAAGTACGTCAACAAATCTCTCCTACATGATAAGGACACCAACATTGAAACTCTTCACTAACCCCGTTCATAATTTTTCCTGAGTATGATGACCTCCTCACGAAACATGTACATAAGACTCTTGTGATCTGTGCGGATAAGAGACTACGTACCATACAAACACCGCCTTTTATGATATTACTTCGGAACCACGACTATCAACTCCTTGTCACGAGTTGGGATATTCCTCCCCATTTCCTTCAATTGTCTGGGAACAACTTCCTTCACATTAGAAATCCGTCATTTTTACTTCGTCAACCTTCGTGGACGTCGGACGTTCCTTCATTCGGAAACACAGCCTTGACGATTTTCTAGCACATATGATTTTCTCCCCTCGACTGTTGGTCAACAACTCCCTCCCAATAGCCACAGCAAATTCACTTAACTACACTGTAAATTTATTTCACCAGATTTTCTCCCCATCAATGCTTCTGAGAATACCATTAATGATTCCTTCAGCAATAAAATTCCCCTCCATCCACAAAATTTTCAGCTAGAGTTCCATTTAAATTTCTTCGGTCCACGACTCATGCGATAACATGAAGAAAAATCGCTAAGCATTTTTGGCACCAGGCGTCAGACGAAAGAAAGTATGTTATAAACGAAGAAGATACCAGACACAACACCGGTGCTACGTGCTACCCTTACTTTTTCATCAATCGTCTTAAAAGCTCATCCTTTCATTAGATTCTCCAATTTTCTTATCATGTTGATCTTGCCGATAGCGACTCATATCACAGTTCACCCCTTTGACAAATACATCGACTCTTGTGAGTCCACAGAGATCGTGATCTTCACAATTCAACAAATTAGGTGCAGCTTTACGTAAAGCAACCTAGATGGCTATACTAGTATCGAGTGATCGTGCCAAGTCTACACCATCTGATCCTATTCATACTTCACTTCATACAAGGAAGTCTAACTGTAAGTGACTTGCTTTCATTTTGTGACATTAGCTCTCTCTACTGTGAGTACGAACCCTTGGAATGGCAATCCATACAAACCATTTTGAATCTTGATGAAGGCTGGTTAAATAACGACTGATTTCCCTTTCCTAATGGATACTCGACGTTCTGCAAAGCGTCGTGACTTGACGATAATTCTTTACATAAGCTATGGTTACTTCAGCCTGTCTCTTCAAGTTTAGGAAACCTCCTTGAAGCCTACCTACGTGGTCTCATAAACAAAGTTTCTTTCCCTGTCGCCTCTACCAATATTCTCTGAGTGACAAAATTTCCTCAACGGTACCCTTGATTTCTTCGCTAATCCTACTAATTTTAGCCGTAAGTACCTATTCGTTGTTTTGAGCAAGTCCTTAACTGAGCCAAGTCATCGAAGACGTTAAATTCCTCTTTCTTAATGACTTGATTATTAGCCTAATCTCGTGACAGTTCTTGTTTGATGAGTTGCGAGATTAAGCAAAAATCAAGTTGATACTTAGTTTAAGGTTTTGATGATTTTGCTCGTAGACGGAAAGGTTTATTAAATCAAATTGAATCACCCGATAGTTACCTTCGACCGCCCATCACATTTCATTAAGAAGTACGAATTTGGACTAAGACGACATAGGTTACAACTTTTAGTAGTATTTACCTTTGTCACATAAGTTACGACCGCTACATTGGATCCTTGATTCGAATTCTAGTGCTCTTGTCATAATTTTGACCTTCGTTAGGTTCTACGTATATGCGCTAGCCTATTCCAGTAAGAGTAGGCAGAATCGTTGATTCTAATATAGGTGGCTAGATCGATTACAGCAGACTAGCAGTTTCGTTAACAGAAATTGATCATATGGATTTACGAGCAACCCATGGATTTTTGTGATTAACGTGTGAGGAACCATAAGTAAGGCCAAACTGGTGACCAACCAGTTATCATTCCATAAGATGTCAGCTTGGTGATCTGTTTCGTGTCGTGAAAGAGCCAACCAGAACCCTCCATAGAAAAGTGAGCCATTTAGATGAGACAAGATTCTAATTATAAGTCATTAGAACTTAAACTGTGGACATGAGTTACTTGGGAACGTAAGGACCAGGTGAGAATTGAGTACCCATACTTTTTGGTAGTGGTACTAGCTGAATTTTAGGGACAAAATTCTTGTAACGAGGATGTACTGTAGCAACCGGCATTTTTAGGGCAATACATATTTATAAAACTCGAAACCAGTTACGGCAGACGATGATTTTTTTCCAAACTTATTTTAATAATAAGTTTCATTTATTATTGCCTATTATACATTTTCGAGCTTTTGGACATCATTTGAACTGAGAATGTGAGAATTTCTTGTGAAACGTGAAAGTAGAGCACAATGCGAATCGGCACGAGTCTAAACCTAATAATACGAGAAATGTTGATTTCTGACGCGTTAAACAAACATGGACATATTTATAGTCATTTTTAATGGAAAAACAATTCTAAAAACATTGATGCAACTTAGAACGTCATACGAGCACTTTTAGTACACTAAACGAGCCAATAAACACTTTTATTGGAAGTTTTACAAAAATTTCGATTTTGGTCCATGTAGTCATATTTACCCGTGCCCTTTTTTTTAAACATTTCTAAGGGTGCGTTTGGTTCGTAAGTGGGATTGGAATTGGATTCGAATTTGGGAAAGGTTTGAAAGATGTGAGAAAGATTTGAGAAAAAAGTAGGAGAGAGAAAATATATTATTATATATAATTATATATAATTTATTAAATTTTATATTGTATTGAAATATTATATTATAATAAGAAAAAATTACACGGATGGTCCTTGTGGTTTACCCAGATTGCACGTTTGGGTGCTATTTCAATTTATTTACGCCAGACGTACCTAATTTGGCAAACGTTGCACGTGTTTGGTCCCTATCTTGGATGGGCGTTAAGTTTGACTGTTAAGTGTTTAAATTGCGAGGGCATTTGCGTCTTTTCATGTTTTTCTCTTACAATACTCAGCCTTTATTTATTCAAACTCATCCCTAATTAAAAACCCTACCTAACTAACACATCCACCCAACCAAAATAAAAAAACCCTAGAACAGGCATGAAAATACCCAAATTAAAAACCCTAAATCACGAATAAATTCCTTTCCAATCATGGTTTATTGTAGGTGTGGTCGAGTATGCAAAATCAAAACTTCTTGGACAGATGGTCATCCAGGTCGTCGTTTTTACAGTTGCCCAATTGAGGTAAGTTATGAAAATCGAAGTAAGTGGTTTAATCAAAACCCAAAAAACTTATTCATCTTATTTTCTTTCTACAGGGATCACGATGTGGTTGGATTGATTGGTTTGATCCTCCAATGTGTGAGCGTGCTGTTCAAATCATACCTGGATTGTTAAGGGCTAGGAACAGGCATGAAAATGCCATTGAAGAATTGAAAAGTCAAGTTAGAAAGATGAAGATGTATTTGATGTTTAGTTGGTTAGGTTTTGTTGTGGTAATGTACATCTTGGCCTAAATTGGTTATGTGAAGGTCAAGTTTTGTAGTTTGTAAGATGTCTTTTGGGTTAATGAATGAAGAAAGATTAGATTTGGGTAATTTTGTGTGTTTCGGATGGTTTATTTGGGTTGTTTGACTACTAAAAAGTCTACTGTATTGCTGAGAAAAAAAATAGTTTGACTACTAATAGTCAAACTTAGCAATTACTAAACATATGCAATTATGCATGTAATTTGTTTGTGAATACATAAACTCAGTACATGTAAGTGAATACATAAACTGATGGAATATAGAAAACTAGGTTTGACTAGTAAAAGTCAACCTTAAGTATTAATAATTCTGCATCACATAAAGTCAGTACATCACAAAGGTTTAACTTGTCAAATACATAAAACCTAAACATAGTGCATCACTAATACTTCATTACATATCAGCTAACCAAAACATACATCACAAACCAAAACATATCAGCTAACTAATACTGCATTACATACTGCATTACATATCAGTTTGCAACTTTCTTTTTCTTCTTTGATCTTCCACTTCCCTCACCACCATCAGCAAGTTTCTTCTTCTTTGAACTTGGAGCAGCAGCTTGTGTAGATGGAGTAGCAGCAACTGGTTCCTTCAATTTTTGACCTTTACAAGATCTGCTGTTGTGACCAAGGTTTCCACACTTGTTACATGTAACAGTTTTATATGCCCTGGACAGTGTAACCCCTCTAACCATTGCCTTCTCTTCCTTTGTTTTTCTTCTGTTCTTTCTTGGCCTGCCCACTTGGGTATGATGTTTTGGTGGAATGAGCTTTGAAGGAATTTGGGATTTCTTCCACATTATCTTTCCATTTATACAACCAATCTTATGACTGTATGCCTTCTTCCAAGTAGCTAACCAATAACACTTATGCACCCACTCTTCTGGTATACCCACATGAATCCCATTAAGTGACATATTGTAGTTGGTTGCCACAGCATGTACACAAGGGATGCCTGTTAATTCCCATCTCCTACAACTACAATCCCTATTTGCCACATTCACAACACACTGATCACCATATGGTCCTTTGACCTCATATTCTTCCCCCCATTCCAAGCTACTGAGTAATTATTTGCATTGTCCATGTTAGATTTCAATAGTCTAGTGGCAGTAGGGGTGAGTGGGCCATCAGTTTTGTCTATCAGAGCTAGAACATTCACAATCCTTCTAGTCAAGTACTGTCTAATGTATTCTAAGGCACTGATTATAGGTGCATCCCTAGCATCCAATATTTTCCCATTGAAAACCTCACACAAATTGTTCAATAAGATATCAGATTTAGCTCTACCTGAGAAATGGGATCTGGACCAAGAATGAGCAGGAATAGCTGATAACCAGTCAAATGCATCACTGTTATACTTTTTCAACTCCTCCATTGCAAGATCAAAATGAAAAACTGTTGTTGCAGTGGCACATCTCCAAAGGTGATCTTTATATGCCTGTCCACTGAACTTGTGCTTCATATTTTCATGTATGTGCCTAAGGCAAAACCTGTGCTCAGCACAAGGAAATACCTTAGCCAATGCAGGTATGATGCCCTGTATCAAATAAACAAATGTTAGAATATTAAATTAGCATTGGATTCCTTCTGTCTATAGGGACCATAGTTGATATAAAAAAGCTGCCCAGGGTATGGACCCTTCATAAATGCACCATCAAGTCCTAACAAATCCCTTCCACATTCTTTGAAACCTTTCTTCAGTGGACCTAAACATATGTAGATCCTTTTAAAAACTCTTGTATCAGGAGCTAGTTCAGGATCTGTGTCTCTTTCAACTTCAATCCTTATGGTTGTATCAGGATTTGCCCTTCTCACCTCCAAACAGTAGTCTCTCAACATTGAATATTGTTGTTTGTAATCTCCCTTTACTTGATTTAGTGCTGTTGATTTAGCCCTAAAAGCTTTCATCCTAGAAACACCAACATCATATTGCTTTATAAGCTGGTCTTGAAGTGCCCTAATGGGAACTTCAGGGTTTTTCTCTATTTGGCTAATAATACTTTTGGACATGAATTTTGATGTACAAGCCTTTATCTCTCTGGATTGTAGGCACTTATGATTGGGCTCATATGTTCTAACTTCCCATGTCTCAGAATTCTTTATCTTTGAGACTAGTAAGACCCATGGGCATTCATCTTCTGCTAATGGTTTGGGCCTCCCTCTACCACCTAAACTAATACCTTTCTTATTGGGCTTACTAGGCCCAACTCCTTTTTTACCTTTTCCCTTTGCTGGTTTCTTTGTTACAGGCTGACTAGGTCCATCACCTTGTGTTGTAAACACTGGGATTCTTCCCATACACTTTGCCCTCACCCTCTGTTTATCATTCCTTACCATCTTCAACTCTCTCCTAGTTTCAATTGAGTGCAGCCTTAGTCTCTCTTTCACTTCAGCACCACTACCAAATTTTTGACCAAAATAGAAAAAATGTTTATGCACAATGTTCTCTGCAGTCTTGTTTGCCCTTTCTATTTCTTTAAGCTTCTTCCTCCTAATCCTTTCAAGCTCATCTACTTCCTCATCTGAACAACTTTCAAAGTCTTCATGATCTAGCTCCTCAACTGCTTCTGCTATTGGTGCATCCTCCTTCTCTTCTACTGGCCCTGTGTGTCTCACCCACTCAACATCTTCATCTATATTAAAACGATAATCATGCATATCAACATTAACTTCCTCTACATGGTTCTCTTCATCAACAAAATAGTCACTATCATCCTCATCTGAATTACTGTCATCCTCATCTGAACTACTCTCACCCTCACCTGAGTCATGGTCAACCAATTTTTCCAGAGTCTCAGGCACATCCCTTTCAGTCACAGGAACACTAGGCCCTTCATTATCCCTTTCATTCACAGTAACACTTGCCCCATCAAATGGATCAAATTCATAATCATTGTTCAACAGTTCTTGAACAATATCTTCCACAGTCTCAGGCACATTCAAAGGTTCAGTAACATTGGGAATGTTGGGGCTAGGAATGTTGGGATTGGGAGTATTATCATCTTCTACATTGGGAATGTTGGGACTGGGAATGTTGGGAGTGGGAGTATTATCTTCTTCTACATTGGGAATGTTGGGAGTGTTAGAGGTAGAGGGTTTATGGTATTCTAACAACAACATTTTTTGGGGCCTTTTCTTCTTGGATGGGGTGGGAATGGGATTGTCAGAGGGTAACTCTTCTATCACAACATTGCTTATAACTGGGGGGATCAAATAAAGTAGCAGTTTTGATGTCTCATGTTCACAATACACACTGATCATCTTGTCATCCTTGATATACCTAGCCATACCAATAACATTAATGTCATTTCCTAGAGGTCTTAGTCCCATTTCTAAGTCAATCCCAGGTATCAAATAATGATAGAAAATAGGTTCTTCATCATTAATGTAACCTAGTTCTTCCATTACATCATTCAACTCATGTACTGAAAACTTATCCATATCAAACCCATCCACATACGCTACTAACCCATTAACATACCTCCTTTCATCATAGTCTTTAAACTTTCCAGCATGATATATTTTCATAGAAAACATTGTAGGGTGTCCATCTGAAAAATGCAATAAGAAAAACACAATTAGTACAATGCATCGAAGGTAAAGTCAACCAAAACACCTTTAATTAACACAATAATCTAGAAAAAAAATCAAAATAGGTAACTGAAGTGGTTTTTTTTACCATATGCTTTCAGAGGTGCATTTCCCTCATGCTTCTCTCGTATTCTCCAACTTTTAGAAGCCATCGATTTGAAAAAGATGATCAATTTCTTGAATTATAATTTAGGGTTCACTGATGAAATAGGTTTGGGGTGAGTGTGATGATAATTGGGAGGGAAATAAGAGGTCAACGGGGTTGGGTAGGCGTTATATATTGAATATAACCTGAAAAGACGCAATTGCCCTCACAGATGTATGACTTAACAGTCAAACTTAACGCCCATCCAAGATAGGGACCAAACTCGTGCAACGTTTGCCAAATTAGGTACGTCTGGCGTAAATAAATTGAAATAGCACCCAAACGTGCAATCTGGGTAAACCACAAGGACCATCCGTGTAATTTTTTCTTATAATAAATAAGTTAAGAATGTGAGAGGAAAAAAAGTGGGGCCCGCTGGTTTCAAGTGAAACCACCCAATTAAGCTAGGAATGAGTTTTGATTCCTTCATTCCCAAATTGTGAGCCCGAATACCAACCAAACAAAGGTTTCAATTTTTCTTTTGGTGATACCCTACCAAAAGTGTCAACCAAACGCACCCTAAAACTTGCTATAAGGAACTAGGGTTCCAATGGTTTCATCATATACCAGTCACTATCTCTTTCTACTCTCCCCCTGGTTAATCCAGCCGCCGCCCTCCCTTCTACCGCCGTCACCACCACGCCACACCGCCATCATCAACCTCAAAAACAACCACAACTTACCCTTATACCACCTTTCTCATCCCAGATTTGAGGTGTACGCGCCTCGTAACCCTCAAACGCGCCACCACCCGCCACCAAACCTTGGTCATATCACGTGTTTAGGTAAGTAGGTAAGTAGATCCGTGGATTTATAGTGATAAATCCACCTATTCTCACCCTTGTGTAATCGTTGAGGCTGGAAACAAAAGAAAACGATTTAAAAACTTGTTAAAAACGGCTAAGAAAAACTATTGGTATCATCGTGTGTGTCGTAGTTCTCGTTTTGAATTGGTTGTGTCGCGTAACCGAGAGGATAAGCTCGAATCCGAGCTTATCCGTGGCTTATCTGGGTTTACGAGCTTCTTTATAAGCTCACTTTGCTTGTAGTCTTGTTTGGTTAGCTTAGGAAACCATCTTGGCCTGTTTGGTTGCGTGTTAGGTTCGGTGTGACTCGAACCGAGACCCGGTCTCGGCTTGAGCTTGTTGTCTTATTTTTTTTTCTTTTGGCTTGTTGGCATTTCTCTTGGTGTACGACATGGAGCCGAGACCCTAAAGTCTCGGCAATGTAAGTTTTGGGCCGAATGGTTACTTGTTTGTGGTTGTGGTATTTGTGACTCGAGCTTAGTTTGTGGTTTTATTTGGTCTCGGCGAGGTGAGTTAACTTGGTCCGAATAACCTATATTGTGTGGGGAATTTAGTGGTTAATGAATGAAAAGTCGCTGTAAAAAAATCGCTTAAAAAGTACACATAGTGGGCTATGACACAAGTATCACTTTAATGATTGGGCGCCACTTTTGTTGATGCCACATGTCACATTCATATAAAAGTAGCCGGTGGCTAAAACTATTTCCAGAAAGTGACTAATTTGGGTCTTCAAAAGCCAAACACCTTTAGCGACCGGGCTAGATAATTAATTGCCCCAAAGATAAACTCATACTCCCTACTAATTTATTGATATTTTTACCATTATGGCATTATGTTCTGTTAACCATACAACCAGTTGTTCAGTTTGTATAAATGTTCCTTCAGGCCTATTACCATTAGCCTTTTCTTTTAGCATTGCAAAATTAATAAAGACCACATCCATATCAAGGGTTCAATGCATAGGTTCCTTCTTCTCGTTGTCACCATCGACCAACTTTTTAGTCATTGTGAAAACCTGCATTTTTTAAACATATCAATATAGTCATTTGAACTTTTCTCTAAAAAGGAAGCAGAAACAAGTTCCAATATCAAGTGAGGGTATTTTAGATAAAGTATTCAAACAATATCGTGAAAATTGAATACTGTATTACGGTAGAATATTCCAAAAATTACAGTAGTAGTTGACATTAGAATAATTGACTTGAATTATTGACTTATCAAAATTGTCGTAGAATATCCCAAAGATTACAACACTAATTGACATTAGAATTATTGACTTACCAAAATATGTGAGAGAGATGCGAGTAGGTGAAAGATGGATGATTCAGGGAAGAAGATAATGTTGAACAAAAGTATATTGGTTTTTGTAAGGCAATTTAGTCTAATAAAGGAAATAATCTTATTTTTTCTTAACCATCACTTTAAAATTGGGCGGATGATATTGCTTAGGATTAGAATCCTTTCAAGTTGAGTCATAAATGATACATCATGTTCACCAATCACAAATAAGTTAAATGCGTGAAACTTTTTCTTTTAACAAAAATCAAAAGCTCACATATTTATTTCCATTCACAGCAAACTCAACATGATCTATCATGACTGACCACAACTTGAAATGATCATAATCCTATTGCCTCTAAAAACTTGAACTTTCCCCACTTTCTATTTCCTCCACTTTACTTTCCTTAAAAAAAATCTAGAGAACATAAATATTTGTAGCATGTGTCCTTTCCTCTCACTTTTTTTCAAAGGTAATCTAGGGAACAAAGTGGTAGTGATTAAAAGATTTAGTTGCTAAATCTTTTGAACTTTTTCTCACTAAACCTTTTGGTAACAATAGACTTTTAGTGATCTTTTGTTACTTATTCTTTTTAGTTAGAGTTGAAAAATTAGCTTTTAGTGAATGTTTTTTATCTGTTACTCACACTTGCCTTTAGTGAGCAATGTTATTAATTTTGTAGTGTATCATATTCATATGCTTTGAATGCCGTCACCATGCCCATGACTACTCTTGAACACCATTTGTCTCGACCAGCCTTTTATTTAGCTTCTAAATGCATATATAACTAAAATCTGCATATTTTTAAAGTTGTACTAATTCGACTTATGTTTAAGTAGTACCGTATCACTTTAGAAATGCAGAAATTGCACAAGCTTTTGATTTGCTCGATTAACGAGCTGAGAATTTTAGTCCTGGAGCTCGACTCGAAACACCTATGTTGCATTCAACTCAACTTAAGACGCGTTGATTTTAAATAGAGTAAATTGCATTTTTGGTCCCTGTGGTTTGGCCAAATTGCAGATTTGGTCCCCAACTTTTCGAAAGTGCATCAATGGTCCCCAATTTCAAGTTTCCGTTGCATTTTTGGTCCCTGGCCTCAGTGAAATGACTAAAATACCCTTTGTTTTCTTCAGAAAAAGACAAGGGTAATTTGGTCATTTCACACCAAAAAGGACCAAAAATGCAACGGAAACTTGAAATTGGGGACCATTGATGCACTTTCGAAAAGTTGGGGACCAAATCTGCAATTTGGCCAAACCACAGGGACCAAAAATGCAATTTACTCTTTTAAATATTTTACAAGTTAATTTCAACTCTTAAGCCCTTTGACTCGGCCCAAAGAATGGACTTCTAATTTAAGTATATAAATTTGTCGCCTCAAGCCATATATTAATGCATAATGAGCCTTTAAAATTGCTAAACGGAACTGAGTTTGGGATGATATCACATGTTGTAGGCCACTCAAACAACTGCTCCATGCGTGAAGCCTTCTTCAAAAGCAAAGTTTTGTTTAATGGGCGGCTATCTTAAAATACTCTACACTGACTGAAAATGCTTATAATGAAACTATTTGACCAGGTTCCATATGCATATAATCAGAGTCGTCCCATGGATTTTGGAAGCCTGTGCCAACTAATAGACCTCTAACCAAAAAAATATCAATATGTAAAATTAAACATTGAAATATGTAAATAGCGGAAAACATAAAAATATCTGTGTATAACATCTATTTATCATATTAGTATTATTGGACCACATTTAAAGGGTCTTTTTTACACAGAATGTTTAAAAAAATCATTACAAAAATAAATTGGACTAATTCTAAAACTTTTTTAGACGTGGATTGAAATTTAGTAAGCCCACTTGTACTTATTTAGGGATAAAACTAAAAGACTGGATCAAAAATATAAAATCTCCAAACCTTAGGGTACTGGTTGAACATTACTCATAGTTATCAAATTTAGTAAGCCCACTTGTACTTATTTAGTAAGTCAACTTGTACTTATTTAGGTCTTTGGTTCACTTATAAAAACGTAAGCTTTATCATGCAGTATTATCAAATTTACGTTCAACCCCCGATTTAAATCAGCACACTACACACCCTAAATTCCGACCATGCATATAATTAAGATGCTAGCTAGGTAGATTAATTTCTTTCATGTGACTTGTCCCATAATTAATAAGTGACAGGAAGAAACAACTAACAAAACCTGCAAGTTTTCTAACATTTCCAACAATCATGGCATTCTTCACAACCCATCTGATCATATATTTTCTTCTTCTTTTGGTCCCTTATGCAGCTCCACTTACCATCAATTTGACAAATATAAATCCACAGAATCAGAATCGTGACATAGTAATTGAAGGTATCGGAGCTAATATCTCCAACACAGGTATCCATCTGACGCCTGATCGAATTGGTTCCGACTCGAGGCAAAAAGCAGGAAGGGCAACATACATCAGACAACTTCATCTATGGGACAATAGATCTGGTGAACTAGCCAGCTTCTCTACCAATTTCACATTTGTGATAGATTCAGATGGGGCTAGTGCATATGGTGATGGCCTCACATTCTTTCTAGCTCAAAATAATTCCGTGATAACTCCTGGTGGAGCCATGGGCCTTCCGGTCGATCCCGAAACACGTACAGCTATTAACCAATTTGTTGCGGTGGAGTTTGATACCTTTTGGAACCCTTGGGACCCTCTCGATTCTAGCTTGACTTCAACAAGTGATCATGTTGGTATCAGCATTAGCTCTCTTCCTTCTGTTAGGGCTCAGAAATGGCTGAGCAATATAACTGGTGGGGGGATTTGTCAAGCTTGGATTACGTATGACTTGGATTCAAAAAACCTAAGTGTTGCATACACTGGTTTTAGAAACAATACAGTCGTACGCCAAGATGGACTTGTGTACACTGTTGACCTGAGGAAAGAGTTGCCGGAATGGGTTATTTTTGGTTTTTCAGCGGCAAGTGGAAGTTACTTCCAGAGAAATACTGTGAGATCTTGGACTTTCTATAGTTCTGATTTACAAGGTGGTCAACAGAACCAGTGGCCACCAATCCCGAGCCCTGTCTCTTTCACCCCAGGCCTCGGTTCAGTCATTGCGCTAGAGAAAAACAGAAAGGTGGGATTAATTGCAGGATTATCAGCTGCAATAATTTTTCTTGGTGTGCTTTCATTTGTTTTTTGGAAGAGGAAGAAGAAGAGCAGGAAAGATGAGGCACAAGAAATTGCATTTGACATTGAGATGAATTATGATTTCGAGATGGGCATCGGGCCCAAGCAATTTTCCTACCACGAATTAGCTAAATCAACTAATGACTTTTCTGAGAATGAGAAGCTTGGGGAGGGGGGTTTTGGTGGTGTGTACCGAGGTTTTTTGAAAGATTCAAAAACATTTGTTGCAGTTAAAAGGGTGTCAAAGAGTTCGAAACAGGGGATCAAGGAGTATGCATCAGAAGTCAAGATCATTAGCCGATTGAGGCATAGAAATTTGGCCCAACTCACAGGCTGGTGTCACAGCAACGGCACACTCTTACTTGTTTATGAGTATATGGAAAATGGAAGCCTGGATTCGCATCTCTTCAAGCAAAAAAGCTTGTTGGCTTGGGGCACAAGGTACAAAATTGCTCATGGTCTTGCGTCTGCGTTGGTCTATCTACATGAAGAATGGGAGCAATGTGTTTTGCACAGAGATATTAAGTCCAGCAATGTGATGCTGGATTCCAATTTCAATGCGAAGCTTGGTGATTTTGGGTTAGCTAAGTTGGTTGATCACGAGAAAGGCTCGAAAACAACAAAGTTGGCTGGAACTATGGGTTACATTGCTCCTGAATGTGTAGTGACTGGCAAGGCAAACAAAGAATCAGACGTTTATAGCTTCGGATGTGTTGCACTGGAAATAGCTTGTGGGCGAAGATCCATCGAGTATAACATTCAAGAAAATCAAATGAGGTTACTAGAATGGGTTTGGGAGCTCTATGGGACAGGCACTCTTTTACAAGCAGCCGATTCACGTATGGGATCAGATTTTGATGGAGAAGGAATCAAACGTTTGATGATCGTTGGGTTATGGTGCGTGCATCCTGATCCTCAACATCGCCCATCGATGAGACAGGCAATTCAAGTACTGAACTATGAAGCTTCCCTGCCTATACTTCCCTTAACGATGCCAGTTGCATCTTACGTGACATCACCCATTGTCAAAAACCAATTACCAAGTTCTGTTTCTAACATTGATTCCTCAAACGGTTCACTAGTTGTTGGTCGCTAAATACCTCCGTTGGAAGCTTTTTCTGATCAGAGACTAGGACTTCCGACATGTAGCTTTCTAAAATATCCATTTAGTGTCAAAAGGCCACGTTTGTTTTCAAATAATAAATCATTCAATTATTTACATATTTTTATTTTTAAAACATACTCCCTCCGTCCCTTTTTAAATGTCCACTTGGACTTTTTTTGGTTTTTATTATTCAACTTTGACCATAAATATTTTTGTTTGTGTTATATAATACTTGATGCAAAATATATGAATGGATTGAGTTTTAAAAGTATTTTCATTGGTATAATTTTCATCAAGTATTATATAACACAAACAAAATTATTTATGGTCAAAGTCGAATAATAAAGACCATAAAAAGTCCAAGTGGACATTTAAAAAGGGACAGACGGAGTAGTTATTTTACATATTTTTGGCTCTACGTTGATCGGTGCATTTTACATATACCTCCCGATGCGTTAATTGTTTGGTTATCACTACAACAAAACATAGAACGGGCGACCAATGTTTTGGCGGGGACGCCTCTGTCCCCGCCGAAAGTCACTAAACGACAAAATATATGCTGAGCTGGCACAAAGTCTCGCTGACCATTTGCAAAATTTTCAACGCAGGGTTTTGGCGGGGACAAGTCCCCGCAGAAAATGTTTCACATATTTACCAAACTTTGACCAAACTTTGGAGTGCTTAATCGTTCGCGGCTTTTTTCCCGCTCTACCTTTCGGCGGGGACTTGTCCCAGCGGAAAAGGTTAAATATTTTGGCTCCAAAAAAGTAAAATTACCGCGCCAAAATTTAGTGGCTTTTTGCGGGGACACGTCCCTGCCGAAAGTATTTCCCGCCAAAATTTTCTTTTACCCCGCCAATTTTTTACTTATATATATATCGTATAATGAAATTATCACAAAACACGAAAATTCTCACAAAAAAACACACATAACAATGGATGGTTTAACGCCGGAACAGGAATGGTCAAAGGCTTTATCACACGAGCTCCTGTATAATGAAATTATACTTCATTGGGGCTGGGAAATTTTTGATGAATATGGTTCTTATGAGAACTGTGCACCGTGGCAGAGAGACAAGATTCTGGAATGGTTGAGGAGAAAGCCGTACTATAGAGAGTATTTGGAAGAGCTAGATGCTGCTGAAGCTCAACGTGCTGCTGAAGCTCAACGTGCTGCTGAAGCTCAAGCTGCTGCTGTTGGAGGTGACGATGAAGCTGAAAGCACGTTGGACCTCAACACCGAATTTGGTAATCTGGAAAATAGAGTAACAAATCTCGAAGCTACGTTTGCACGTATCAAGGAAATGAGAGCAAGGAAGGGAAAAGATGGTGCGAGTTCCAGCAAAGCGGGAAGTAGCCGCAAAAAAAAATAAACGGGTTGTTTCGTTTGATCTGTTTCATTTGGTTGTCGAGTTGTTTAGTTTGAGTTGTTTCGTTTGGTTGTCTAGTTGTTTCGTTTGGTTGTCTAGTTGTTTAGTTTGAGTTGTTTCGTTTGGTTGTCTAGTTGTTTAGTTTGAGTTGTTTCGTTTGTTTGTCGAGTTTTTCGTTTGAGAACTCTTGCGTGTTTTAAATAAAATGTTTGCCTTCGTGTTTGTTAATTGTGATATTATTGTTTCTTCAAATAAGGTCATAAACCCAAACACCCTTTTGGTGCAGGAAATAAGCAATCCCAAACACCCCTGTTTGGACAGCATAAACCAAACGGCCTTTGTGGGCTGCTGTTAACAAAACAGCATAAACCAAACGGCCCTGTTTGGATAGCATAAACCAAACGGCCCCTTATGGTTGAATCTTGATGGATACTTAAGTTTTCACAGCAACAACAACATCATTGGAACATTTTAAAGCGTACGAATTAAAAATATAAAGCACGTTCGACATCAGTTTTCACAACAACAACAACATTTTATTAAACAACAACAATAACACAACAAACAACAACAACAACAACAACAACAATAACAGCAACAACAACAACCTACATACGAAGATTTCCCATATCACCTAGCATGTCATTATAAAGGTCGTGAAATAAGGCAGCTGAATCAACTGTGTGTTTGTTTGGATGCATATACACTTCTAGCATTTTATTGAGTACCATTATCTGGTGATTCAGTTTGATGCAGTTTGAGCACTCTGTATTTCCAGGACTCGATGTTGAAGGTCCTGCAGTGTAACGAGTTGGAGTTATGGATGATCTTGCGGAATGAGTTGGAGGCGTTAAAGCTCCAAGAGAACCGGTCATTTTGGCTAGTCGTTCCTCCTTCCATAAAAAAAATCGCATCCATACTCCTTTGTCCCACCCTGTTAAAGAGTAAAAACTATTATTTTTAACAACTAACCAAATTATTTATATAACACACAAAAAAGTATGTAATTGTTCACCTTTGATAAAGGACATGCATAGTATTGTTTACCAAGGGAGTAAGGTTTATGCGATTCTCGCAGAATTACGTCTCCTCGTTTACAAGGACAAGCAAAAGCTTCAAATTCCGCCATCTTTACCATGATAACAGTGTGTGTTTGTGGTTGTGAGGTTAAGTGGTTTTGAGTATAAGAGGTTGTGAAGTTGTGTGGATAAGATGTTAGTATATAAGAGCAGGTCTTGGTGGGAAATTTTTGGTGGGAAAGTTTTTGGTGGGAAAGTTAAACATCTCGGCTCGTTCGTTAAACATCTCGTGTATAACCATAACATCTCGGCTCGTTCGTTAAACATCTCGTGTATAACCATAACATCTCGGCTCGTTCGTTAAACAACTCATGTATAACCATAACATTTCGGCTCGTTCGTTAAACAACTCGTGTATAACCATAACATCTCGGCTCTTTCGTTAAACATCTCGTGCGTAACCATAACATCTTGGCTCGTTCGTTAAACATCTCGTGTATAACCATAACATCTCGGCTCGTTCGTTAAACATCTCGTGCATAACCATAACATCTCGGCTCGTTCGTTAAACATCTCGTGTATAACCATAACATCTCGGCTCGTTCGTTAAACATCTCGTGTATAAACATAACATCTCAGCTCGTTCGTTAAACATCTCGTGTATAAACATAACATCTCGGCTCGTTCGTTAAACATCTCGTGCATAACCATAACATCTAACCATAACATTTCGGCTCGTTCGTTAAACAACTCGTGTATAACCATAACATATCGGCTCTTTCGTTAAACATTTCGTGCATAACCATAACATCTCGGCTTGTTGGGAATTAAATATTCAAGATGTCTAATATTGGGTTCTAATCCAAGAAATACTCTAAGTGTAATTCTGCTGCTAGTGCAAATGGTTCCTGCTGTTAATGTTGTTCCTGCTGATAGAACATTTCACAATGCTGTTAGTGATAAATGATTCTGCTGATAGGCTTAGCATTCTGCTGATTGATCCTGCTGATAATGATACTTGTTCCTGCTGATAACGATAACTCGTTGCTGCTGATAGTGAACATTCTGCTGATGAGTGGATAAGATCGAGAAGATATTTATTGTATTTTGGTCAACAATACACGGTAGATAATATCTTACCTCATGTGCTTAGTTAACAAGTTGTATACATAGATACATGGTGTATCTTATGTACTGACACTAAAGGATAAGTTAACAAAGTAAGTCGGCCAAGACTTTAAGCAATATGTAAAGATCTTTTGACTATAAAAGAGATCTTAGACTTGTTATATTAGTGTAGTGGTAGTCAAGTGTCCATGCATATGTGTTATTGTAAGAACATATAACTGTTAGATAAGAACAAACACAAATATATCACAAGTTAGAAAAACTTAAGATTCAAGGTTGTAACCCTAGTGATATTTCAAGATCACTCGTATTATTATCTTTAATAATATTGAATCGTTTGGTGATAATCTTTATGTGTTCATTGCTAACTAATAAACATAACAATTCCATTTCCATAACATATACAACCTTCTAAGTTTGGTTGAGTGAATTCCGCGCACTTAATCATTGTAACACAACATATCATACACAGAAAGTTACAAGGTTTAACCACCTTAATCGTGTGTCCAGGATCCTAGCAAGTAGTATCAGAGCTCAGGCTGATATTGTTGTTTTTAGAAGAAACAAGAAATGGATGTACAAGATGTTCAAACAAATGTTGCTGCAAAGTTGCCCATGATCAAACCCAATGAGTTTGAGTTATGGAGGATGAGAGTTGAGCAATATTTTATGGTTCAAGATTATGCTCTTTGGGACATAATTCAGTATGGTGATTCCTTCACTTTAGGCTATTCAGATGTTCTTGTTGAAGGGAAAACAATTAGAAAAAGAAATACTGGACCAGTTTCCAATGATAAAAAGATACAGAAGAGAAATGATCAGAAAGCAAGAAATTTGTTGCTTATGACCATTCCTGGTGAGCAGATGTTATCTTTTAACAAATATCTTGATGCAAAAACTCTTTTTGAAGAGATTTGTGCATGGTTTGGTGGTAATGAAACTACCAAAAAGACACAGAAGACTTTACTAAAGCACCAATTTGAAAACTTTACTGCTTTTAGTAATGAGTCTCTTGATAAACTATTTTCAAGACTACACAAGCTTGTCAGTCAGTTAGCTGTGTTGGGTGTTGAGACTGAGAAGGAAGATCTCAACATGAAGTTCTTGAAAAGTCTACCTAGTGAATTCCATACTCATGTTATTGTCTGGATGAACAAACCAGAAATTGAAACAATGAAGCTTAATGATTTGTTCAACAACTTTAAAATTGTTGAACAAAGTCTAAAGAGAGGTGGAAACTATGGTACTAGTTCTGGGAATGCTGCACTCTTATCAGTTCCTAGTGTTAGTCATTCAGAGGAGGTAGATGAAGTTGAAAGTGTTTCTAATGTTACTTATGGTGGTCCTTCTGCTAGTTTACAAAAGGATATTGCTGGACTTGAAGATCCAACATTTTATGCCTTTATAACCAGTCAAGCTAGTGGTTCTCCTCTAAATCATGAAGACCTTGAGCAGGTAGATGGTGATGATTTGGAAGAGATGGATATTAAGTGGCAAGTTGCTTTACTTAGAATGAGGGCTAAGAAGTTTTGGCAGAAAACTGGAAAGCAAATTACCATAAATGGTAATGATACTGCTGGGTTCGATAAGAAGAAAGTGGAATGTTTTAACTGTCATAGGTTGGGACATTTTGCTAAAGAATGTAGAAGCCTAAGGAAGCAGGATAATAGGAACACATGGTATAAACAAGAAAGGAATAAGGAAGTACTGGTGGAAGAGCCAAAGGCTATGCTGGCTATTGATGGTATTGGATATGATTGGAGCTCTATGGCTACTAAAGAGGATGCACCACCAAATGCTGCTCTTATGGCTACTGAATTTGCTCTAATGGCTTCTTCTGATTCAGAGGTAGATACCATTCCTACTTGTACTAATTCATGTCCTAATCTTAGCAATTATGAAGACATTAAAAAAAGATTTGATGCTTTTAGAGAAGAGTTAATTGATGCCCTTCATAATTTAGCTAATCATAAGAGGTGTGTAGGAGTTTTAGAAAAATAGATTCAACATTTTAAAAAGAATGAATCTACGTTTACTGATGACTTAAATGCTTTAAAAAGAGGAATAGCATTTAGAGATGAATTACTTAATGATTAAAGTAGACAGTTATCTGAAGTCAAAACTGAAAAAGAAAATGTTAGAGTTACTATAGATACTTTAGCACATGCCTCAGAAGGAATGAATAAGATTTGGGAAGCTCAGGTAATTGATAAAGCTAATTCAGGTGTAGGTTACAAAACTGTCCCTCCACCATATAGAGGTGTTCCTTCACCTCCAGGTGTTGACCTAGCATATACAGGTTTAGCTGAGTTTCAAGAACCAATCATGGAATATGGTTCTAAGGCTAGTAAGAGCCTTAAGGTAGCAAAGATAAGTAAAAGTTTAGATAAAACTTTACTTTATCAGGACAAGGTGTCCTTTGCTAAGAAAGGAGAAACTATAGTTGTTGAAGATTGTACAACTGATAGTGATGATGATGAAGAAGAACAGGTTATGTCTAAACCTGTTTTGGTTAAGAAAGAAGGAACAAGTGTTCCTAAGGTAGTCAAACACAATACTGATAGGCCTAAATCAAACATTAAGCATGTTAGGCAACCAGTTAGATATTGTGAGCAATATAGAACCACTAACAAGCCCAGAGGTAACCAAAGGAATTGGAACAACCTCAAGTCTAACCAATTAGGTGATGACTTTGCTTTTTATAATAAAGCTTGTTACACATGTGGTAGTTTTGACCATCTTGCAGCTTTCTGCAACCAATGGGTAATTGGGTATGAAAACCATAGAGTGAACCTCAAAAGGCAATCTCCTAAATCTCACTTTCACTCTAGTTCTAAGAAATCAAACCCCAGAGTAGTCAAAAACAAGTCTATCTCAAAATCTGATCCTGCTGATAGACCAAATGATCCTGCTGCTAGAAAATTTGTTCCTGCTGCTCGACCATTTATGACTATTAACCCAAAATCAACAGCTAAGGGTGCAAAACCATTTTTCAAACATGCACCAACAACTGTTCTAAGGCCCATTCAAACAAAAGCAGTGGTCCAAAAACAAGTTTGGAAACCAAAGGGTAGAACTACAAAGTTAGCAGATTCTGCTGTTAAGCGTGTGGTTCATTCTGCTGCTAAGGGAAATAGGGCAAATGCTGTTAAGGCCTTACCATGTTGGATTCTCAAATCCAATGTTGCATCAACTATCCTCAAAAGATTCAATTACATTGATGCAAGAGGCAGATCCAAGTCAGTAATGGCTTGGATCCCCAAAAGAAACTAACACTCTTATTTGTGTGCAGGAACATTCAAATGATCAGGAAGAGGATCAAGGATACTCAGATAGTGGATGTTCAAGGCACATGACAGGCAACATGTCTTATCTCTCAGATTTTGAAGCTTTCAATGGAGGATATGTTACCTTTGGAGGGGGTTCGTGGCAAAATTTCTGGTAAAGGTACAATCAAAACCAGAAATTTAGATTTTGAAGATGTGTACTATGTAAAAGAGCTAAATTATAATATTTTTAGTGTCTCACAAATGTGTGACAAAAAGAATAATGTTCTTTTCTGTGAGACTGAATGTCTTGTACTTTCTCCTGATTTTAAGATGCCTGATGAAAGTCAAGTACTTCTTAGAATTCCTAGAAAGGGCAATATGTACAGTGTAGACATGAAGAATATCATTCCTAAAAAGAATTTAACTTGTCTTGTTGCAAAGGCCACATTGGATGAATCAATGAAATGGCATAGAAGGCTTGGTCATATTAACTTCAAAACCATAAATAAAATTGTTAAGAATGGTTTGGTAAGAGGTTTACCTCACAAAAGATTTGAAAATGATCAAACATGCATTGCTTGTCTAAAAAGCAAACAACACAAAGCCACTTGTAAGCCCAAGATTTTTAACTCTATCAATCAGTCTTTGTTTATGCTACATATGGACTTATTTGGACCTGTTTCAGTAATGAGCATAATGCATAAGAGATATTGTCTAGTTATTACTGATGACTATAGTAGATTTACATGGGTTTTCTTTTTAGCCACTAAGGATGAGACATCAAGCATCCTGATGAAGCGAAAAGTGAACCACTTTTAGGGGGTCATTTATGCCATAAATCGTATTTATTTGATCAAATATTGCCCTAAATCGTTCCTTTTGTCATTTTAGGTACTTTGGAGGCGAAATCTGGAAAAGGAAGCATTTTGGACGTTTTTGGAGCATAAAAGTGAAGAAAACGACAAAGTCTCCAATGTTGCTGGAAAAGTACTCTTGACGGCGTCAAGGATTGCTCCTGACGGCGTCATGGCTTGGCAAAAAAGGTGGATATGAAAAATACACATGATAAGCCAGGGAATTTTACAATGGAAAGTCTGACGGCGTCACCCTTTAAGGTGATCAAGGCCATCATGGTTTAAGTTAAAGCGAGACGGCGTCAAGCACTATTCTGACGGCGTCAAGCCTTGATAAGCCAGGGAGGATTTTGGAGGACTAAAGAGGGACGGCGTCAGGAAGGCCATCCGGGAACCCTAAACGCGGCGAGGTGACGGCGTCAAGATCTACAACGTGACGCCGTCAGATACTAAACTCTATACATAGTTTTGCAATTTTTATTCATAGTGTGTAACTTTTGGTGTGCAACTTTGTGAGGAGAAACCCTAAGACGAATTTCTGCCATTTTTAAGGGTTTTCATACCCTTGGATCTCCCATGTTTAATTGAAGATAAGTGATCATTTAATCATTCAATATGTCTATGTGTTGTTTGATTATATCTTGTTCTTGTCTTTTAATTAACATGCTAGGCTAGATTTATCTTGTGTTTGCTTAGATCTAATGAAACCTAACTATTGATTATTGGTTATTAGTGTGTTATTAATTGTATTGGGTGATTGTTTATCGATGTTAGGCTTAAGAAAACTGGCTAACCTCCTATACGGTAACTTGCTTGAACGTCTTAAGAAACATGAACCAATGCGTACTAGGTTATTATGGTTGTATTTAATGCATGAGCGAATTCTAGTGATCCCATGTTAGGAGCTTCCTAGCCGGCTCGACATAGGAGTGAAGTAGGAGCTTGTAGAGTTAGGGAAGTACGTACGCCACCCCACGATTGGTATTAAGGAATACACCCGTCATCCACGCAATTAATACACACTAATCAACCGGTAAAAGATAGTTAGGGAGTAAGGAAATCTAAGTAAACACATTTCTCTCCACATAAGTTTCACAACCTTTTCATTTTCATTATTTTATTTTATTTGCATTTGTAGTTATTTGGGTTAGTTGACTAGCAACTAATTCCGCCCACTCCTTCAAACCCGAGATTTTACTTGCTTTCATTAAAATATAAAAATACAAAAAGAATCTTCTCTCACCCTTAGACCTATTAGAGTAGTTTTTCAATCCTAATGACATTATTCCCCTAGAGAACGATCAATCCCCTGGTACTTGCCACTTCACTATACTACATCGGTCAGGTACACTGCCTGGTGGGGATTGCAAGCCTCTCGAGATCCCTCGAGAGGTAAAACCTGTTGTAAGGTCGCAAAACCACGCATCAAGTTTTTGGCGCCGCTGCCGGGGAATAGTTATTGTTTAGGTTGAATTTTTATTTTATTAGGTCTACTCACTAGATTCCTTTCTAGTGAGATTTTTATTTTATTTTTCTAAGTTTTCTTTAGTCTATCTATTTTCTTCGTGTTTTTGTTCTTATAAGATTTTCATTGACTATTCAGTTTGCCATTATGGAAAACGCGAATCCACCCCTTACACCTGACGGAGTGGCTTTGTTGCGTAGCCAAATTGAGGATGAGATTAGCGAGCTCAGAGAACTCAATAGAATGATTGATATAAAGCTTGATTATGCCTTGAACAACTTAGAGACCGCCATATACTCAGATAATTACTTAGAACGTAATAATCTTACTGTTGAGAAGTTGATTGAGAAAATTGATGAAGTGAAGGTAGATCCTAGGTTGGATGATTATTTCAATGAATACCCCATTAAGGAGGAGATTGCTTACTATAACAACCTAGTTGATAACCCTCGACCACCTTTTGTTAGAATTGACCCAAAGATTAAGAGGGGTGATCCCGGGAATGTGAAGATACCATGTATGATTGGGTACCAATACGTTGAGCATGCTTACATTGACTGTGAATCCCCAACCAACGTGATGTCCTCAGGCCTTTATAGCCAGATCATAAACACACCACTTGAGCCTAGGAAAGACCCCAAGTGCCCCGGCGGAGTTTGTAACTTCGTTGGAAGGGTTAAGGACATGCATATCCTTGTTGGGAATTTTACCTTTGCCACCGACTTCATGATCTTAGAGGATTTGGCAAGTGTTGTTGACTGCCGCCTATCTCGCGTGGTGTTAGGTAAGCCGTTTATTGAAGCATCCAATTTAAAGTATGATCGTTTGAGAGGCACGGTTCAGTTTTCTAATCACATAGATAGGATCACATATAGGATGCCTTATCGGGTAAATGAATTTCGTTTTGTGCCTCGATTTGACAAGGACAACATTGGTGCGATTGAGGACATCAATGATGAGGATAAAGAGAAAGGCATGGACTATATTTGGAATAAGAGAAGCCTTTATTATAAAGATTGCTTGAACCTAGGACCTAAATACAAAGTTGATATGGAGGTTGTTAGGATGATTAGAGGGGCAATTGAGAAGCAAAACGGAAAAAACGTAGAACCAGTGACTTTGAGTCTAGCTACAAGACTCATTAATAAAGAAAAGCGCTTCTTGGGAGGCAACCCAATCTTTATTTGTTTTGTGTGTTTATTTACTTGTTTGTTTGATTTTATTTGCTTCCGTATGTATGTTTAATTTTTATTATTATTGATTCATGTTCAAAACTAAATTGTGAAAATGCTTTATCTTGTTTTTAACTTCGTCTTAACTACATATAAAGGTATTTTGCAAAAGTTAAGTGTAAGGGAAATCCAAATCGGTTTATTAGAACACAAATGAACATGAATCGTAATAATATTAAATTAACATACATATTAGTAATTGTTTGAGTCAAATGCTTGTATCGAGTCATAATGATGTTTTGCAGGATTTCCAGGAAGTAAGGTATAGGTTTTTTCCAGAAATTTTCCGGAAACTTAGCATGAAAATCTGTCAGATCATTTCTGACGGCGTCAGGAATTACAACCTGACGGCGTCAGGTTTTAATTTTCTGAAATTTTTGAAAGTTTTGTTTTCATAAAAAGTTTTTATTAAATCTCTAACTTATAAACTCCAGGAATCTGCAAAATAATCATTCCACAAGCATTATATCCTTATATAGAATTTATCCCGCCGATGTTATGCAGGTTTTCGTGTTTGTTTTCTCAGGTTTAACAGGTTATTTTGGACAAGGAGATGTTTGTTGAATCAAGCTTTTGGCGATGCATTAGTCGTAAAGCTTCTACATTCTCTTGGAAGAAGATCTAACCATGTTACCCCTTTATCCACCGAGCGAATCAGGGGAGTATTTGATTTCATTCTTTTACCTCATTACTTTTACATCTTGTTATTTGAACATTGGGGACAATGTTCATCTTAAGTGTAAGGGAGGGTAAAGTACGATAAGAGAATGCTTTTACGCTTGATTTTTGTTTGTTTAATAGTAGATGTGTAATAAAACTGAGAGAAATACCTGTTAGGGCAATTTTAGTGCCAAATTTAAAATTTTTTACAACATATAGGAGTGAAACTTTGATCTTAATGAGCGTCTCACGGATAGGAGTTATATGACTAGCACAAAACCGTACCACTAAAAAAATTTTCCACCCCCAAATATGTGAGGTTCGCCCCTAGAATTGGTAGGAAAAGCATTTATGCTATGATGTGTGTACCGGTAGCACTTAGATTTTAGAACTTGCGTTAGGACCATTCCGAGGCCACAAGTGAGACTACATTCGTGTAGTTAGATTTACTACATGATAAGAGGCATTAGGATTAACCCATTGTTTTACACTTGTGTTTTTGTTATAATTACTTTGGCTACATTGGTCAAGTAATTCTCCCACACCCTTTGCGTTGTACTCATTTTTAGTACACGATACCCCTAGTACACCCCTCAGAGCCTATCTTTTCGTTTCTAACTTTAAGCATTTTACTTAAAGGAAGAATTTGTTACACCCCACTTAAATGTACACCCAAATCGCCTTAGCCTACCTTGTATGCACTCATTTGTAGTGCATTATTGTGACAACATTTGTTTAAACCCCAAGTTAATTATCTAATTGATTACATGGTTGCTAAGTCGAGTCATATCCTTGTACATATTGTTTTGGGACGATTGGGACTCATGGGTAAAGTACTAGTGTAATGGAGTAATGGGGAAGAACAACATTATTACCCCCATATGTGCTAAATATTTTAAAAGTACTCCAAGTTTTTCGATTATCTTAATTCGAGTCATTAGAATAGTTATTTGTAAAGTTATGTAAAAGTTCAAGTGTAAGGGGAATGCAACACCCCTATGATGTATTATTTTGGATGGTAGGGCAAGAGTGTATGAAAAAAAAAAAAAAAAAAATTCAAGAAAAATACAAAAAAATGAGAAAAAGAAAATTAGAAAAAACATACGGACTACCATCCCGTTTCATTTTATGTTTATTTTATGTTTCTGTTATTTTGTTTTTAGCTTAAGTCGAGTCTAGTCTTGGCTTAGCAACGCCATATTGTACATGTAATTAATCAAGATCTTTAACTCGCCACCAGTAAAATATCCCTTATCCAACAAATCCGTGTTTATCATATCCCTACACCTAACGTTATAACCCATGTAAAAGCCCTCTTTGATAGTTTATCTTAGGTGCTTATGATGCGTGGGTTTTGCAACCTTACAACAGGTTTTACCTCTCGAGGGATCTCAAGAGGCTTACAACCCCACCAGGCAGTGTACCTGACCGATGTAGTATAGTGTAGTGGTAAGTACGGGGGATTGATCGTTCTCCACAGGGAATAGTGTTCGTTAGGTGTGAAAGGCTACTCTAATTAGGTCTAAGGGTTGAGGAAGATTCTTTTTATGTTTTTTATAATTTTATGAAAGCAAGTAAAATCTCGGGTTTTGAAGGAGTGGGCGGAATTAGTTGCTAGTCAACTAACCCAAATTACTACAAATGCAAATAAAATAAAATAACAAAAATGAAAAGTGGTGAGAAACTTATGTGTAGAGAAATGTGTTTACTTAGATTTCCTTACTCCCTAACTATCTTTTACCGGTTAATTAGTGTGTATTAGTCGCGTGGATGACGGGTGTATTCCTTAATACCATTCGTGGGGTGGCGTACTTACTTCCCCAAACTCTACAAGCTCCTACTTCACTCCTATGTCGAGCCGGCTAGGAAGCTCCTAACATGGGATCACTAGAATTCGCTTGTGCATTAAATACAACCATAAAAACCTTTAGTACGCGTTTGGTTCATGTTTCTTAAGACGTTCAAGCAAGTTACCGAATAGGAAGTTAGCCAGTTTTCTTAAGCCTAACATAGATAAACAATCATCCAATACAACTAACAACACACTAACAACCAATAATCAATAGCTAGGTTTCATTAGATCTAAGCAAACACAAGATAAAATTAGCCTAACATGTTAAACAAAAGACAAGCATAAGATAGAATCAAACAACACATAGACATATTGAATGATTAATTGATAACTTATCTTTCAATGAAACATGGAAGATCTCAGGGCAAAAAGCCCTGAAAAAGTAGCTAAAATCGTCTTAGGGTTTTATCCCAAAATTCCACACACTAAACTCTCCCTTAATGACAAAAAATTAGAAAACTATATATAGACTTTGACATCTGACGGCGTCACCTTATGGATTGTGACGCCGTCACCTCGCCGCTTTTAGGGTTCCCGGATGACCATCTTGACGCCGTCCCTCTTTAGCTCTACCAAAATCCATTCTGGCTTATCAAGGCTTGACGCCGTCGGATCCTGAACGTGACGCCGTCCCCTTATGATTTAAGCCGTGACGCCCTTGATTTAGTTAAAGCGTGACGCCGTCAGAATTCTCATGCAAACTCACTGGCCCGTCATGAGTAAATTTCACATCCAACTTTTCTAGCCAAGGCATGACGCCGTCTGGAGTTAATGTTGACGCCGTCAAAGGTGACTTTCAGCACAATTTTGAGACTTTGCCGTTTTCTTCACTTTTATGCTCCAAAAACGTCCAAAATGCCTCCTTTTCCAGATTTCTCCTCAAAAGTACCTAAAATGACAAAAGGAACGATTTAGGGCAATATTTGATCAAATAAATACGATTTCGGGCTTAAATGACCCCTTAAAAGCGGTACACTTTTCGCCTCATCAAATACCCTTACACTTGAGATTTGCTTGTCCTCAAGCAAATGCGCTTTTATTCTAATCAAAATACAAGTTAGGGGTCATTTAATGCAAACATAAAAGTAATTACAACAAATAATCGTTCCACTTCAATCATAATAAGCACGGAGATTATATACTAGCACCTCACAAGTAGTGTTTAGATACTCACATCTCTCAAGTGTCATCAAAATAAATCTCATAAATGAAAACGGAAAATATCTCTCACTACCTGTCATAGCAAATAGATTACCATAGGCTTGGGAAAGGATCGAAAACCTCCTCCACTAGGCGTAAGCACCTAAGATAAACTATCAAAGAGGGCTTTTAAATGGGTTATAACGTTAGGTGTAGGGAAAAGGAAAACACGGTTTTGGTTGGATAAAGGATATTTTACTGGTGGCGAGTTAAAAATCTTGATCAATTACATGTACTATACAACGTTGCTAAGCCAAGACTAGACTCGATCTTAAGCTAATGAAAGAAAATAACAAAACATAAACATAAAATAAACATAAAATGAAACGGGATGGTAGTCCGTATGTTTTTTTTTTCTACTTTTCTTTTTCTCATTTTTTTTTGTATTTTTCTTGAAATTTTTTTTTTTTTTTTTTTTTTTTTTTTTTTTTTTTTTTTTTTTTTTTTTTTTTTCATACACTCTTGCCCTACCATCCAAAATAATACATCATAGGGGCATTGCATTCCCCTTACACTTGAACTTTTACATAACTTTACAATTAACTATTCTAATGACTCGAATTAAGATAATTGAAAAACTTGGAGTACTTTTTAAAACATTTAGCACATATGGGGGTAATAAATGATGTTCTTCCCCATTACTCCATTACACTAGTACTTTACCCACGAGTCCCAATCGTCCCAAAACAATATGTACAAGGATATGACTCGACTTAGCAACCATGTAATCAACTAGATAATTAACTTGGGTTTAAACAAATGTTGTAACAATAATGCACTAAAGATGAGTGCATACAAGGTAGGCTAAGGCGATTTGGGTGTACATTTAAGTGGGGTGTAACAAATTCTTCCTTTAAGTAAAATGCTTAAAGGTCGAAACGAAAAGATAGGCTCTGAGGGGTGTACTAGGGGTATCGTGTACTAAAAATGAGTACAACGCAAAGGGTGTGGGAGAATTACTTGACCAATGTAGCCAACGTAATTATAACAAAATCACAGGTGTAAAACAATGGGTTAATCCTAATGCCTCTTATCATGTAGTAAATCTAACTACACGAATGTAGTCTCACTTGTGGCCTCGGAATGGTCCTAACGCAAGTTCTAGAATCTAAGTGCTACCGGTACACACATCATAGCATAAATGCTTTTCCTACCAATTCTAGGGGCGAACCTCACATATTTGGGGGTGGAAAATTTTTTAGTGGTACGGTTTTTGTGCTAGTCATATAACTCCTATCCGTGAGACGCTCATTAAGATCAAAGTTTCACTCCTATATGTTGTAAAAAATTTTAAATTTGGCACTAAAATTACCTTAACAAGTATTTCTCTCAGTTTTATTACACATCTACTATTAAACAAACAAAAATCAAGCGCAATTGTATTCTCTAAAATCGTACTTTTACCCTCCCCTTACACTTAAGATGAACATTGTCCCCAATGTTCAAATAACAAGATGTAAAAGAATAAAGTAAAAGAATGAAATCAAATACTCCCCTGATTCGCTCGTTGGATAATGAATTTACACGGTTAAATCTTCCTTCAAAGAGAATGTTGAAGCTCCATGACTAATGCATCGCCATAAGCTTGATTCAAAACATTTCCTTGTCCAAAATAACCTGTTGAACCTGAGAAAACAAACACGAAAACCTGCATAACATCGGCGGGATAAAATCTATATATAAGGATATAATGCTTGTGGAATGATAACTTTGCAGATTCCTGGAGATTATAAGTTGGAGATTTTAATAAAAACTTTTTATGAAAACAAAATTTTCAAAAATTTCTGGAAATTAAATCTGACGCCGTCAGGTTATAACCCCTGACGCCGTCAGAAATGACCTGACAAAAATTTTCATTTTAAGTTTCCGGAAAATTTCTGGAAAAACCTTTACCTTACTTCCTGGAAATTCTGCAAAACATCATTATGACTCGATACAAGCATTTGACTCAAACAAACACGAATATGCATGTTAATTTATTATTATTACGATTCATGTTCATATGTGTTCTAATAAACCAATTTAGATTTCCCTTACACTTATCTTTTGCAAAATACCTTTATATGTAGTTAAGACGAAGTTAAAAACAAAATAAAGCATTTTCACAATTTAGTTTTGAACATGAATCAATAGGAATAAAAATTAAACATACATACGGAAACAAATAAAATCAAACAAACAAATAAATAAACACACAAAGCAAATAAAACAAATAAAGCTTGGGTTGCCTCCCAAGAAGCGCTTGTTTTTGTTCGAGTCATGAGCCTGACTCTACCCTTATTTAATGGATAAAGGAGAGGTTTTCCCTACACTTAGGATTAAGTGCGGGTGATAGTAGCGATACACACCAGCTCGGTAGGAGTATGCCACGTGAGGAAAGAGTGGTGGATGAATTATATGCTCAAAGGGGTGTGCTCCTTTCATTATAACCTTGCCTAGTTCACTTTGGTCAATGGGTGATTTTGAGTTTCCTCCTAAAAAGGGATCATCTTCTATCAGCTTCGAGAGACTCCTAGTTGGGAATCCATCTTGACCTAATAAACCCGGTTTAAACCCATAATATTTCTTGTGATCAATCATAAATGGGTGATGTAAGTATGTAAGGTCATGGTTCACTCCTATATTAGCTTCCACTCCACATGGCCTAGAGTCTACTACCTTAAACATAAAACTACCCGGACTACATGGTTTGATGGGTGGGTCGGGACCTAATTCAATTCCTAAGTTCACATCTAAGGATGGAAGATTAGGTAACGGTTTTGGTTTAGGCTCCGGTTCATCAAAAATAGGAAATCCCTAGAACTAAGAGTGAGGTTGTGATCACTATAAGCATTCAAACCTACATCCTCTAGTTGTGCTTGGTCCAAGGGTTCTACCTCTATTGGGGTTCCTATAGTCTCTTCCACTTCTTCCGGGTAAGTCACGGGCGGTGTGTGTGCCTCAAATGATGGTAGGACTTGTGGGGCACTTGGTGGGCTTATGTTACTTACCTCATCATTCCTTACGTCAAGCTCACCTATATCCTCATCATGCGTTTTAGTGGGATCTAACCCTAACATTTTCCCAAGTATCTCAAGTGCTTCTCTAGGCATTTCAACTTCTATGTCCAAATCATACGGATCATCCTCAATATTCTGACTGCTATATTCAAACTGCCTAAAAGATTCATCATGTGTTTCTTGAGATTCGACGTCATCAATCACAAAACCTAGGTCTTTTTGATCAATGTGATCATGTTCGGCTAAATCCTCCATCACATCAAGGTCACCTATGTGTTTGTTTTGTAATATGGCATTACATGACAACCACTTAGGTATCTCAACACTAATGTATTCATCCCCAAACAAACTTGTTTCATGATCCAGGAAATTTATATTCAATTGACTTGTACTAACGTTTGTTGGGTTGTCTACCCTATAATAATATTGGGCACAATCTTCTATGGCATCCCATGCTTCTTCAGCACTTAATTCCCTAAAGTCCCCATTGGCAAAATCCTCAATGCGCATTTGGTCATATTGGCCAACACGATAGTAAAAGGTTCGGGTTAGGGATGCTAAAGCGAAACTATGATGAGGGAATTTTCGGAGTAAATTTCTAAAACGAGTCCATGCATCATATATGGGTTCATCTCGATATTGTTTGAAATTCGAGATGTCAATAGGGTAGAATGGCCTTTGTGGTTGGTGGTATGGTGGATTCGCGTACTCCATAATGGTGAACGGAAGAGTCAATGGAAATTACGAACAAACACACAAAGAAAAAGATAGACTAAAGAAAACCTAGGAAAATAAAATAAAAATCTCACTAGAAAGGAATCTAGTGAGTAGACCTAATAGAAATAAAAATTCAACCTAAACAATAACTATTCCCCGGCAGCGGCGCCAAAAACTTGATGCGTGGGTTTTGCAACCTTACAACAGGTTTTACCTCTCGAGGGATCTCAAGAGGCTTACAACCCCACCAGGCAGTGTACCTGACCGATGTAGTATAGTGTAGTGGTAAGTACGGGGGATTGATCGTTCTCCACAGGGAATAGTGTTCGTTAGGTGTGAAAGGCTACTCTAATTAGGTCTAAGGGTTGAGGAAGATTCTTTTTATGTTTTTTATAATTTTATGAAAGCAAGTAAAATCTCGGGTTTTGAAGGAGTGGGCGGAATTAGTTGCTAGTCAACTAACCCAAATTACTACAAATGCAAATAAAATAAAATAACAAAAATGAAAAGTGGTGAGAAACTTATGTGTAGAGAAATGTGTTTACTTAGATTTCCTTACTCCCTAACTATCTTTTACCGGTTAATTAGTGTGTATTAGTCGCGTGGATGACGGGTGTATTCCTTAATACCATTCGTGGGGTGGCGTACTTACTTCCCCAAACTCTACAAGCTCCTACTTCACTCCTATGTCGAGCCGGCTAGGAAGCTCCTAACATGGGATCACTAGAATTCGCTTGTGCATTAAATACAACCATAAAAACCTTTAGTACGCGTTTGGTTCATGTTTCTTAAGACGTTCAAGCAAGTTACCGAATAGGAAGTTAGCCAGTTTTCTTTAAGCCTAACATAGATAAACAATCATCCAATACAACTAACAACACACTAACAACCAATAATCAATAGCTAGGTTTCATTAGATCTAAGCAAACACAAGATAAAATTAGCCTAACATGTTAAACAAAAGACAAGCATAAGATAGAATCAAACAACACATAGACATATTGAATGATTAATTGATAACTTATCTTTCAATGAAACATGGAAGATCTCAGGGCAAAAAGCCCTGAAAAAGTAGCTAAAATCGTCTTAGGGTTTTATCCCAAAATTCCACACACTAAACTCTCCCTTAATGACAAAAAATTAGAAAACTATATATAGACTTTGACATCTGACGGCGTCACCTTATGGATTGTGACGCCGTCACCTCGCCGCTTTTAGGGTTCCCGGATGACCATCTTGACGCCGTCCCTCTTTAGCTCTACCAAAATCCATTCTGGCTTATCAAGGCTTGACGCCGTCGGATCCTGAACGTGACGCCGTCCCCTTATGATTTAAGCCGTGACGCCCTTGATTTAGTTAAAGCGTGACGCCGTCAGAATTCTCATGCAAACTCACTGGCCCGTCATGAGTAAATTTCACATCCAACTTTTCTAGCCAAGGCATGACGCCGTCTGGAGTTAATGTTGACGCCGTCAAAGGTGACTTTCAGCACAATTTTGAGACTTTGCCGTTTTCTTCACTTTTATGCTCCAAAAACGTCCAAAATGCCTCCTTTTCCAGATTTCTCCTCAAAAGTACCTAAAATGACAAAAGGAACGATTTAGGGCAATATTTGATCAAATAAATACGATTTCGGGCTTAAATGACCCCTTAAAAGCGGTACACTTTTCGCCTCATCAGCTTACGCCTAGTGGAGGAGGTTTTTTATCCTTTCCCAAGCCTATGGTAATCTATTTGCTATGACAGGTAGTGAGAGATATTATCCATTTTCATTTATGAGATTTATTTTGATGACACCTGAGAGATATGAGTATCTAAACACCACTTGTGAGGTGCTAGTTTGTAATCTCCGTGCTTATTATGATTAAAGTGGAACGACTATTTGTTGTAATTACTTTTATATTAGTGTTAAATGACCCCTAACTTGTATTTTGATTAGAATAAAAGCGCATTTGCTTGAGGACAAGCAAATCTCAAGTGTAAGGGTATTTGATGAAGCGAAAAGTGAACCACTTTTAGGGGGTCATTTAAGCCCTAAATCGTATTTATTTGATCAAATATTGCCCTAAATCGTTCCTTTTGTCATTTTAGGTACTTTGGAGGCGAAATCTGGAAAAGGAAGCATTTTGGACGTTTTTGGAGCATAAAAGTGAAGAAAACGACAAAGTCTCCAATGTTGCTGGAAAAGTACTCTTGACGGCGTCAAGGATTGCTCCTGACGGCGTCATGGCTTGGCAAAAGAGGTGGATATGAAAAATACACATGATAAGCCAGGGAATTTTACAATGGAAAGTCTGACGGCGTCACCCTTTAAGGTGATCAAGGCCATCACGGTTTAAGTTAAAGCGAGACGGCGTCAAGCCTTGATAAGCCAGGGAGGATTTTGGAGGACTAAAGAGGGACGGCGTCAGGAAGGCCATCCGGGAACCCTAAACGCGGCGAGGTGACGGCGTCAAGATCTACAACGTGACGCCGTCAGATACTAAACTCTATATATAGTTTTGCAATTTTTATTCATTGTGTGGAACTTATTGTGTGTAACTTTGTGAGGAGAAACCCTAAGACGAATTTCTGCCATTTTTAAGGGTTTTCATACCCTTGGATCTCCCATGTTTAATTGAAGATAAGTGATCATTTAATCATTCAATATGTCTATGTGTTGTTTGATTATATCTTGTTCTTGTCTTTTAATTAACATGCTAGGCTAGATTTATCTTGTGTTTGCTTAGATCTAATGAAACCTAACTATTGATTATTGGTTATTAGTGAGTTACTAATTGTATTGGATGATTGTTTATCGATGTTAGGCTTAAGAAAACTGGCTAACCTCCTATACGGTAACTTGCTTGAACGTCTTAAGAAACATGAACCAATGCGTACTAGGTTATTATGGTTGTATTTAATGCATGAGCGAATTCTAGTGATCCCATGTTAGGAGCTTCCTAGCCGGCTCGACATAGGAGTGAAGTAGGAGCTTGTAGAGTTGGGGAAGTACGTACGCCACCCCACGATTGGTATTAAGGAATACACCCGTCATCCACGCAATTAATACACACTAATCAACCGGTAAAAGATAGTTAGGGAGTAAGGAAATCTAAGTAAACACATTTCTCTCCACATAAGTTTCACAACCTTTTCATTTTCATTATTTTATTTTATTTGCATTTGTAGTTATTTGGGTTAGTTGACTAGCAACTAATTCCGCCCACTCCTTCAAACCCGAGATTTTACTTGCTTTCATTAAAATATAAAAATACAAAAAGAATCTTCTCTCACCCTTAGACCTATTAGAGTAGTTTTTCAATCCTAACGACACTATTCCCCTAGAGAACGATCAATCCCCCGGTACTTGCCACTTCACTATACTACATCGGTCAGGTACACTGCCTGGTGGGGATTGCAAGCCTCTCGAGATCTCTCGAGAGGTAAAACCTGTTGCAAGGTCGCAAAACCACGCATCACATCCTTAAGGACTTCATTACATAGATAGAAAACCAAGTAAGCAAGAAAGTGAAAGTCATTAGATGTGATAATGGGACAGAGTTTAAGAATAGGGTTATGGATGACTTCTGCAAAGAAAAAGGTATTAAGAGAGAATTTAGTGTTGCTAGAACACCACAACAGAATGGTGTAGCTGAAAGAAAGAATAGAACACTAATTGAAGCTGCTAGAACAATGTTAGCTGATTCTAAGCTACCAATAAATTTTTGGGCAGAGGCAGTCAACACTGCTTGTTATGTTCAAAATAGAGTTTTAGTTGTGCAGCCTCACAATAAGACATCATATGAACTTTTTAATGGTAGAACTCCTGCAATAGGATTTCTTAGACCCTTTGGATGTCATGTGACAATACTCAATACCTTAGACCATTTAGGAAAATTCGATGGTAAGGTAGATGAAGGATTCTTTGTTGGTTATTCTCTTAATAGCAAAGCATTTAGAGTTTACAACACAAGAAAAGAGATAGTAGAAGAAAATCTACATGTGGAGTTTTTAGAAAACAAATCCAATGTAGAAGGTCAAGGACCAAAATGGCTATTTGATCTAGAGTATCTAACAAATTCAATGAATTATGTGCCTTTTGTTGCAGAAACTAATGATTTTGCAGGTTCTTATACAACAAATGAGGCAGAGTTAGAGAAAGATCAAAATGATGTGTTAATGCCAATATGGTCAAGTTCAATTGTGGAATCAACTTCGACAACTGATGAATCTTCTTCTAGTAAAGCTAAAGAAGGTGTTGAAGATGAAAGTAAAGAATATGGAACTTAGGAACAACAAAGTGTTTCTGCTGGTAGTATTTCTGTTGCTGCTGGTAGTGTATCTGTTTCCGCTGATGATTCTGCTGATAAGCTTACTGATTCTGCTATTCGGCCAAATGACTCTGCTGATGGTCCTTCAGAAACAAAAGAAGCAGAATTCTCAGATAATGAGGTGGATTTCAATAATCTTCCACCATCTTATCAAGTTCCTTCTACACCACAATCAAGAATTCACAAAGTTCACTCCCTGGAACATGTGATTGGAGATATACAGTCAGGTGTGAAGACAAGACAACAATTGATGTCTTCAGACCAACAAGGGCTTCTTGATGCCCTTTATGCTTCAAAACAGCATGAGCTTTTAAACTCTTGCTTGTTTGTATGTTTTCTCTCACAAGCTGAACCAAAGACAATTCTTACAGCCCTAGATGATTCAAGCTGGTTAGAGGCTATGCAAGAAGAGCTTTTTCAGTTCAAGATTCAAAAGGTTTGGGTGCTAGTTGATTTACCTACAGGTGTGAAGGTAATTGGCACTAGATGGGTTTTTAAGAACAAAAGGGATGAAAGAGGAATTGTGATCAAGAACAAAGCTAGATTAGTAGCGCAAGGGTACACACAAGAAGAAGGGATAGACTATGATGAAGTTTATGCTCCAGTAGCAAGGATTGAGGAAATTAGGCTGTTTCTAGCTTATGCTTCATTTTTAGGCTTCACAGTCTACCAAATGGATGTCAAGAGTGCATTTTTATATGGTAAAATTGAACCAGAGGTGTATGTTTCACAACCTCCTGGCTTCATTGACCCATTACATCCAAACAAAGTGTACAGAGTAGTGAAAGCTCTATATGGCCTTCATCAGGCACCAAGAGCTTGGTATGCAACACTAGCTTCCTACTTATTAGAAAATGGATTTCAAAGAGGAAAGATTGATCAGACACTGTTCATCAAACAGCACAAGAAGGATCTTCTGTTAGTGCAGGTGTATGTGGATGACATTATCTTTGGATCTACTAGGAAAGATATGTGTTTAGAATTTGAGAAGCTTATGAAAGATAAGTTTCAGATGAGTTCTATGGGAGAACTTACATTATTTTTGGGTTTGCAAGTTAAGCAATCATCTGAAGGCATATTTATTAGTCAAGACAAATATGTTGCAGAGATACTTAGAAAATTTCAATTTGCTGATTCAAAAATAGCAAGCACACCAATGGACTCTGAGAAGCACCTTCTGAACGATGAAGATGGAGAAAATGTAGATATACACAATTACAGATCTATGATAGGCTCTTTGATGTACCTTACATCATCTAGACCTGATATCATGTTTCCTGTTTATGTTTGTGCAAGATTTCAAGTTACTCCAAAGGTTTCTCATTTAACTGCAGTCAAGAGAATTTTTAGATATCTTAAATGTCAACCAAGGTTGGGTCTATGGTATTCAAAGGAATCTCCTTTTGACTTGGTAGCATATTCGGATAGTGATTATGCTGGTGCTAGCTTGGACAGAAAGTCAACAACTGGAGGATGTCAATTCCTTGGGTGTAGACTTGTCTCATGGCAGTGTAAGAAGCAAACAAGTGTGGCAAATTCAACAACTGAAGCTGAATACATAGCTGCTGCAAGTTGCTCTAGTCAAGTTCTATGGCTTCAAAACCAACTCCTTGATTATGGGTACAATTTCTTAAACACTGTTATTCATATTGATAATAGTAGTACAATTTGTATTATTAAAAATCCAGTACAACATTCTAAAACAAAACACATTGAAATTAGACATCACTTTATTAGAGACTGCAATGAGAAAAGATTAATTCAAGTTCTTAAAATTGCTTCAGAACATAATTTTGCAGATCTGCTTACAAAAGCTTTTGATGTTGGAAGGTTTCAGTACTTGGTAGCAAGTATTGGAATACTTAATCTTTGAATTTTTCAAATAATGTGTTGGTACTGCTGGATTTATAAGGTACTGCTAATGAATCATAAGGTACTGCTAAGCACACAAGGTGCTGCTAGTACAAATGTAAATTGTGTTATTCATATAGTTGGTCTTATGATTATACTAATGCAAGACAAGTACTGTGTATTTTGTTCTTTTGGTTTTAGACTAACAATTTCAGGTATGAATATGTAAACACAAAGGATGTTTTCAAGTGAAATGGAAACAGCAGAATTGAGATATTAGCTGCTGACCATGATAGGTTTATGATGGACTGAGTTTGGGACTTTAAAGCTCCTTAAAACTTCTTTCTTGAAATCTAGTTATGATATTTCACATTGAATTGATGACTTAGTTGATCAGATAGTAACTGATGCAACTCACTTTCTATCATTTTATACTTTTAAGTATAATGTGCAAGTCTGAGGACATCTGATAGAAAGAACAGCTAGTAAAAGTGAATCTAACACTTGTGTTAGAGGCAACAATTACTATGAGCTGGAAACCCTGTCAGGAAAGCTCTTTGAATGAGTTTATCTGCACACAGGCAGTTATTTATAACTGAAAAATATTGGTTCTCACACAACCAGAGGTTGCTTTAAACCGAAATGCTAATTAAGTGTCTGTTATACACTTGATTCCTTCAAAATGGTTGAAAGTAGTATGATTTTTCAATTCTAAAATCATGAACATACTACTAAGTCAAAAAGGTTTCTTAAAAGGATTTTCAAGGATTCACAAAAACCATCAATTGATGGATCATGAATCGAAATGTCCACTGATTCACCTCTCATAGGAGTTAACACACCTAGAAGTGATGAGGGTAGTAACTTAAACTCTTAAGGAATTGATGGCTTCATGTACAATATTGTCTGACAACAAGTTCTAAATGCTGTATCAGATGATAAGAAAAGATATTTTGGTACATAGTGAGATCTTCCAAACAAGGGGAGGAAACAAAAGTTATTTGCTTCAGGGGAGGTAACAATCTCAGGGGAGGAAATAATGGCCCAGAAAAGGAAGATAATCCAATAAAAGGAAGGAGAAGACAAGAGCATACAAGATGATGAGGAGGTTGAAAATGACAAGAATAGAGCTTATTCTGGAGTATTATATATATTCAGAAGGGATGAAGCATTCCAAAGGAGAAAGTTCTATCTAGATCAAACGAAGAAAAGTTTCAATTTCACTTCAAAGACATGCTGGTTAGATGATTTCACTTGTTGAAACAAGCATCCAAGATACACAGCATCATTGCCTCTTATAATTCCTCCATCCAAGGAAATTGCACCATCTTTTAGTCCAAGATTGGTTCAAAATGTTTTGATATTGTTAAAGTCAAAGAAGAGCAAAGTAGATGAATTACTGAGAAGATATTCAATCTTGAAGAACGTAAGTGTTTGAAAGATCTTCAATCCAAGATTTAATTCAGAAACATGTTTGAAAGGATTCACATGTTTAGGGGAGGATTGTTGGGAATTAAATATTCAAGATGTCTAATATTGGGTTCTAATCCAAGAAATACTCTAAGTGTAATTCTGCTGCTAGTGCAAATGGTTCCTGCTGTTAATGTTGTTCCTGCTGATAGAACATTTCACTCTGCTGTTAGTGATAAATGATTCTGCTGATAGGCTTAGCATTCTGCTGATTGATCCTGCTGATAATGATACTTGTTCCTGCTGATAACGATAACTCGTTGCTGCTGATAGTGAACATTCTGCTGATGAGTGGATAAGATCGAGAAGATATTTATTGTATTTTGGTCAACAATATACGGTAGATAATATCTTACCTCATGTGCTTAGTTAACAAGTTGTATACATAGATACATGGTGTATCTTATGTACTGACACTAAAGGATAAGTTAACAAAGTAAGTCGGCCAAGACTTTAAGCAATATGTAAATATCTTTTGACTATAAAAGAGATCTTAGAGTTGTAATATTAGTGTAGTGGTAGTCAAGTGTCCATGCATATGTGTTATTGTAAGAACATATAACTGTTAGATAAGAACAAACACAAATATATCACAAGTTAGAAAAACTTAAGATTCAAGGTTGTAACCCTAGTGATATTTCAAGATCACTCGTATTATTATCTTTAATAATATTGAATCGTTTGGTGATAATCTTTATGTGTTCATTGCTAACTAACAAACATAACAATTCCATTTCCATAACATATACAACCTTCTAAGTTTGGTTGAGTGAATTCCGCGCACTTAATCATTGTAACACAACATATCATACACACAAAGTTACAAGGTTTAACCACCTTAATCGTGTGTCCAGGATCCTAGCACGGCTCTTTCGTTAAAATCTTGTGCATAACCATAACATCTCGTCTCGTTCGTTAAACATCTCGTGTATAACCATAACATCTCGGCTCGTTCGTTAAACATCTCGTGCATAACCATAACATCTCGGCTCGTTCGTTAAACATCTCGTGCATAACCATAACATCTCGGCTCGTTCGTTAAACATCTCGTGTATAACCATAACATCTCGGCTCGTTCGTTAAACATCTCGTGTATAAACATAACATCTCGGCTCGTTCGTTAAACATCTCGTGTATAACCATAACATCTCGGCTCGTTGGTTAAACATCTCGTGTATAATCATAACATCTCGGCTTGTTCGTTAAACATCTCGTGCATAACCACAACATCTCGGCTCGCTCGTTAAACATCTCGTGTATAACCATAACATCTCGGCTCGTTCGTTAAACATCTCGTGCGTAACCATAACATCTCGGCTCGTTCGTAAAATATCTCGTGTATAACCATAACATCTCGGCTCGTTCGTTAAACATCTCGTGTATAAACATAACATCTCGGCTCGTTCGTTAAACATCTTGTGTATAACCATAACATCTCGGCTCGTTCGTTAAACATCTCGTGGATAACCATAACATCTCGGCTCGTTCGTTAAACATCTCGTGGATAACCATAACATCTCGGCTCGTTCGTTAAACAATTAATAAAATATGATTTAGAAATTTTTTAAAAAGTTTTAAATTAATAAAATATGATTTAGAAAATTTTTAGTTAAATTTAAAAGAAATAATATTCATTTTAAAAGTTTTAAATTAATTAAAGATAATTTACAAAATACCTTCAGCGGGGACATGTCCCCGTTGAAAGGTTTCACCAAAAAAATTAAGTTTCCCTCGTAGTATTTACTTTATCCCGCCAAAGGTTTTGGCGAATAATTTCGACTTTCAGCGGGGACTTGTCCCCGCAAAAAAGTCTGATTAAAATAATCATTTACATTCTGCGGGGACATGTCCCCGCAGAAAGTAATTCCTAAAACCTACCCCATATTTAGATATCAGATCTAATCACTTTGAAAAAAAAAAACTCATCTCCTTCATCTGCTTCTGCTTGCGTTCGATCTGCTTCTCCACCACCACCGCAACACCACCATCTCCTTAGAAAAAAAAAAAAAAAAAAAAAAAAAAAAAAAACAACAACACTCATCTCCTTCTGCATTAGATCTGCTAAAACCACCAACTCCACCACCACCACAACACCGCCATCTCCACCACCACCACAACACCACCATCTCCACCACCACAGCACCCACACTCGCACCACTGTGCACATCTTTCCTCCCCCTCCTCTCCCGTTTAATTCTTTCCTCCCCCTCCTCTCCCGTTTAATTCTTTCATCCCCCTCCTCTCCCGTTTAATTCTTTCCTCCCCCATCTCTTTTTCCCATCTCCTTTCTTCCCAGGTATTAATTTTTTCGATTTTTATTAATTATTGATTTTTTTTTAATTTCTTGTTTGATAGTTATTCGGTTGTGATAAAAATTACTTGTTATTAATATGATTGTATTTGTTTTCTGAGTTTTGTTATTTTTTTAAAAATTTTTTTGTTAACTTTTTTTGTATAGTGTACTGTCGAGAGCCGAGACCGAGCCGAGACGAAGCCGTGACCACAACCGAGACGAAGCCGAGACCAAAAGGTATATTTTTTTAATTTTTTATTTCTTTAGCGGAGACATGTCGCCGTCAAAAGTTTTGAGTTATTAATTTGTGTTTATGTGTTTGGCGAGGACACAAAAGACCTGCTGTTTGCCGAGGACCACGTGCTTGCCATCTAGACCAGCTGAGACCAGCCGAGAACACACCACAGCAGCCTTGCAGTATGTTATTTTTGTTTGCGTTTGTGTTTAGTTAATTACTTGTTAGAATGCGTATGGGGTTGCTTCTTAAGCTGCAAGGGTGTTTGGTTTACGCTTATATCAGCAAGGGTGTTTGGTTTACGCTTATATTATTGAACTATAGAAACAGATGTGACTGTCCGTGTGGACAATGGCTCATCCACTGTTCGCTCATCCATTTGATCAAAGAGTGGAACCTATTCAAGTTTGCATAATGATTAAAGATATTTATAGCTATATGTAAAAACAAAGACATATCATACAATTAAACTCACACGTCTAACTAGTTCGATACAAATATAATGCTTGATATCTCTTCTGACATCTAAAAGTATTTGACTATAGTTTAGTGATAAAGATATGCACATGGTAGATTATCTCATGATCTCTAGCAGTCAATTAATGGTATATTATGCCAAGTTTGCTTGTTGGTACTATTAGCGGTTCCCGCCGAAGTTTGCTTTTGTATGTTTGTGTATCAAGTCATATGAATATGGAAGTTTGTTTTGTTTCGTTTGTGAATATATGAAAATGAATGTGCGAATATGTTATGTGCTTATAATTTTTTTATCTAATTATGTTAGACTATTGTTAATGATTTTAGGAATTTAGTGATTAATTTCGGAAAGTCCCCGTCCGAAGTTAATCATCCCATAGAAAACCCGTCCGAAATTAATTTATTAGAAATTAATTTCGGAAAGTCCCCTGTTTGGGACTGCTTTTTGAATGTTTTGTCTCATTTAGGATATGAATGCGTATAATTGATTTACTATTTGTGAAAATTTCGACAGTGTTTCCCCTTTACTCCTATGAATATATCTTTAATGCACATATTTGGGGAGTTGAGGGGAAATGCTGCCAAAATTTTCTCAAATAGTAAATTCAGTTATACGCATTCATATATGAGACGAAACATTCAAAGAGTGGGTTAGGATTGCCTTCCATAGTTGGATTAGGTGAACAAAACGCACAACTCGTGATTCCACCTTTATGTATTTATGTGTAGATTTTTTTGAACATGCTTAATTCTAAATAATTATTTATTGCATCATTAAAACGCAGTTATGCCAATTGATAAGAGTTGGGTCTCTCAACCTCGTGCTAGCCGCGAATTTCTAAAAGGTCTTAGAGCTTTTTGCGAGTATTGCAAGTCCTTTGTGAATATTGATGGGAATGTTTATTGTCCATGTAAGTATTGTCATAACTTTCGTTGGGTAAAACACGAAGATTTGTTTAATCACATAATCTCATACGGTTGGGACCAAAGTTATACGAAATGGTATAATCACGGTGAACCGGATGAGCAGACAGTAGTACCCACCACGAATCAACATAGGAGTGATATGGCTGAGTTCCTTTATGATATTTGTCCGAATAACGAACAAAATGAGCCAACTGAAGGAAATATTGGCGAGACAAGCAACGAGCCAACTCCTCAACGTAACGAATTTGAAGAGTTACTCGCCACTGCCAACGAGCCACTATACCCGGGCTGTAATTGGATGTCTTCATTGGACTTTATGGCAAAGTTTACGAACATCAAGGTCAAAGGTAAAATGAGTGACACCACATTTAACGAAACCCTAAAATTTCTCAAAGAATGTTTCCCACCCGCTCTAGGATACAAAATCCCATCGTCATACTATGAAATAAAGAAAACATATAAAACGATCGGGTTAGGATACGAATACATACATGCTTGTGTAAATGAATGTTTTTTATATCGGGGGAAGGGTAATGAAGATTTGCAGAATTGTCCCATCTGCGATGCTAGTATATGGAAAGACAAGAACACACTGGGGAAGAAAGTTCCTAACAAGGTGTTGCGTTATTTTCCTATCATTCCTAGACTACAGCGTTTGTACAAGTCTAAACACACTGCAAAACATATGACTTGGCATGCTTCTGGGCAGTCTACGGAGGACGGTAAGATGCAACACCCGGTTGATGGTCAATTATGGAAGAAATTTGACATGAAGTATTCTAAAGAATTTTCCTATGAAAAAAGAAACGTCCGATTAGGGTTGGCTGCTGATGGTTTCAATCCGTACGGAAACCTTAGTCAGTCTTACAGCATGTGGCCGGTCATATTAACAACATACAATACGCCTCCCTGGATATGTATGAGAGAGACTTCTCTTATGTTGACGTTGTTAATTCCGGGCCCTAAATCACCTGGGAAGGACATAGATATTTACTTGAGGCCTTTGATTGAAGACCTAAAGATTCTATGGAAAGATGGAGTCATGACTAGGGATGCTGCCACTGGCACTGAATTCTGTATGAGAGCAGCGCTTTTATGGACTATCAATGACTTTCCCGCTCGAAGTAGTTTGTCTGGGTGGAGTGGGCAAGGTTACTTGGCTTGTCCGATATGTAATATAGACACTCCATCTGTTCGCGTGTTAGGCAAAACCGCTTATGTTGGTCACAGAAGATTCTTAAAAACGACCAATAAATGGCGGAAAAATAAACGGGCATTCTATACTCGGGACGATGATCATAGACAACCTCCTAGAAAACTTACCAGTGATGTCATCTTGAATCAACTTAGTAGATTGCCTAAACGTATCCCGGGGAAACATCCAAGTTTTGGGGGTGCGAAGAAAAAACATGACCCTGTTCGCGAATTGAATTGGACCAAAGTATCCATTTTCTACGAGCTAAAGTATTGGTCTTTTCTTACACTAAAACACAATTTAGATGTCATGCATATCGAAAAAAATGTGTGTGAGAGTGTGTTGGGTACTTTGTTAATGAATGACAAATCAAAAGACACCAACAAGGCAAGACAAGACTTAGAAAATTTGCAAATTCGTGAAGAGTTGTGGCTCGTCAACAAAGGAAACGGGAAGTGCTCTAAGCCTCATCCCACGTACTCTTTCACAGCTGAAGAAAGAAAACAATTTTGTCAATTCATCAAAGGTACGCGTTTTATTTCAAAATTTATTTGTTCCAATTCTATTCGCGTATCCATTTCGACGACTTACTCTAATATCATGATTTTTTTGTTAATTCATCAAAGGTGTGAAACTACCTGATGGGTTCGGATCTAACTTCAAGCATAAAGTGACCGACAATGATAGCAACATAACAGGCTTGAAGGCTCATGACTGTCACATAATCATGCAGCGGTTGCTTCCTGCTGGACTTCAAAATTACTTGAAGGACCAAACCACCGCAACACCAATAATCGAGCTTTGTTCATTCTTCAAACAAATATGCGCTCGAACTTTGATGGTGGATGACATGTTGAAAGCTAAAGAACAACTCATCAATATTTTGTGCAGTTTCGAGCAAATTTATCCTCCTGCTTTTTTTGACATAATGATTCACTTGGTTATTCATCTACCCGAAGAGGCTATTGAAGGCGGGCCTGTTTACATGAGGTGGATGTATCCATTTGAAAGATACATGAAAAAGCTCAAGAATTATGTCAGAAATAAAGCTAAGCCCGAAGGTTCAATAGCGGAGGGTTATATTGCTGATGAAGCATTAACTTTCTGTTCGCATTATTTTCGGGGTGTTGAGACGAGATTTAATCGTCTTGACCGGAATGAGGACGGTCCAAGCCCAACAAGTCAATTTCAGGTGTTTCGATCAATCTGTAAACTGAATGGCAAGTAATCATTGATCCGGGTTCAACAAGACACAATGAAGAAAGTAGTATGGTATGTACTACACAACAGTCATGAAATCGACCCGTACGTGAACGAGTACGAGAGGTACGCGTTTTATTTCAAAATGTGTTTTACGTAAGTTATTATTCGACGACTTATTCTAATATCATGAACATTTACGGGGCATTTCCTGGCAATGATATACAAGAAGGATTTCCTCGCTGGTTTGGGAGCAAGGTAGACTTATTGTATGTATTACCCTGTAAAAATAACGACTATTACTCATCTATATCTATTCTTAACTTTTTCATAGATTCGTGAATTAAAAGTAAAGGATGACCCAAGTTGTACTTTCGAGTTATTCGCTTTGGCTTGTGGACCAGCATGCACTGCAGTCTCAGTCGACTCTTGCGTAGTCAACGGTGTGAAGTTTATCGTACACGATCATGATTTACGTCGTTCAACTCAGAACAACGGAATTTCAACTCCTAATCCTAGCGGAGGAATGTATTATGGCCAACTAGAAGAAATTCTCGAGTTTTTGTATGTTCCGTTCAAGGTTGTGCTGTTCAAAGTCAAATGGTTCGACACTAATAACGAGGGTCGCATAAAACGTTGTACGTATAGAAATAACATTACACAAATTATGACAGACCGTGTATAATTTCAAAATGAACCATACATTCTTGCAACACAAGCAACACAAGTCTTTTACCTTGATTTCCCGGGTAAACGTGGTAGTTGGAAGGCCATCCAAGATTCTTATCATCGAAAGATTTGGAACCCGGATATCATCGTGGTAGAAGACAATCAATATGTTGTACATGACAACAACTCATCACATGTCACACTCTCTGCTGAGTTGGAAAAGTTGAATTATAGCACCATAGATATAGATGTCCAGCCAGCGGAAGTTGAGGCACCACCAGCACCAATTATCACCGATGTCGACGACGACGATGATATTGATTATGATGACCACATTCCTCATTGTAGGATCGAGTGCTTCTAGCTTGATAGAGCTTGGTTAAACCGAGAATCTCTAGGTGTAAGACTTGTGTTTATGCGGAAACTAAACAACAAGAATGTAAAGAAGAAAATAATAGAAGACAATGATCCTCTATGGATCAGAATATGAACTAAGAAATTATGTTATTGAATATTGTAATGTCGTACATAACTCATAAACGGGTGTTTCTTTTAGACTAACAATAAACCCTAACCCTAACCCGTCATACAAGAAAACGTGTAAAGAGATAAACATGATCTCTTCTAAAAATAAATCTAACAAACATTCTAAACTTACGGGATAACAATTACTAAAACCCGCAGTAATGACTACAATCAGCAGAAACAGAAATAAACTATCGACAGCAATGAACTTCAGCAGGAACCAAACACTGTCGGCAGGAACCAGCTTGCACTACCAGCAGCAATGAGAAATCCTTATTTCCCAGAGATCCTAACAATCCTCCCCTAATCTTGAAGTTGACTAGGTTAACTTGCAAGATTCCCACGTGATAGAGCTTTAACTTCTCAGGCTTGAGGATTGCATGCGAGCAGCAGCAATAGTAAGTAACCAGCAGCAATATCTGTAACTTCCAACAACAACTTCTATAGTTCAGCAGCAAAAGGAAATCATCTTCAAAATAATAAGCTGGTCACCATGTTATTCATTGGATCTTGACTGTACTATGACAAAATGTACATCAAATCACTTTAAGTTTCATACTATTCTCATCACTTCCAGGTGTGTTAACTCCTGTGAGAGGTGAATCATTGAAAATTAATGGATTTGATGTCTCTTTACCAATAGCCATCACTACTGGAGTAGCCAATGTTTAGGTGTGTTAGACCATGGTACATTGATAACCATCTGATTTTTAGTAAATCAGCAACTGTAAACGGATTTGACTTGTCTTTACCTGTAGCCGTTTGCTCAGGACTAGCCAATTCTTAGGTTGAAGATAACCTTTGGTGAATTGAGTACCAAGTATGGTGTTCCAACTGCCTTTACCACAAGCCATACACTTGTGGGCTAGCCAATTCTTTGGAAACCCCAAAGGAGTAAAATCCATGATGAATTGAAAACCATTTCAACTCTCAGGAATGAACCATGGGCGAGTTGAAGTACCGTATAGCTTTGAGCAAGCTATTACAGCTATCAACAGATTTGACAATCACACCAGAGCTGTACCCTCATGGTGAGTCAACTCTTTCTTGTCTGTGAGACATGGTGAGTTAAATACCATTTGCTATGTAGGTGAAAACACCAACACTGTACCTGCAAGGTGTTGCTCAAAACCAACTTATTAGCACACAAAATATACAAAATATACAATTTTTTTTGAACTAACAAAAGAAAATAAAATCGAAAGAAGAAGACAAAGAAAATAACAAATTATACAACAGAAAGCCTCCCCTTAGACCAGAAATCCTCCCCTTAGGCTCTGTCCTCCCCTCAAACTCAGTATCTAAGGATTTACCATCCCAATATGAACCACCAAATGGTTAAATCTTGGTCCATCAAAAGCCTTGGTCAGCAGATCAGCCACATTGTCATCAGTATGAATCTTAATCACCTGAATAAGATGCTTCTCATAAGCATCTCTTATGAAATGGTGTCTTATCTCAATATGCTTTGTTCTTTGATGATAGACAGGATTTTTAACAATGCACATAGTACTTTGATTATCAATGAAGATCTTAGTGTTCATGAAGTTGAACCCATAATCTAACAGCTGATTTTGCATCCAAAGAACCTGTCCACAGCAGCTAGCAGCAGCAACATACTCTGCCTCAGTAGAAGATGTAGCCACTATAGTCTGCTTCTTGCACTGCCAAGAAACCAACCTTCTACCCAGAATCTGACAACCCCCAGTAGTTGACTTTCTATCAAAGTTAGCACCAGCATAATCACTATCACTATAAGCTTCCAACACAAAAGAAGAATCTTTTGGGTACCAAAGTCCCAACTTAGGCTGTCCTTTCAAATACTTGAAGATTCTCTTGACTGCATTTAAGTTAGAAGTCAAGGGTGTAACCTGATGTCTAGAACATGCACTGACAGCAAACATGATATCAGGTCTAGAAGCTGTCAAATACATGAGTGATCCAATCATGGACCTGTATAGATGAACATTAACAGCAACATCAGGTTCATTATTGGATTTAGGCTTTGGAGGTTCAAATGGGGTTGTTGCAGTTTTCACATTTTCCATATCAAACTTCTTAAGTATGTCATAAACATACTTCTCTTGGCAGATAAAGATCCCATCTGGTTTCTGCTTAACCTGAAGACCCAAGAAGAAAGTCATTTCACCCATAGCACTCATCTCAAATTCACTCTTCATCAATTCCTCAAATTCCCTGCACCAGGCTTCATTAGTAGAACCAAATATGATATCATCTACATAAACTTGTACCAGAATGATATCTTTGAAGTTCTTCCTGATAAAAAGTGTTTTATCTATTGCCCCTCTTCTCTAACCATGTTTTAGCAAAAAGGCATATAGCCTTGCATACCAAGCCCTTGGTGCTTGATGAAGACCATAAAGTGCTTTTACCACTTTGTAAACCAAATCAGGATTTTGAGGATCCACAAATCCCTTTGGTTGAGTAACATAAACCTCTTCTTCAATCCTTCCATACAAAAAGGCACTCTTCACATCCATCTGATATACTACAAACCCCATGAATGAGGCAAAAGCTAAGAACAGTCTGATGGCTTCAACTCTTGCCACTGGAGAAAACACTTCATCATAATCAATCCCCTCTTCTTGTCTATGTCCTTGAGCCACCAACCTGGCTTTATTCTGAACCATAATTCCCCTAGCATCCCTTTTATTCTTGAGAATCCATTTAGTTCCAATAGCATGCTTTCCTGCAGGCAAAGGTACCAACATCCATACTTTCTGATTCTGGAACTGCTGCATTTCCTCTTGCATAGCCTCAACCCAATCAGAATTATCAAGAGCTTGGGCTATACTACTTGGTTCAATTTGGGATAAGAAACAAGCATAGAGGCAATGTAGGTAATCAGTATGATTGCTTCTTAACTGATCCTGGATATAACTGAGAAAAGCAGATTCTCCAAACTTGGGTTGATGTATTTTGCTTCTTGTCTGAACAGGGGAATTTAAATCTCCAAGGATCAAGGACTGAGGATGAACTGTATTGATCCTCTTGGTAACAATGGGATTGACATCAATTGTGGATGCCTGATTAGTAATAGAGGGATTGAAGTCATCATCATATGAGGAAGAAGTGAAAATGCCTGTTCTGGATTGATGATGAGGATCTTCCAGCTTATCTCTTGAAGAGAAGGAATTTCCAAGATCAGAAGGATTGGAAATCTTTCAGGGGAGTTATCAATACCTAGAGAGTCAACAGGTGGAGTAGACACAGGAACACCAGGAGTGGAGACATCAGTAGAATCATTAGAAGAACCAGCTGGAACAGATGCACTACCAGCAGAATTGGTAGCACTACCAGCAGTATTGATAGCATCAGGAAAAGGTAGACCACCAGTAGAATTCAGTTGCCTTCTAACTTCAGCTTCAGCATTTCTCAGAATCTCCTCTGTCTCTTTAGAAAACCCAGAACCAAACATTTCAGCAGCCTTCTTGGCATTATACTCTTGTCTTTGAAGCCTAGCAAGATCTTCTGCAAAACTTGAATCACTTCCAGCCATATCAGAAGAATCTTTGAACTTTGAACCTGAAATGTTGTTAGAGGGAAAAGAAGGAACAACTATAGGTCGTTCATCACTCTCTGCATCAGAATCATCATCTGAGGTACCTGCATTGTTAGTTTGAGAAACATGTGTACCAACAGATTGATTTGCTTTGAATCTATTATAACCTAAGGTATCTGTCAGATAATCTAGGTCAAAGTACCACTCTGGACCTGCACCCTGCAAATTAGGTTTATCCTCAAGATATCTTAAGTTGAGAGTCTCTTCTATCCTCTTAGAAGACAGATTATATACCTATAGGCTTTACTATGAGCAGAATACCCAACAATAAACCCTTCATCAGCCTTCCCATCAAACTTGCCTAGGTGATCACTAGTGTTCAATATAGTGACATGACATCCAAAAGGTTTAAGGTAACTAATGTTTGGAACTTTCCCAGAAAAAAGCTCATAAGGTGTTTTATTATGGGGACTAGTAATAGATACCCTATTCAGTACATAACAAGCAGTGCAGACTGCTTCAGTCCAAAACATAGTAGGCATCTTAGAGTCAGCTAACATAGACCTAGCTGCTTCTATAAGGGTCCTATTTTTCCTTTCTGCAACCCTATTTTGTTGAGGGTTCTGGCATTACTATAGTCCCTTTTTATCCCCTTACTCCCACAGAGTTCAATTAGATTAGAATTCTTAAACTCTGTTCCATTATCACACCTTATTGACTTAACCTTTTTATTTAGCTGATTTTCTATTAAGGTAATAAAGTCCCTAATAACTAGATAAGTTTCATCTTTAGTACCCAAAAAAGAAAGTCCAAGAAAACCTGCTAAAATCATCTGTAATCACCAGACAGTAGTACTTGTGGTCAATACTTCTGATAGAAGTAGGACCAAAGAGATCCATATGAAGAAGCTGCAGAGGCTCAGTGATGGTGCTCACAGCAGTGATTGCCTTGTATGAAGCTTTGTGTTGCTTTCCTTTGTTGCATGCAACACAATTGTGTTCATTGGAGAAGGTCTTGAGAGGGAGCCCTTGGACCAAACCATTCTTAGCCAGCTTGTTAATGGTCTTGAAATTCACATGAGCCATTCTTCTGTGCCATTTATTAGATTAATCCACAGAAGCTTTTGCCATCAAACAAGCAAGTGAACCCTCAGGCTAAACATCACTTAGATTGAAACTGTAAAGGTTGTAAGTCCTTGGAACTTTGAGTTCAACCTGACTTTCATCAGGCAACTTGAAGTCTTTGGACAACACAAAGCAATCAGTTTCAGTGAAGAGAACACTGTTCTTCTTGTCACAAATTTGTGAGACAGAGAAAAAATTAAAGTTTTGGAGTTCCTTCACATAAAGCACATCTTCAAAGTCTAGCTTGGTTGTTTTGATAGTACCCTTTTCCAGTAATTGTGCCATCTCCTCCTCCAAATGTCACAGAACCTCCATTTAAGGGCACAAAGTCATGCAGTCTCTCTAAATTTCCTGTCATACTCCTGGAACATCCACTGTCAACAATGCCAACATCTTTACTTCTAAAAAGAAATTCCTGATTCAAAGAATACATTTACAACATTAGATACAAGGGAGACCCAAGCCATTGCTGACTTGAGCCTGCCTAGTGGATCAATAAGTATTAAACTATGGAGATTGATGAGATCCACCATTGTTCTTGGACCCCATTCTCATATATTGGTTATTGTTTCTCCAAGAACAACCTGCTGAGGACTTAACAGCAGTTTCCCATCTTGCCCCTCCCATGTGCATGGTGTCAAAATATACAGGCCTCATATCATTTTGAAAGTAAGTACTAGTAGGTCTGTAGTAAGGTCTAGCAGCATTGCTTCTCCAACCAGCAGGATTGATCCTACCAGCTGGAACTGGATTACCAGCAGCAATAGGCTTATCAGCAGGAATGGACTTGCCAGCAGCAACAGGCTTACCAGCAGGAACTGGTTTGCCAGCAGCAACATGCTTACCAGCTGGAACTGGCTTACCCGCTGTAACAGAAGCTCTACAAGAGTTTATTCTTGCTGCTTGTGGAATGTATGGGAGAATATCATTGACATTGTTCCACACAGACCTATTTTGACAAGCATATATACCCATCTGTTTTTCATAATAGTCACAGTCTTTGATAAGATGATCATAACTACGACACACAAAGCAAGATTTCTTTCTAGGGGACTTTTTCTTAACATTATCTTTCTCATTGCAACCAGAATTATTCAAACCAACACAAGAAACAAAATCATTCTTAATAAAATTAAAACCATAACCACAATTGTTTGAAACAGAACCACAACTAGAAACATTATTGTTTTTAACATTATCAAAAGAAATATCTTCAAATACAGCTGTCTTTGATTGAGATTCATCAGTAGCTACTTCTGAGGAGAGATCTTTTGATTTTATTGAAGCTGACTTGTCACTTGATCCACATGTGGCATAGTCGTTAGTCTTGATTTTTGAAGATTTGTCACTATAAGAACAAGAGACAAATTCATTAGAGTCACAATCAAGATCAGGCAAATTCTTTGCCTTTTTTCCATAAGTCATTTGTGAATCATCAAAGTCAACATAGGGGTCTGCAGGTTTAAATGTTCCAGTTATGGGTGGAGGAACAACATTCATTCCACCCTCCTTTACATACTTTACAGGTTTTCTATAATCTACAGGTTCAGGGTCAAAAACACTATACTCATTAGGGTCATAAAATTGATTTGGCCCTATCAGGTCACCATACCCTAAACCTCTTTTAGTTTTTGTAGACATAGAACTATCGATTAACTTGTGTAGGTTTTTAGATGACTCTTTCCATTTATCAAACCTAGCCAAGGAATTGTCTAGCTTAGACTGCAAATCTTGTTTTTCTAACACCACCTTAGCTTTTTCTCTTTCAGAATGTTTAAACTCATTAGTGGTGTTTTTTAAATCTCTTTCCAAAACCTTTATTTTTTCTTCATATGCTAACTGTTGTTTTTGATACCATACTTTTTGTTGTTCTAATGTTTTAACAGCATTTTTATGAGCCTTAAGTTGTATAAAGTTATCCTTATATTCACTCTCTTTATCATCAAATTCCTATTTCAGTTTAGCATATATAGGTTCACAACCAAATGGGCAGTTTTGTACCTGAGATGGATGACCCATCATTCCAAATTGACCAGCCACTTGTTTCTTCTCACCATATCCAGCTATCATCCCATAGACCTTCTCTGCTCCACTTGCAACAGCTTTCTCATGATGTTCCCAGTCCACCATTGAATCCACAGATACCAAGGCCTTGGGGTCCTCTGATTCCAACTCTTGAATTTTGAAAGCATAATACCTGGCTTTATCATCCACCTTCTTATCTGTACATTCCCTGGCAAAGTGACCTGGTTGAGAACATTTGTAGCACCTCACCTTCCTTCTGTCAAACCTTGCAGCCTCCTGTCCATCAAAGTTAATCCTCCTTCCTGCCTTCTTTTCAAACCTATTCACTTTCAATGATAGCATAGCCATCTGCCATTTAATGTCCATCTCTTCCAGATCCAATTGGTCCACCTGATTAAAATCTTCATAAACAATCTGCTGCTGTGGTGTACTCTCAGCAACAAATGAATGAAACACCTCCTCTAGAACATTATCAAATCTGGTCTGAGCTTTTGGTGTGGCAGGTGAGTAGGAAATTGATGATGATGATGGTGTCGGACTGTTTCCATATGATGCTTTATTAGCACCAGAGGTACTAACAAATGCAGTATGGGTTGGAGTTTGAGGTGAATAGGTGGAATACCCTTTGATATCAATTTCAAGGGTTTTCAGCTTGTTGTACAGATCATCAAAACTCATATAGTCCAGTCCACCTTTGGCCTTGAGTGTTATGGAAACCTGAGACCAGTATGGAGGCAAGGCCCTCAGAAACTTGGTGTTGCAGTCTTCATTATCTGGCCTAGCTTTCAACTGGTTGAGTTGGCTCAGGATCTTGTGAAACCTATCATACCCTTTGTGAATCCCCTCAGCCTCAGAGATCTTAAACTCCTGGAACTCTTGCTTGAGCATAGACTTTCTCATTTTTCTAGACTCATCATTCCCTCCAAATCTGGCTTTTACAGCATGCCAGATCTGTCTAGCATCATCCAGGTGATGGAAATCACTCATATGATCCTCTGGAATAGCCTGAAGCAAAAGGGTTCTTGCCTTGGTTTCCCTTTGTACAGCAAGATGTTCATCTGCTGTAACAGGTGGCTCTATATAGATGTTGCCATCATTATCCCTTCCAGTATTCTTCTTGTTGTTTCCCTTAAGAATTACATTCCACAGGTTGTAATCACTGTTCGTGATCCAGTATTCCATTCTAATGGCCCAGACTTCATACTCATCTTTCTTTAGGTATGGGAATTTAGCATTGTTGTTGGACACAGTGGTGACAATTTGTGTTTGGACTTGTGAGGTTTCAGGTTTGGGTTGAGTTTCCTCCTGGTTAATGACAATGTTTTCAGGGTTGTCGCCTTCCATTGAGAGAGGGTTAAGAGATTAGATAGAGAACTTTTTCTTCTTTATCAGAGATCCTCACCAGGCTCTGATACCACTTGTAGGATCGAGTGCTTCTAGCTTGATAGAGCTTGGTTAAACCGAGAATCTCTAGGTGTAAGACTTGTGTTTATGCGGAAACTAAACAACAAGAATGTAAAGAAGAAAATAATAGAAGACAATGATCCTCTATGGATCAGAATATGAACTAAGAAATTATGTTATTGAATATTGTAATGTCATACATAACTCATAAACGGGTGTTTCTTTTATACTAACAATAAACCCTAACCCTAACCCATCATACAAGAAAATGTGTAAAGAGATAAACATGATCTCTTCTAAAAATAAATCTAACAAACATTCTAAACTTACGGGATAACAATTACTAAAACCCGCAGTAACGACTACGATCAGCAGAAACAGAAATAAACTATCGGCAACAATGAACTTCAGCAGGAACCAAACACTGTCGCCAGGAACCAGCTTGCACTACCAACAGCAATGAGAAATCCTTATTTCTCAGAGATCCTAACACTCATGATTTAGCATCTGATCATGAAGACCACGTCGATGGTGAAGATGAAGCTGGCACTAATAATGTTGATTTTTATCTTAGTGATGTAGGAGATTGATCTCAAATTGTAATTTGTTAAACGACACTTATTTGAATGAAATTGTTATCGAGTTGTTAAATGTGTTTATTTATTTATTTATTTATTTAATTATTTGTTATTATCTTTTTTGGTTTATATTGTTATTTATTTGAATGTGTGTATATATATGCGTATATGTGTTTCTTCACTAATTTCTAAGTTCTAGTACAGATGGCGGATGTCATGGCTACGAGCCATGGTGGTGATGGAGGCCACGAGCCACCTCGGGATCCCGCGAGGAGGATAGGCACCAATTGCGAGCGTAAGAATTTCTCCATTATTTTAATTAAACTTGATCATTATTTGAAATTGATAACTTGTTATTTTATGTCACCATCACTTTAATTTGATTACTTGCAGGCTCTAGTTCGAGAGCTCCCAGGCATAAGCCTACTAAGCCTGGGTCGAAAATAGGGAAAGGCGGGAAGGTAGTTCGCGGTGCCACCCAGAACGCAGCCTTACATGCCATGAGGAATGACACAGGGCGCCCGGTCTCTATCAGATTCAATAGGAATGCCAAAGGCATGTGTCAGCAAGTAGGCCCTCACGCTATGTGGTTCTCGAACTTTGTGGGGAGCTTGATACGGGACACCGTTCCACTGTATTACAATTCGTGGGATGTTGTTCCAGAGGCCTCGAAGGTACACGTGGATAACCGGCTCAACGTAAGTTTTTTTTTTTTTTTTTTTTTTATCTTTTATTTTTTTAATTATTGTGTTTATTTATTTTAAATGTGTTTATTTATTTAAATTTGTCTCTTTATTTAAGTTTGTATATTTATTTTAATTATATTTTATTGCAGCATTTCTTTGATCTCGCCCCCCACCTTGCCGGTCCAAATGGGGAGGAGATTGTCGCTAGTATCGAAGCTTACCTGAAAAAGATATACAATGACCAAAAGTACAAGCACAAGAAGAAAAATTTTACAAAGGCAGGTGGGGTCGAGAAACTGGACGAAATCAAGACAAAGCGTCCCGAGAACATGGCGGAAGATGAATGGGAACAGCAGGTAAATTTCTGGATCGACACATACTTTGTTTTTATTATTATTATTATTATTATTATTATTATTATTATTATTATTATTATTATTATTATTATTATTATTATAATAAGCAGATTGAGCACTGGAGCGACCCCAAGAAGTTGAAGATCGGGGAGATCAATAGCCAAAATAGGAGCAAAATGAAGACTGCCACCCTTCATGGATCACATTCCTTGGCTGTCATAGCTGATAACTTCGTAAGACACTTTTTAATCATTTTATTTATATATATAGTGTTGGGTGAGTATTGATTGATTTTATTTATAAACAGTTGAACTCCCCCGACCCCGACTCCGAGGATACTCGAGACCATATAGACATGTACAGACACACCCATACCACCAGAGGGGGCGCCTGGGAGTCTGAGGAGGCCGAATCCAGATACGTAAGTATAATTTATTTCCAAAAACTCACAAACATTAATGCAATATAATAAATCACGACTTATATTACTTTTCTTGTTTTTTTGTAACTAAACAGAATGAGATGGTCCGGCTGCGGTCAGAGAGCACCTCCTCTGGGACGCGTATGTCAGATGCGGATATCCTGAGCCAGGTGATCGGTGGCAAGCAGAGGGGACATATTCCTGGCATAGGTCCAGTTTTACCCGGAGGTGGTCGCAGGCCGACTCTGAGCTCCTCACGAGCTCGTGAGGAAGCCTCCTCGTCCTCACTGCGCGAGACCGTGATGCGGCAAGAGAACACGCTGCAGCGGCAAGGGAACACACTGAAGATGATTCTGGATTGGGCGAGGAGACAGCCGGGCTTTCCTGTGGAGCTAGCAGTGGGATTGCCGGGGACATCAGGATCCCAGACTGCGTCGCCGGGTGAGTCTAGATCTGCAGGGGAGGGTAGTCGGGGAGCTGGGGGTAGTGGGGGTAATGGGGATGGTGGGGAGAATGGGGATTAGTGTATGGGTCGGATGGGTCACTTTATGTTTGTTTTGGGTTATTGGACATAGTTGTGTAGATTTAGATGGATTATTATGTGTTAGGATTCCCACTAAACTGTTCCTCGCTAGCTTATGTATAGTTTTGTAGAATATCATGTGGATCACGGTTTTTGAACCGTTTTTGGCGAATTAGGATTCATATGATTATGTTTAGCGAATTTGGATTGTTTAGCGAAGTTGGATTAATATTATTTTTAGCGAATTTTGTTTGAATTTGGTGTTGTTGTATATGTTTAGCGAATTTGGTTTTAATTTGGTGTTGTTGGCGAATTTGTTATTTTGGCGAAGTTGGATATAGTTGGGGTAAACTGCAGGTTTTATGTGCTGCATTTGGTAGGTTTTTGCAGCAATTTGCGGCAAAAAACCTGGAATTACCCATTTTGCAGCAATTTGCTGCAAAATGGGCCAGAGTCTTTTGGCGGGGACATGTCCCCGCCAAAAGACAGAAGCAGATTTATATTTTCACATTATTTGCGGGGACAAGTCCCCGCAGAAAGTATTTCGAACAACAGTAAAATGTACTTTCTGCGGGGACATGTCCCCGCCAAAATGAATAATTAAATTAAATAATCAGTTGATTAATTAATTTTTTAATTAATTGTATAGTTTTTTGCGGGGACATGTCCCCGCCGAAAACCCTTGCCACGCTGGACAATCTTTGACCGGCTAGAAGGCGGTGGGACCCACACGTCGCCGCCCAAAGTTGGTAAAAGTCATCGCGGAATGTATCAGCGACGAGTTTCCCGCGGTGACGTTTCGGCGGTGACATGTCCCCGCGGAAAGGGTATTGGCGGTGACATGTCCCCGCCGAAAGGGGGAAAATGTCACCGCCCAAAGGGGTGAATGTTGTAGTGTGTACATTGATATTATGATATGCTACTTTGAGGTGTTTTGTGATCATGTAGGTTACGCGTAAAAGGAGCTAAATAGTGATATTTCAATTAAAGAATGCAGATGGGAAGTTTAAGAAGGCAACAAAATAGTACCGATACTAAGTTATTTAGTAGAAGTGCTATATTTCTCCATAGATCTTCTATATGGAGGCGTTAGAAGTTATCCAAAATAGTAGCGATACTAGGTATTTAGTAGAGGTACTATACTTTTCCAAAGAATAGCTTAAAGAACTTGAAGAACAAGTGAAGATAGTATTGACACTAAATTTAGTATGAGAAGCACTATTATTTTCCAGGAGCAATCCAAAACTCAAAAAAAAAAAAATATATATTTGTATTAAATTATTCAGTAGAGCTTTAAACCCTAGCCACCATCACATACATCTTGTGACAAATGGTAATTTTTCCACTAATATTTTAATAATAAATGTCAATTTATTATTACACAACAGTGAAACTGAACATTTATGTGTTTACATAACTATTATGGGAAGCAAACCCGCACGCAGTAGCGTACAATAACTCACCAAAACTATTTAAAATTATCAGTAAAAGTGAATTTATCACTTTCTGACAGTTACAGACACCAACGTAATAAAAACAAGAGGTTATCTTGTTTTTCCTGAAAACTGACACCACACGTGTACCGACACCACTTTAGTAATGGTTAAACTATATAATTCACTTTTGGAGTCAACAAATTTTATTTTATATCAGTATTATAAAAATGGCTCCAGATTTATATTTTTCACATTTACGTGAAACCGGGGTACCACGATTTTACCTCAGCTCGACAGAACACGGGGTATACACAATTCACTAAACAAATAAAACAAACAAATAACACCACTCACCCACGTGATACTTATCCTCTATATCTGCTTTTCCTGTTCTTCTTTTCTTTTCGATCTCCTCATCCACACAGCCAAGTCCAACCTTTGACTTCTTTCCTGGTGATAAAAACTATAAACATCACCATCACCATCAACGATCACTATCTATACATGGCGTATAACGCTTTTCGTACCTCCCAAAGGTTTTGTCGGTTCTCAAACCCGCTCCTTATGAGTCAAACGATATGGGGATCGAGGAATGGAAAGGGAAGATAGCCAAAAATGGCGGAATCTAACCCTTGGAAGATCAAAAAGGAGCCAAAGGTTTGCCATGAATTATTCTTTAAGAACCACCGATTTCCAGTGGAAGAAACCACACAAAAACCCATCTCACCACAAATTGTATACCTCAGTCGAAGGTCCGAGAAGAAGAAGGGGGTGTGTGGAATGCATGGAAATCGGATTGGGATCATCTTCTCCCCTTGTAATCGACTCTCATCATTCTTTGTAAGGTTAAATCCCACTTATTTTTGTTATTATTCTTTGGTTGTTCTCAAATCGTATGATATTTTTCTCTTGTTGTCGATATGAATTACATGGCCAATGTTTATGTCGAATGATGTGTTTTGTGGTGTGGCTAAAAGAAATTTTGAAACCGGTACTATTAGAACTCGAATTAAGAAACTAATATTGGCTTGAAATCATGAGGTGTGGTCGTTAGATGGGTTGTGTTAATGGTCCTTGTTCATCTCGTTTAATTGAACCTTAAACTAAATTTTGTGTTAGCTAAATCTAAGAAAGGAAATTAAGGTTGAGTCGAGCTTAAACCCTTGCGGCTAGGTTGTATTCACATCGGTGTGTTTAAGTCGAGTTCACACCTTGTTTGTCTTGTGTTCGTCGGCGTATATGTTCCTGTGAATGGTGTTCATTAGTAGTCAAATGGTTGTGGTTGCGTAGGGAATTTTGGTTAGCCGAATTCCTAGTTGAAAAACATGCTCACAAGGTGTTTGTGATATGGCTTGTATAGAGAAAAACGGATATTCAAAATCTGAGTTTTGATCCGATTTGACTTGCTCTTGTACTCGATACGTGAATTTAGTTGTACTCAATTCAAATGTAAACCGAGTGTTTGTAGTCTAAGACTTGTCATGTTGTCTTCGATACTCTATTCAAGATTATACCTCGATTAGTTGTTGTCTTGAGTCATGTGTCTAAATAGCCATAGACTCGCGTGAAAAAGGTCTAGTTATGTACGGTTAAGTCGAACCGAGAGACCTCGTGTAGTGGTCACAAAGGTTACCTTGAAACTTGGTTGACACACTCCTTTTTCCTTTGTTTGGGTCGACCATTTGGCCGTAAAAGACACCCATTAGGTGCTCGTTTCATTGGTCTTACAACGGATACACACCATGAGGCCAAATCCTTTGTAAATCATGTCCTTGTCGGGTTCGAAGTTTGAACCCTTCCTCAAATAACTGCTCAATCAGAAATTATTTGCAAACTCATGTACCGCTTCTTTGAGGCTTATGTTATACTGGAATTCAAATTCCTTAAGTGGACCGAGTTCCCTTAAGCTTTAAATGGGTTGGTGTAATAGTCCATAAGGCTAATTTCTTTGAGTCCTTATTAATAACCAAAATGGGCCGAAGCCCATGTGGTATATAGAAACACGCACAGGCCGCTGGTCATTGTTGCAGCCCAGGATGGGTGTAATAAGCTCAATCCATTTGATTCAAGCATGGGCCACAGCCCAATCCGTCACAAACATAAATATTATATCGACTTTAAAATAATTCGTCCCGAATACACGAGATGTGATCGTCACCGTTCAAATGGTCGATAAAATCATTACTACTTTATATTAAAACATTCGACTAGTGTACTTTATTTCATTACACGACAAAAAAAATGTAATAACTCGATATATATATATATATATATATATATATATATATATATATATATATATATATATATATATATATATATATATATATAGGGAATATATTAGCTACAATTAATTGTAGCCAATTGGCTACAATTTTGTGCTACAAATTTGGGCCCCTGATTTTTTTTGTGGGTCCTGATTCTTTTCTGTGGGTCCCTGATTTATTGCTAGTGTGTTTTTTGTGAAGGAATTGTAGCCAATTGGCTACATATAATTGTAGCCAAGCTATCCCCATATATATATATATATATATATATATATATATATATATATATATATATATATATATATATATATATATACTAGACTTCAAAGCCCGCCCAATGGGCGGGCATGACTTTTAATTATAAACTTCAAAGTTTTAGTTATTCTAAAATTATTTTAAGGACGTTTGTTTTATTTTATTATTTAATATCATAATTATAAAATGTTAGATGGTGTTAGTCAGTGGTAAATTATTTTTAATATCGTACGGGGCCACTATTTATTAGGTTGTTATAATTTCACTTCTGATGGTGTTACTTAACGGAAATGTGTTTTTTAAGTACGTTGTTTTTTTATCATTGTTTAAAATGTATTAGTTTATGTTTTGTTGTATTTTTTCTTAATAGTTGTCGAAGCCTGCGCAATATGTATTGGCTTTTGTTAATGTTATCTAGGTTGGAGTCCATCTGAATGTATTATATCAATGTGTTGGAAATAGCATATACTACTTGGCACAGTGATAAAAAAACTCATCTGACCAATGCCTTTTAACTACAGTAACCCATGTTAACGTGACCCGTCTGACCCGTGTTTTTTTAGTGGGATGACCCGTCTGACGCGTGTCTTTAACTTGACCATCAATGTGTTGTATACAACTTGGCACACCTGATACAAAAAACTTGTCTGACTCGTGCCTTTTAACTGTAGTGACCCATCGTAAAGTGACCCGTCTGACCCGTGTTTTTTGAGTGGGATGACCCGTCTGACCCGTGACTTTAACTTGGCCTAATCATTAAGTTGCCAAATCAAGAAAAGGGAGAAATACAAACCTTGTGATTGGCATTCAAATGTTAAAACTGGTTCGAGCACCCACTACATTGAAGTACTCAAAAGATTATTTCAAACGGTTGCTTAAACACAGAATCACACCGACCGATTTAATTTTATTTTTTTAGGCTATTAGTTTACGGTTGAGAAATTTTAAGAGAAAGTTAATTATTAGTTTTAAGGACGCCGATTTTATTTTATTTTGTTAGGCTATTAGTTTACAATTGGGTAATTTACAATTGTAAATTTGTTTATGTTTTTTTTACTTTTTAGTTTAAAATAAATGGTCTATTTATATACTTCTTAAGATATTATTTAATGTGAAAGTTGGGCTTACTTGTACTCAACTAACAAAGTATTTTCATAACTTGTCATCTCGTCAAATGAAAAAGATACAAACGTACCAATTTCTATATTGAATGCATTAACACTGAAAATAAATGAACGTCAAGATTTACAAAACAATTAATAACTTAATTAGTGACATTTTGAAGCTCACACAATAAATTCAAACAAAGAAATGCTTCATTTAATCAACCTTGACAAATTCAAAAGAAATGTGATTATGTATAAAAACATGAACATGAAAGTAAAGTTTACCCTATTTCATCTCATAAGCATTAACTATAACTGCTATTGCCTCGTCTCCAGAATGACAATCGAGAAATCTATGACCTCAGAAATCCCCAACCCCTATGTGGACCCGTTTTACCACTGAACCCCCTTCATTTCCCTCTATCTGAATATCAGGATCACGCCAAAATTTAATTACATGAAGAGTTTCCTCTTCTGCTGATCTCTGAACAACTATCTTCGAGCCAAAACCTCTTTTATTCATTTGAAGACATACCTGTAACGGGTCATTTTCCGCAAGAAATAACATATACAAACACTCTTTTTCTGACAACAGAATATCAGCAACCGTTAAAATCTTAAATCCTGAGTACTACAAACTTAATTTCTGAATAATCATTGTTGATTATATCAATAAAATAGCAACAAATATAATTATGAAGTCATAAAACTACATAGATAATATGTTAAAGTCAGTGTCAACATCATTGTTGATATCATTCATGTATAAATTCAAACTACATGTCAGGCAATCTACAACCTGTTTGACCCCCCAGACCCGTTTGACCAAACATCTTTTCTGATAAAATTCTTTATTTGAGCCGCTTGAGATTAAAACTACCCAAATTGACCCATTTATAAAATACATGGTCATAATTGCTACTTCTAATGCTGCTCACTTTGTCCAAGTGAGGCTTCTTTACAGTCTTTCCTACGACCTCTTTGAGCATAGCCTCTGCTTCTTCACGTTCTCGCTGAAATGATAGTCAAAATATAGTATGCTAACCTTCTAAGAAGACACCCAAGTATTATATGGGAGAACAATACACCTACCAATCGTGATATTAACTAATCCACCATAAATAATAATCCATCTACAAAAGACCAGTTGCATTAAGATGTCAAGTACTCCGGTTGCTGTAATCCTTTGCACCTCTACGATAACAGATGATTATTAGTGTTTGGATAATCAGTTTTACAAAGCTAACTAATTGCATTTGCAAAACTGTGTTCCAAATAAGCAGGTAACTTACTACGAAAAACTCAGATAATCAGCTTTTTGCTGATGCTTTTCCAAACACCATTTTCTGCTTACGGGCGTTTGTTTTACCTTATTTGTGCGACATATGAACTTATTATCTTTCTAAGGCGTATGAGCTTATCAAGCTTATAACTCAGTTAAGCTCATAATCCCACAAATGACAAATATCACTGAAATATGAAGCAAAAGAGTATGAAATCTACAATAAAAGAGCATGTTTCAAGGTCATTGTATGTAGCTACTTTCGAAACTTTGAAAAGGAGCATTAGTAATCAAAGGACCTTAGACATTTTATCACGTTACCTGTGAAAGCAAACTTGAATCTTGCTGCACCACTTTTTCAGCATCAATAGTTTAATACAGAAGGAACTGGCCTGGCATTTAACTCACTTTGAGTTATATCATGTGCCCGTGCATTGCGAACACAGTTGCGACTAAAGTTTGTGTTGCCACTTTCACCCACACCTATACTAATGAATAAAGCATGAAAAATAATACAACAAAAATATCATTTGAATCCGAAACTTAAATTTTTTTTGTAAGGCTTTACTATCATTTTTACTTACATTTGCTTCTTGCGTCTTCTTGTTGAGGTGTTGTATCAGGTTGCAAGTAAGAAGGTGTCAGTAACCCCCTCCTTGAATCACATTAGTAGTTGTAGGTGAACATCAATGTTTCTGTGATTCCATAACCACAGTAAGCCAATCCTATATCAATTCATGCGATTCCATAACATCAGATTAAACTAAATTTTGACAATGTTTGTTGTCAAGTCTAATTCATTTAATAATCGGAGCATATTCGTTTGGAGCATATCGTGTCATGAACTTAAGTGACCGAATTTAGAAAAATAAGGTTTGTTTACAGATCAATAAAAGGACGTATGGGTAGGCTACGCCACTGGGGTTCTCCATGTAGCTCACTTAGTAAAGTATCCTCCTGTATACAACACAACCACCCTATCAATTGGCATCTACTATCATGGACCTGCGTCACACAAAGTGAAAAATCAGCTTCATAGCTTGTAATATGGCACCAAGAAAGTATAACAAAATATTTGAAGTACTTACCTCCATAGCTGAAGCAATGGTTTGTATAATCCGGTCAAACACGGTTCAAACGACCTCCAATGGAGAAGGCTTTTGTATATCAAAGAAGCAGCAACTGGTTTGCCACTCGAGAATCCTAGATCTTGTGTGATACACTTGATAAGTAGATCCTGGTTCTCCTGCAAACATTAGGTAATCAGCATATTAGAAAAGATCATATAACAATTAAATTCATGATCATAACCACTTACTTGTTGCTATTTTGCATCATAACCTATCTAATATACTCTATCAAAGTTTATTAGTGTTCTGAACACAAACCTTTGAGTTGATTCTCTTGAAGGTGCTCTGCTCCTTTTTCAGCATCCTCAAACTTTTCAAATAAGCAGGTATCTTACTGCGAAAAACTCAGATAATCAGCTTTTTGCTGATGCTTTTCCAAACACCATTTTCTGCTTACGGGCGTTTGTTTTACCTTATTTGTGCGACATATGAACTTATTATCTTTCTAAGGCGTATGAGCTTATCAAGCTTATAACTCAGTTAAGCTCATAATCCCACAAATGACAAATATCACTGAAATATGAAGCAAAAGAGTATGAAATCTACAATAAAAGAGCATGTTTCAAGGTCATTGTATGTAGCTACTTTCGAAACTTTGAAAAGGAGCATTAGTAATCAAAGGACCTTAGACATTTTATCACGTTACCTGTGAAAGCAAACTTGAATCTTGCTGCACCACTTTTTCAGCATCAATAGTTTAATACAGAAGGAACTGGCCTGGCATTTAACTCACTTTGAGTTATATCATGTGCCCGTGCATCGCGAACACAGTTGCGAATAAAGTTTGTGTTGCCACTTTCACCCACACCTGTACTAATGAATAAAGCATGAAAAATAATACAACAAAAATATCATTTGAATCCGAAACTTAAATTTTTTTTGTAAGGCTTTACTATCATTTTTACTTACATTTGCTTCTTGCGTCTTCTTGTTGAGGTGTTGTATCAGGTTGCAAGTAAGAAGGTGTCAGTAACCCCCTCCTTGAATCACATTAGTAGTTGTAGGTGAACATCAATGTTTCTGTGATTCCATAACCACAGTAAGCCAATCCTATATCAATTCATGCGATTCCATAACATCAGATTAAACTAAATTTTGACAATGTTTGTTGTCAAGTCTAATTCATTTAATAATAGGAGCATATTCGTTTGGAGCATATCGTGTCATGAACTTAAGTGACCAAATTTAGAAAAATAAGGTTTGTTTACAGATCAATAAAAGGACGGACGATTGGTTTATTTTAAGTTCTTGTGCAATTTGCTTGCGGGATGACTCTTCTACATTCATGTGAATCAGCTGAATATCAAATGAACAGGTTACAGGGAAAAAACCCTTATGAGATGGAATAAAAGTAACTCACCCGTCCGCTACTAGAAACACCAACTAACAGGTTTCATGAATTTTATCATCACCGGGATGTGCTCCTGTGGTGTAGAAAAGGTTACGTTATGTATTTTAAATCTTAAGAACAATTCTTTTCTCAATGTGGTTTTAGACTTCTATACACACACACATATAAATGCACCCTTGTATCCTTAATCTTTCAGAATATATGAGTATCCGACATATATTATGACTACACTGTGACAAGATGGGTGGATGGGGTCAAAATGTGCTTGAGTTGAAACAGGTCATTCTTATCACGGTAATAATAGGTCAGCTTTGACATATAAACAATTTTCTGTCCATTTCTAACAAAATATCGAAGATAGTTAAAGGGATTGTCCTACCTCCCCTTCCTACACTCGATTACCTATCTGTATGGAGGAGAAATCACCTAACATATAGCCAAACCATCTTTAATGAGGCTCAATTCCCACTATTACTATTGGTGCTGACGTAACCTTCTTTAGAATATGGTCTTTTTCATAAGCCCATCAATATTAGGTGGTCCACAAAGAATAAATATAAAATGGATGAGTTGTTAAAAGTAATTACCATATTCCCCTTTGCTGGCACAAGACCAGACGTATGCAGGGACTTAAATTTGTGACCTGAAAGCATGTAAGTTTAATGCAAATTTCACAAATGATTGGTGGTTGGAATGAAAATATAAAACTTTAGCACTATACCTTTGTCTTCAACAGTTTCATGTTTATCAATAAGACTGTCAGATTCTGAATCAACATTTATGGAAAGATGGTCATCTGATCCCTTCCGTAAAGATCTCATCTGAGCAGCAGATGGCACCAAAGGCGTAGCTCTTTTCCCAACTGATCCCTGTATGAAAATTTGTCATATATAAAAATAGTACTAAATAGGTAAAATTTTTAAATATGCAACAATACATACTGGATCTTTGACTTCTGATATCTCTGATCGTGGACGCAAGGAAGATGATTCGGTGTCCCCTCTTTCATGTATTGTATCTGGTAAACTTGCTCGCTTTTGATTAATTTCTTCAATTAGTTTAACCTTGGTGGCTAATTCCTCAGCCACCTTCTCCGTTTCCAGCAACTTCACGCCGAGGTCTTGAGCTTTCACTATGGAATTTTCATTATCAAAAACAATATCGTGAATAAGCCTTTCTAGTAGAGGGAGCAGTCCTGCCACGTTAGCAGGTTTCTTGTCGCCAACAGACTCATCACCTCCAAATGTCCTAATTATTTGTTCAAACCCTATTACCCACATTCCCTATGTTCAGTTAGGTTCTTGGGTCTATATTTTTTTTAGAAACAAAAAACTGGTTTTGTTTGACTTGTCTTTAATATTATACAAAATTGGTAAAATAGATGAATTGACATACCCGTGCAAGACTCATGCTTTGAACTGGATGCCCAATGTCTTCTTGATATTCAGATACATCTCCTGGAGATGCTCAGGGGGAAACAATTTTGGAAGTAGTTGCTATCGTATGGGTATCAGCAAGAAGAATGGCAGAGGAAACAAAATCCCACCCGTGGGTATCCATGTGATTCCATAACAAATCAAGAAATGCACAACTTGGAACACCGTGAACATTGTAATATACTTGAATGGCACTGATTCTACATACGAAGCACACTATCAAGTATTTTGACATAGGTAAACACATATATAAAAGTTAGGAGCATAAACACACTATCAAGTATTTTGACATAGGTAAACAACTTATGGTCATCACTTTATTTAACCTCTTCATCAAAAGCGGCTTCACATAACCTAAAACTAAGACACACCCATAACACCAACTATGAATTCATGTCTGCATATATAAAATTACACAAACCCCCAATTATTTGATGCATACTCCAAAAGGTTGGCCAAGTATTCATTAATGTTGCCAATTATTTGAATCAGAATCATTTGCTCCCATTACAATTAATTTAACTTTTTAATATAACATCTTACTATGATCATATTCACAAAGACAAAAGATATCTTACTATGATCATGCTCATTCCCACTTTCAGTCGTCTCTCTGTAGCATTTTGTTGAACACCTTACGAGTACGGATCTTCAACAACATCACCAACCCTCCGATCATCATCACCTGTAGCAGGCAATTGAAGGTAATAGCTCATAAGCTCACATTTTTTTGGTTATGAGTGCAACTTATTCAAGTACAAAAGGTCAACCTAATTACCTCATAAACAAAAAAAAGTCAGCTCATGAGCTTTTCCAAATACAAATGGGCCTATAAGCCAGTGAAATAAGCTGATCCAAACACCCCCTTAATCATTTTCCTCAATCTATCCCAAAATCCAACATAATTTAGCAATTAAATGAATAACAACCAACCAATAATTTGACACCTTTAAATGCGACAAATAAATCTTAATAATAAAAACAGCAACATTAAAATATATATATAAATAAAAATAATCTTGCACCTGGGTTTATAAATTTAAATTGCGTTCAAGTAGATTCAATTTTAGGAACAACTTGCATACCATGTACATGTACCCCTAAAATAAAGGATACAATAAACAAAATCATATTTTTAAACCACATAAATTAGCCATGCTTGCCACAATTGTAGGAACTCACATGAATGATATTGGAGCTAATGCTTAAAAAAATAAAAACGAACACTTTGTACTGCTGGGATGTTGCCAGCTTGTCTTTTACATTCGTACTGCTACGATCTCGAATTAGTACTGCCATTGAAGATTAGCACTGGTGGTATATATTCGTTTGTACTGCTTGTATTTATTATAATACGATTCAATTGATGGATGTGATACCATAATTGAGCGAAACATACCATCATAAAAACTAATCTATCACAATCAATTAAAAAAATTGAATCGAAAATCGAATTAAATATATACCTTGGATTATATAGTCATTCACATCAATTTTCAATATATTCCATACTACAATGATAGATAAATAGAGTGAGATGGTGCGGCTGCTCATGGAAAAGTTTGTATGAGGCTGCTCTTGCAAAATCAAATGATATAATTAACCGAAACACGACAATGATAGATAAATAGAGTGAGGATTGCAGCTGCTCAAGGTTTTTACTTACCTTGTGTGAGATGGTGAGGCTGCTCTTGCAAAATCAAATGATATAATTAACCCACATGCAATATAATATAATTGGTTAATCTTACAAAGATGAACCTGTGGAGAGTATTAAAGAGGAAGTGGACCACCTGGTTTTTAGTCCATGGTCTTGCTTGCTTGATTACTTTGATTGACACTGTCTCCATTGAGAGGCAAAAGAATATTGTGTGTGTGATTATGAGATGAATGAGTGGTATTAGGGTTTTAGAAAAAAAATATTCCGTATAATAATGGACAGCATATTGATAATATTGGATTTGGTTTGCTAAATATTTAGCCATATATTTACTTTGTTTTGGGTTGTTGATCACAATCGATGGCTTAGCTCCATTGGTTGGGGGACATTTGCATTGTACCTAAACAACCCAAGTTCGAATCCATTAATGTACATTTTTATGAAAATAAATTTCGAAATTTATATACTTCAAAACACTGCTTAGGTGGATTGCTTATGTGGAATTAAAAGTCAAACTTCAAAATATTTGGTCAAATCTTGCTTATGTGTACTGCTTAGGTGGAATTAAAAGTCAACATTCGAATTATCCGGTCAAACTTTACTTAGGTGGCATGCTTAGGTGGAATAAGAGCATGATTACTCATCAATCCAGCGCTTATTCATCAATCCTGCATTTGATGACGTCATACGCATCCTGTTATATATAATATGTAGATATATATATACACCACATGGGATAATTTAAAAACTCAATGTGAGTTTATAACAAACACTTAAATTACAAATCATTTTGAATGTTGAGCATGTACCATGAAAAACATATTTTCATATCCATCGATATATACAAACAAGTTGAAACACTAAAATTGGAAATATAAACTAGTTTATTGTTTTAATGGTATATAACTCGAAATGTTTTACCAAGACTTATATAAGTCGTTAGATTATGAAACGGTTATTGTACAAACACAAGTTGCAATTTTGTTAACACAATGATTTCTTGTATACACGAATTATTAACACATCGTGAAATGATATAAACAATGACGAGAAATTTGTAAACGAGACATTCTTTTACAAAATTATACGCATGTACGAATATACATATACACACACCATCGTATACACACTTACTCATGTACACAATTGGTGATACACTCACTTAACGACAACGTTTCCATATGTCGTCAACGTTTGACATGCGATAGCAATTGTCTTCCGTACGTAGCTTTCTGATTTCTGTCAATCCGAAGGTCTACTCGTCTTGATCTTTCTCTAATAAACACTTGTACATTTCCAATGAGGCAATACATGCAAATATTAAAAAAACATTGTTCCAACTTAAATGCTACCACACCAGCAACAACAACATAAAATCTTTAAAAACTACTGAAGTTCTTGAATTTGAACTGTGAACTAAAACAAACCTTACTAATCTAGGTCGTGTGTCGGTGCTGAACATTGTCTGAACTATTTTGTGATCTGACCATCATTTACCAAGGTGAGTTTATAGCCCCACACTATTTAAACTTGTTTTACTATTGGGGTGAGAAACATGCAAAACTATTTTATGGACCAAACTACTATCTATGCTGTTACGTGGATTAGCCTAAGCCCGGTTATGTCCCTCTATGCCCAACTCACGAACCGTTAATTCCTGCTGGGAAGCGCGAATGTTATAAATAGATCTATTGGGAGTAACGTCCCCGTTCGGGTTGACCGGATAGGAAAACGAACGTATACCATGTCGAAAACCACAAGTGTTTGGGATAAACACTTGCCGGGCCCTGATATTTAACATGCTTCTAAGGCATGCACACAGTTATAGCTTCGGTTGTATGAACTTAGTGCTAACGTAATAGACTGTATTTTTATATGGCATTATATGGGTAGTAATGTTCATATGCTAAACTCATGGTCCAACTGCTGATTTACTGCTTATTGATAAACCTATGAACTCACCAGCTTTTTGCTGACTTTTAGCATGTTTTTCTCAGGTGTTTAAGTTGATTAATCTAGCAAGGTGGTGGCAGGGCAAGGGTCATAGAATTTTGTCTGATGTACTGTGGTGTTTTAAACCATGACTTGTTTTTGTCTGGGACAACTAAATTTATGGGCCTCACTTTATTAACTCGACTATGTTGTAAACAATATTTTCTTGATTTAATGAATTTAAACGGAGTATGTATTCCATTCTTTATTACCTTGTGTTGTGATTATCAATTTAGTAGCACCCCATGACCCGAATGCTTCCGCAATGCCAGATTTTGGGGGTGTTACAGATTGGCATCAGAGCCTAGGATATAAAGAACTAGGTACATATAAATCCTAAACTATAACCGCTTTTTACAAAAACAAGTCCCTATGACCGCCACTTGCCTGCCTGCCTTGCTCACTGTTTATTGCTGATTACTTGTCTTAACTATATGTTACTATCTGTTGATTTTTGCTCAGCTACACGTACTATAAGTATTATATGTATACTTATACATACATAACTTACACTATTTATTACGAGTATTTTCGATATACTTACACATATGTACCATTTTGTCATAGACTATGTATTCACATCACATTCCTATGATCTCGCCAGACTCAGACGATCCATATATGCAGGTGTTACAGGCTTTTAATGCACCAGACCCTGATCACACTGAGCCTATACTCACCTCAGCATTACCTACATCTACTACCGATCATGCTCCCATCCAGCTTATCCCTACTACTGATACTACCACACCAGTCACTCAAATTGCTCCTACCATTCCTCGCCGTACTACACGCATAATCATACGCCCATCCACTAGACCATCATCTCACACTACGGAGGGAACCCAAAGCTCCGCTCACACTCTTCTGTTACCCCCATCCCATTATAGGTCCCTATGCACCTACATAGGCACTCCTGCTACCCCAGCATCACCACCACCCATCATATCTTCATGTTCACCTACCCACTCACCTCCACGCCTGAGGTTGACCGTGATGCCAGAAAGGGTGGATGAGCAGACCGAGCAGGTGGTTGCTGGACAGGCATTAGCTGAGAGTACTCCTGCTGAGAGTACAGGGATTGATGCTGTTTTGGATTCAGGTATAGAGCAGAGGGCAGTTGTGCCCCGGATTAGCATAATACTGGAGGATGTACCTAGTGCTTGTGAGGCTAGAGAGAGCTCGAGGAGAGCTCAGGATGAGACAGATGATGGCGCAGAGCTACCTCATGAGTTCAACCCAGATCATGTGCTTTCTTCACATTCTTTTGTGCCTCCAGATTCCCCCGCTGCCACAGAGACCGATGTTATCTCACAGATTCAGACCCAGCTAGATCTACAGACTGACATACTAGGCCTATACTCTGACCTGTTTGATGAGTTATATCCGGCTCGTTTTGAGCAGTACGATGATGACTTCATCAGACTCTATGCTAGGACACACTCTAACAGTCGAGATATCCTTGACTTGGGTGACAAATCAGGTAGACTCGAGCAGACGCAGGTTGTAGCCCAAGAGGCAGCCCAGGTGATGCATGGGAGGATGTTAATCCTCGAGGCTCAGGTTGCAGCATTGTTGAGGGCTAATCGAGCTCGCCGCAGGGAGAACCTAGCACTGAGGACCCGTCTTGTTGAGATTGAGGCATAACTTGGGGAGTTTGCTTTCAGATTCCGGCACCTGGATAGGACCAGAGACCAGTCTTAGTTTCTCTTAGCAGTTATGATGTATTCACACTAAACTGAGTAGTCGTCAGTTAGTGGCAGTTGTAGTTCTTTATCTGTATTCGAAACTTGTGTTATTTCCTTATGTATTCGAGCTTGTAACTTTTGTGAACCTGAATTGATCTTAATCTATGACAAGCTTGATTGATTATTCCATTGTGCCAACTTCTTTATGATTGATCTTACTCATATACTCTACCTATGATTATACACTTGTGTGATAACAAACTCTCGAAATCTCAATTATCTCTATCTTTCTGATACAGCAAAATGCCTCCAAAAAGAACAACCAGAACCGCTCGTGCACAACCAACTAATCCAGGCCCAGCTAGGGCTACTGCAGCGGCTCCACCTATAAACCGAGCCATGCTCGATCAACTGGTAGAAGAACGGGTGGCAGCAGCACTGGCTGTAGCTAACAACTCGATAACTGATGTTGGGAACTCGAGACCCACAAACAACAATACTCGTGGCTGTACTTATCAAGACTTCCGGAAGATAATGACTGGAGGTTTTGGAGGTATTGAGGGGGCAGTTGTTCTGGTTCGATGGATTGAAAAATTGGAGACGGTATTCCGAATTAGTGGTTGTTCGGAAGAGGACAAGGTTAAGTATGCATCGTTTACTTTTCAGGATGCAGCTTTAACCTGGTGGAACAATTAATCGAAATCAGCTGGCTACAACACGGCATATGCAATGTTGTGGGAAAGCTTCAAACAAATGGTTCTTAAGAAATATTGCCCTAGGAATGAGGTGAAGAAGCTGGAGGTTGAATTTTGGAACCTCAAGGTACAAGGTACCAATATGGCTGTGTATAATCAACGTTTTCAGGAGCTTGCTTTGTTATGTCCCGATATGGTCCAAACTGAGACCCGCCTACTGGAGAGATACATTGGTGGATTACCCCCATCTATCAAGGGTAATGTTACAACTTACAAGGCTGCTGACCTCCATGAAACCATGGAAGTAGCCAACAAGTTGATGGATCAGGTAATCGAGGACTCAGCTGAAACGGTTGCGACCAACAAGCGTAAATGGGATGACCATTCCCACAACAACAGCAACCATCACCCAAACAAGAAGCAAGATGTTGCTAAGGTCTATGCTGTAGGGCCAACGGAGAAGAAAGGGCATGCAGCTGGACCAGCTGATAGAAAGGGTTATGCCGGGAAGCACCCACTATGCAATCACTGTAAACTACACCACAGCGGACTGTGCACCGTGAAATGCCGCAACTGTCAGAAGGTTGGGCATATGGCCAGAAATTGTAGGTCAAGAAATCTCGCAGCGGTACAGACAGCACAGGAGCAGAACCCGAAAGTCAATGTGACTTGTTTTGGGTGGGGGAAGAAAGGGCACTATGAAAATGAGTGTCGTGAGCCACGAAATTAAGTTGCCGGAGGAAATCAAGTAGCTGTTGTACAGCAGGGAAATCATGGCAATGATGGAGGAGCCCGCGGAAGAGTCTATGCAGTGTGTAAAGTGGAAGCACAAGATGACCCGAATGTCGTGACGGGTACGTTCCTTTTAAATAACCGCTACACATCCATATTGTTTAATACAGGGGCAGATAGGAGTTTTCTTTCAACTACATTTAGTACACTAGGTATCACCCCGACCACCTTAGATATCATACACAATGTGGAGTTAGCTAATGGGAACGTAGAAAGGGTAGACACTATCATAAGAGGTTGCACTTTAAATCTGTTAAACCACCCATTCAACGTCGATCTTATGCCAGTAGAATTGGGTAGTTTTGACGTCATTATCGGCATGGACTGGTTGTCGAAACATCATGCCACCATTCTTTGCGACGAGAAAATCGTCCGACTGCCTTATGGGAACGAGATTCTAAACGTTGAAGGCAACAGAAGAGGTCGAAGAAACGCCTCAAGACTAAACATTATCTCTTGCACTAAGGCACATAAATGCTTTGAGAAAGGATGCCTTCTCTTCCTAGCACAAGTCTCTGAAAGGGAAGAAAAGGGGCAGGAGGAAAAACGTTTGGAGGATGTTCCAATCGTAAGAGATTTTCCAGAAGTCTTCCCCGAAGACTTACCTGGACTCCTGCCAAAACGACAAGTCAAATTTCGAATCGACTTGATACCTGGTGCCGCACCCGTGGCACGAGCACCTTATCGGTTAGCTCCGACTAAACTGCAAGAACTGTCGAATCAATTATCGGAACTCTCGGAGAAAGGATTCATCAGGCCGAGTTCTTCTCCTTGGGGAGCTCCAGTTCGCTTTGTCAAAAAGAAATATGGATCTTTCAGAATGTGCATTGATTACCGTGAACTAAACAAGATAACTATCAAAAACCATTATCCACTCCTGAGAATCGATGATCTATTCGATCAACTTCAAGGTTTGTGTGTTTACTCCAAAATCGATCTGAGATCCGGATACCACCAACTTTGGGTTCGGGAAGAGGATATCCTGAAAACGGCATTCAGAACTCGCTACGGCCACTACGAGTTCCAGGTTATGCCATTCGGCCTAACCAACGCACCGGCAATATTCATGGATCTAATGAATAGGGTGTACAAGCCGTATCTGGACAAATTCGTGATCATCTTTATCAACGACATTCTAATATACTCTAAGAGCAAGAAGGAACATGAGAAACATCTCAGGCTAATCTTGGAGCTATTAAAGAAAGAAGAATTGTAGGTAAAATTCTTGAAGTGCGAATTTTGGATTCCAACTGTTCAATTTTTAGGACACGTGATTGACAGTCAAGGCATACATGTAGATCCTGCAAAGATCGAGTCGATAAAGGATTGGGCGACACCCACAACACCCACCAAAATACGCCAATTCTTAGGACTTGCTAAGCCCTTGACTAAATTAACTCAAAAGAACGTAAGGTTCGAATGGGGAGATAAAGCAAAAGAAGCTTTTCAACTTCTTAAGGATAAGTTGTGCAGTGCACCTATCTTAGCCCTACCTGAAGGCAGTGAAGACTTTGTGGTCTACTGCGAAGCCTCGTACAAAGGGCTAGGAGCTGTCTTGATGCAACGAGAGAAGGTGATAGCCTATGCCTCTCGACAACTGAAAACACACGAGAAAAACTATACTACACACGATTTGGAATTGGGATCAGTAGTGTTTGCACTCAGGATCTGGAGACATTACCTCTATGGTACTAAATGTGTAGTTTACACTGACCACAAAAGTCTGCAACATATCCTTGACTAAAAGGAGCTCAATATGAGATAGCACCGTTGGTTAGAATTGCTCAGCGATTATGATTGCGAAATTCGATACCGTCCAGGCAAAGCAAATGTAGTAGCAGATGCTCTTAGTCGAAAAGAACGACCAAAACCCCTTAGAGTACGATCATTGGGTATGACAATAGTCTCACTACTCCCATAAAAAATCCTTGAGGCTCAGGTCGAGGCGCTCAGGGAAGAAAACAGACCTAACGAAAAAATTCATGGGATGCCTGAGAACGAAAACATATTCGTAAAAAGAGCTGACAGAACATTGTGTTTCAAAAACAGAAGTTGGGTCCCACTCTGTGGAGGGATACGTGATCTTATCATGTGTTGGGTTTATTGATTTGATGATACAAAACATAAAGAATGAAACAAGAAGGACTTAATACGACAAAAGACAAAGATGACTTGCAGAAAAAGATGGAGGATAAAGATTATGAAAGTATTTGTTTCCTAATACAATTTGTAGTCTTTTGTAAACCCTAATTCTCTAGTATATAAAGAGATCAAGGGTACAGGTTTTATGATTAAGTCTTCCATAATGTAGTCAAGTAAAAGGTGTGTGTGTGTAACCTAGACGTAGGGAAAAACGCCTAGGATTTATCCCCCAAGATCAAAGGTGTCTTTGATCCTTGTTATAGGTAGATAACACGTTATATTATTCTTAATATAATTGGAGGTGATTGTAGATAAACCTTGTGTCAATAAAATAATTGTTTGTTTTAATTCCGCTGCGTATATATTTTGTCTATGTTATTGTTTAACCCTAGATGCTCAAAACGATCCATGGAGTCTAATTGATAACGCTCAAATTGTACATGTTTTTAGGAGCGCTATCGTGGATTTTATGCATATATATTGTTCACTTTTATGAACTTATGGTACTTAATGAATTATAATTTCTATTTTAGGTTCATGGAAGCTCACGACAAAGAAAACGTAGAAAAAGACGAAGAAACGATCAATAAATGAAGATTTATGCATATACGAAGAATTCTCGACAAAAGCGAGTCTCGAGGAATATATTCGAGAAGATAGAGTCATGAAGTTATTGGTCCAAAGACTCAAGAATAAAGCACAAGAAGGAAAACGAGGAAAGAAATGAAGAAAAGAAGCTAAAACGAAGAATTATTGGAAGACTCGTTGTTCCCGACACACCTTCACCATTTTGGCCATAACTTGAGTATACAAACTCGGATTTAGTTGATTCAAGCGGCCACGGAAAGCTAATAGAAAGTTCTACAACACAGGTGTCTCCATCTGATCTGTATGGGCATGCAACCGAATCGGATGGAGCTGTAACCGATTTGGTTGGATGCAATACCGATCGGTTGGAGCTGCCTGGTCTGCCAAAACTTCACTACTAAGACTCCAAACGTGTACAAACCAATTCTAGATCCTTCTCAAATGTATTCTAGGCCATTCCACTCTGCTTGGAGGCCAAGTTGAGCATTAATTCCTCAAGTCCTTGAGAGGAGTATAAATAGGACTCATTTATAAGAGTTTTAGACACAACTCTAAATATCTATCATATAACTCTCATGTAACTCTCAAAGTATCTCTCTTAACTACCCTTCACCCTTTTCCAAAGGTGTTGCGGGGATGGCTTGGGCGTCATTTCTAGAAGGCAAGGCTAGGACTTTGTATTTCATCTTATGAACTTTGGTATATTCTCTTTTAATATTAAGCATGTTTGTTTCTTTGATTGTGTTGATGATGTGATTATTCTTATTTGTCTTGTGAATGATGTCTTAATACTTGTTTGGATATTATGATAACTTGTGATATTAGGATGTTTGGATATTTGTAGTGTTTGTTTGGATTATGATGATAACATCATATTTGGTTAAATTGGAACTTGTCTTGTTTATTGTTTTGATTAATTATTGTTGGGTCTGTATGTCGAAAGGATTCTCAATAGTGGTTGATTTTAATTCATTAGTCGACGAATGTTTTGGCCTTGTACTTTGCGACGATTGTATAAGAAACTTAATAAACATAAAAAGTAAAGGTTTAATTTGAATTAAAGGTCGAAAGGCATCTTTTGAATATGTTGATGCAAATAATGTTCTAAAAACGTTATTTATATCTTTCGATTACTTCACGTTTTGAGGATGACAAAATGTGAACTCACGTTACGTTAAAATTAACGCTAACAAGTTTTTAATCGGAAGATCCCGTTTCTACGCAAATCACTCTTGAACAAAGTTACAACTTTGACTAGTGGTCAAAGAAGTGAATTCGTGTTTTGAAAATTCACATTTTAAATGGGACAAAACATTTTTTCAAAAATACACATGACAAATTAATTTTGAAATATTAAGAAATGTTTTAATGGAAAAATAAGTTTGAAAATCACAACAGCTATTTTTCCCCCCAAAATCAGCTCCAACCTTCCCCAAATAAGTTTTCACCAGAAAAGACAAAATTTGGAGCGTCCTAGTCTACCACGGCTCCACGGTACCGTTAAATTTAACGGAGCCGTGGGTCATTTAGTGGAGCCGTCCGTACCATTTTGAATTGTAACGTTCAGATTTTCTTTGCCTATAAATACCCACCTCTTTCACAGGTTTAGGCACCCTTCACACACAGAAAAATCCCTTAGTAAAACCCACTCACACCTTTCACTTCTTAGGGTCAATTAGATTAGTTTTTCTTTGTTTCAAGAGTGATCCAATCATCCTTCAAGTGATCCTCTTCATACCTCTTCACTAGCAAGAGAAGAACACAAGTATCCAAGTTGATACAAGGTGTTGTCATCCCTCTTCATTGGCAAGAGAAGAACTCAAGTAATCAAGAAGATACTAGAGTTGTAGTTGATAGGTTTTTGTAACACTTGTTACAACCTTGTTGTATCTTAGCATACATCAAGTATATTTTCTTTTTGTGAGTGAGAGTGAAGATCAAGTGTGATCTATAGAGATAGTGAACATCTCTTAAATCCATTGGGCTTGTGTGATTGATCAAGAAGATCAAGGGTCATTAGGTTAGTGTTAGTTGAGTAGAGTGAAGTGAGTGTTGATCATTGTGATCGTGTTGAGATCTTGGTGATCTCTTGAAGCCATTGGGCTTGTGTGTTTGGTCACGTGGACCATGGTAGATTGGTGCTAGCTAAGATTAGCACTCGACATCTAGCTTAGTGTCGGAAATAGGATAAGCGACGTGTACGGTTTTCTCCGCCTGAAGGGAGGTTTTTGATATAGTGTTTGAAACTCTCGAGTGTGGTACTCGGGGAGTGGAGTAGGGCGAAGAAGAGCTTCGTAGCCGAACCACTATAAATCCTCTGTCTCGGTTTGATCTTTCCAACTCTACTCTTTACTTTTATTTGTTATTTTTACGTAGCTTAGTTTGTAGTTCATATTGGTGTTGTTTGATTACACATAGAGTTCGAATCAAAGTTTCCAATAGCATACTTTTAAAACAAGATTTTTAAAAGAAGTTTTTAAACCGGTAAACTATTCAACCCCCCTTCTAGTTTCCCACAATTGGTATCAGGAGCCACGTCAGTCAAGTTTTTAAAGTATAATGTATTTTAAAGCTTGAACCGATCAATGGATTCCGACAAATATCTAGAAGGGCAATCTATGCAAAGACCACCACTTTTTGAAACCGATTGTTTTATTTATTGGAAAACAAGATTCGAAACGTATGTGAAATCAAAAGACATTGATCTTTGGCATGTTATTACCGAGGGTGACTTTCAACCTATTCAAAAGAATCCGGAAACTGAAAAGGATGAAATAGTTTCTTATGATAAACAAAGTGATGAACTTAAAAGAAAATTAGCCAAAAATAATGAGGCTAAAATGATGATTTATAATGCTTTGCCTAAAAAGGAATTTGAAAGAATCTTTATGTGTAATACGGCAAAAGACATTTGGAAAACTTTGTTAGTCACTCACCAAGGTAATAACCAAGTCAAAGAGAACAAGATAGATCTTCTTGTTCAACAATATGAACAATTCTCCATTTCGGAGGATGAGTCAATAGATAATGCTTTTGCTAGATTTAATACTATTATCACTAGTCTTAAAGCTCTTGATGAAGGTTATTCTAGTAAGAACTATGTTAGGAAGTTTCTTAGAGCTCTACATCCTAAATGGAGAGCAAAGGTCACCGCCATAGAAGAGTCAAAGGACTTGGCGGCATTGTCACTCGATGAACTTATAGGAAACTTGAAAGTTCACGAGATGATCATCAAGAAGGATTCCGATATTGTCAAAGGCAAAAGTGAGAGAGTTAGATCTCTAGCATTAAAAGCCAAGAAGGAGTCTAGTGATGAGGAATGTTCGAGTTCCGGTAGTGAAGATGAAGAGTACGCACTAGCCGTTAGGAACTTTAGAAAGTTCTTTAGGAGGAAAGGTAGATTTCCTAGACAATCTCGAGATGAGAAAAAGTCATCTAAAAGAAATCATGATGAAAGAAAAGGGACAAGTGATAGGAGATGCTTTAGATGCGGAGACCCTAATCACTTCATAGGAGAATGTCCTAAGCCACCTAAATCCAACAACCAAAGAGCCTTCGTAGGAGGTTCTTGGAGTGATAGCGGTGAAGAAGAAGAGAAGAAGCCTAACGATGAAACGTGCTTAATGGCTCAAGCTTCTAACGAGGTACAATCCGACTCTTCTTATTATAGTGATAATAATTCGTCAGTAGATGACAGTGAATTACATGACGAATACAACAAACTATGCGTAGTTAGTACTAAGATCTTAGGTAGAAACACAAAGCTAAAATTAAAATTAAAAGAACTAGAACTACAAGTCTTAGAACTAAGTGATCAAGTCAAGAGACTTGAGAAAAACAAGGAAGTAGATTTAGGATGCGGGTCATGTATTAGTCTTCAAGTAGAAAACGAAAAACTTAAAGAAAATGCTTTAAGAATCATTAGGTTTGATGAAGGAACTAAAAAGCTTAATGATATACTTGAAAATATTAGATATAGTGAACATGACCGTTCGGGTTTAGGATTTGACCCAAATCAGGCTTCTACAAGTAGTACTAAACAATTAAAATTTGTAATGCCTGAAAAGTCCATGTCTGAAGGTGATGGCACCATTAAAGATACAGACGGCACCACTAAATTTAGTGGTACCGTGGTACCGTGTGGTGCTGAGGACAAAACTGGGTCAATTCTGAAAAGTAACTTAAGTCCTAAACCAAGTCAAGTAGTTGTAAATAGAACTAGAGTGTCTACTCCAAGTAGAGAGGAAACCAAAGGCTTTAACAAACCATTGTCATCTCCCGAACATGGATTTGTAAAGCGTGACACTAGGTCAACTACTCCTCCACCTAGAAAGGTAAACTCTCCCAAACCTCGGTCTAGAACTCCTCTACCGAGAGGTAACTTTAGAAGACAAAATCATTCAAGTAACTTTCCCGTAACTTGGAATGATCGTCCATCACAAAGTTACTTACCATGGGAAATGTGTCCTCCATTCTCACATCCTAAACTAACACAACAAATGCGTAGGATGTTTAACTCTAACAACTTTGGACCCATGAGATATTGGGGACCAGATGTTTGAACATCTGTTTTTCTAGGAAAACATGAGTGTAAATAAACCTTGGAGTATAACAAAAGGAGTATGATGCATTATCAAGCATACCCGGTGACGCAATAGTCAAGTCGTGTCTTTCATGCTTAACATTCAACAAAGGCACCTTAGTCTTCTAGTTTTAAGAGCAAACACCTCAGGCACAGGTACGCTTTCTAAAAACACCCTTTGTTAGTAGTAATGTTTGGCATGAAATAGTGTAGTTAGAATCTAACATGGTAGGCACTATAACACATAAACTTTATTCACATCTCATCATGCCAAATTCAACTTGTCCAGAAATGTTCGATGATCGCTTGAAGATCATGCGTGACAAGTTTGAATTAAGCATTGATAAGTGAATCAAGTTCCCTTCCTTGCACATATTTAATCTTGCCTAAATGAAGTATCCCTGTAAACTTATGTATACTATATGTATGAGATACATAGTTTAAGTAATAGTCTCTATTGACAATAACGCCCATATCCGCAAATGCGAAACTCACAAGAGACGAAGAAAGGTGAGTGCGCGGATATAACTAGGTTAAGGGCATAATAGGTAAAGTAGTTTACCTAACGGCAAGTAGGTCCATTATTATGAATAGTGTTGGCTTTGTGCCCACTTGTAAGAAGTATCCCAAAACTTCTTACATCAAAGTGTTTAATGTATCATACCATACATTAAAGATACTATACACTTGAGATTACGATAGCTTGAGGAGATTGATGTAGAAAATGTTTCTATACCAACTCTGATAATGTGAGAGTTAATGTGGGTTGAAACATAATGAGTAATGTTTGTACCTTCATAGGTTAATTAACAAACATCTTGGTTCCCCAAGAAACAAACTACTCTTATTGTCACCACGACCGAAACCGAGTTCGCAAGCGCCGGAAAGGCATGACAACAAACACTATAGATGAGACAACTCCCTGTGAAGAGTAGCAGTCAAGATGCCATTAGACTTGTCCGGGAACCCTATAGTTTGCTCATGAACGAAGCTCGTCGAAGTACGTCATCTCCCCGCGAAAAGACATCTCCTCCGTCATGATAACGTCGAATGAGAAATCTTTTCTTTGAAAAGTATTTCTTCTCACCTTAACCTTTACATTCTCGTCAAATGACCTCTTAATACTCCATTGGAATATTTAATGTCATTTCTCACGTCTCATCATATGACTTTTCAAGTCATTTCTCATATCCCACTCATGACTATTTCAATATTTCTATGGAAATATTAAAGTCATCTCACACTTCCATTCTATTCTCGACTCATGACTTTTGAATATTTCATTAGAAATTTCAAGTCATTCCCTAATCCTTATCCCATGACTTCGTAATATTTCACTGGAAATATTAACGTCATTTCTCGCGTCTCGTCATATGACTTTTCAAGTCATTCTTCTCATCCCGCTCATGACTATTTGAATATTCCTTCGGAAATATTAAAGTCATCCGTCACGACATACCTCATAACCTTTCATCCCTTCTATGACCTCTCGAAAGTTTCACGGGAAACATTGAAGTCATTCTCTACAAATCGTTCATGACTTTTTAAGTCATATCCTTCACTCGTCACATGACTCATGAATATTTCACGGGAAATATCTAGTCATTCCTCGTGTCGCGTACTCCGACTAATTAAATATTTCATGGGAAATATTATAGTCATCCTCCTAAACACAACTCATAACTTCTATTTATTTCACGGGAAATACTAGAAGTAAATCCTCATCCAATGACGTCTTAGTCAATTTCCTCGGAAACACTAAGGTCATTTCCGGTCATCCCATTTAATCATCTTTCGTCAAAAAGTTTATTAGGTATGAACTTTTTTATTTCCTCGTGTCAAAAAGTCTTACTAAATAAGTAAGATTAATCAGCCAAAAGTCAAAACAGAAGAAAAACTGGACAATCAGATATACGGCTCCACTAAAGAGCCACGGCTCCACTAATGTTTAGTGTAACCGTGGAGCCGTGCATCTGAAAAACGCGCCCAGTCACTCTTTTCTTCTGCACAAACTTTCCAAACTCACAAAAACCTCTTCCACCTGCTGTCAAAATCGAACCATAACACCATAATTCAACTAAACTCTTGCAAATCAAGATTGAGGCATTGGAATTAACAAATCCTAACCACAACATCATCAATTGTAAGTAATTCACTCTTATTTTCTTTTAATTTGAGTCTAGGGTTTGTTCTTGAGTATAAATCCGAATTGGGGATTTTCAAAATTAGTTAAACCCTTGTGAAATTAAGACTAGGATTAGACAATGTAGTATTCACATGATTCCCTAAACCTAGGATTTCCAAAAACCCACTTATGTTGCAAGACTTAATCCGAAATTAATCACTAAATTCGGATTATGATTGTTTATTTGTAATGGAATCATGTTTAGGATGATTAAAATTGAATTAGGAACGTTCTGCATTAAAGCTTTTCAATCTTAAAGCTTGTTGGCACCATGTTGAGGCATTTGCCAAACACCCCAATTCAATCATTTTTCTAAAAACTTCACAAGTCTAGAATCATGAAACCTTTTTCATACATTGTTGATGCAAATTAAAAACATTTTTGCATGCATACTTGAACTCTCAAATGTGGCTCGAAGTACATAATTAATATGTATTGTTCGACACATTTGATTGAGCAAAAGTGAAGTTAGGAGCGTTTGGGCAATCTCATTAGGATAATTTTAGAGTCGAGATTGCCGCACCTCCACATTGTTTGCATTTAGGCACACACACTAGAAGTCTAATCATTAAAATGCAACGAACTAACATATACAAAAATATTTTTTTTTTGTAGACAAACAATGCCTCGGAATGATTATCAATTAACCCGAAAATACATCATTGAAACACTTGAAAACCCAAACATCACTGACGAACAAAAAGCTTATTTTTCCAAAGTGCTAACACGATACATACACGAAGGACATGTAGTTGATGCACTTTATGTCATGTCAGATAGAGTCAGTGCTTGTTTTCCTTCCATTCGGTTCGATTGTTTATACACAATAAACGATCAAATATGTCCCCTTTTCGTTCTCGAATTTTACAGTCGTGTTCGTACCTACACTGACTCTGACGGTAACGTCTTTCTTGACTTTTGGATTCAACACCAAAATATCACCCTGTCTGTCACTCAGTTTGGTGAAATTCTTGGTGTTCCCTCATATGGTCAGTGTGCTTACACCAATGACCATTCTCTAGAGTCTCTTTACTACAATGTTGAGATAGAAGGTGCATATAGTACCCAAATTCCCGACATTGAAGTAATCAAACAAATTATCCAAATTCCTCGAGTCGCCAACACGTACCAAAAACGTGATGGATCCATTGTCTTTCTCGACCCATCCAAAATCTACCTCAGGGAACTCCGTCCTGACCTTAGAAGTTGGGAACTTCTTCTACGTGAAAATGTGTTAAGCCTTGCGGGCAACCGTGATCACGTATCGGCAAGTCTTGCCCTTATGCTCTACTGTCTCAGTATCGAGGAACCTTTCAACCTCGCATACTACATGGTCAAACGGATGGCCAACATTCATCGTCGGTCCGATGAGCTCATGCCATACGGCATGTTGCTTACTCGTTTATTCAGGTGGGTCATGGAACATTTTTTACATCTTCAAAGTGTCGACTATGTCCTAGTCAATCCTGTTATGCACAAACTTGGTGGACCACAACGTCGCACAAAGCAACGTAAGGACAAAGGGTCCAAACGTGGTCGTAAATCCACTTCCGATATTCCCCATTCATCCTCCTCCTTCAGTCACGAATCATCATCGGAACCCATGGATGAGGACGATGATGAGGTGAACGAAGAAGGAACTTCTAGCCCTCAAATCCCTTCTCCCGACACCTACTTTTGTAATCTTGATACCTCATCATTTCGACGTATAACCGACCCTGAAAATGGGATGGTAAATCTATCCCACATGATGAGAAGGCAAACCTCAATGTACAATAGACAAGTGGAGATGCATGAGCAAACTATCGGGGGATTCAAGTCCATCGGCAAGGCGATAAAAGGGCTTGGGAACAAAATTAAGAAGTGGGGGAAAAGAAAGGATTAGATGGAAATAACTTAAGTAGTATTATCTATATAAGTATTATGCTTAAAATACTACTAATAGTTTGTGGCATTGTTGCCTAATACATTAACTTGCTTGATGTGTTTCCTTTGAACATGATTAATTCTATTGGTAATTAATCCTCATGTTAGTTTATCTTGCCTAAATCATGCATGTTAGTTTATTTTATTACATGCACTAGATGTTAAAAATGCTTGAATTCATGCATGCTTAATAGTTGCCTAAATACATAGATGATCACATGATCAAGTTAGTTGCTAGTTGAAACTAGCTTTAGGAATTCTATGTGCTTTGTAATTTGAGGCTTTGAGATTTGCAGCTAATGGATTCCCCAGAAATTTCCCCATTTAGGCTGCCTAAAACCTGCAGACCTGGAAAGAAGGTCAAAAGAGCCCACGGCTCCATTAAATAGGCCACGGCTCCACTAAATTTAGTGGTGACGTAGCACCTTTAATGGTGTCGTGCCTCTGGAAGACGAAAACTGCTATTCTCTTCCACTTTTTGACTATCTTTTCTAGAAAATCTGCAACCAACACCTGATTCCCATGCACCCAAATCCCCAAATCCAACATTTCAAACTTGCATGCTTATGTTTTGGCTATTTAAGCTAACATTATGCATTGCCATCTTTACACCCATCCTTACACCTTCACACTCACCATATCACAATCATGGGATCAAGGGTATTCAAGAAGCAAAAATTCTACATCAAACCAACAAATGAAACCACTCAAATTGATCAATGGATCAAGAGTACTCACACATCACAAATCTCACCAAACACCAAAGAGACAATTTTCATTGATCTCACCTTGGATGACGATGATGATACACCTACACCCATAGCCTCAACCAAATCATCATCTTCTTTCACTACACCCCATGCTCCATCCAAGGCAACATCAACCAAACCAACATCCTCATCCTCCACAACCTTTAGAACCAACACACCTTTAACCTTCACCCCATCATCTTCACCATCACCACAACCTTTAGCCCTCACACTAGCCCTATCACCCATATCACCTTTTGAACTTACCACCAACACCTCATCATCTTCCCTATCACCATCACCTCAACATTTAATGGGTCATCCCATCCTTTATCCCCTACAACCACACACCTTGAGTTGTGCTTGTTGTCACCACAACCAACTCCTTATCATGGGCCTTAGAGATGAATTGAATCTTCAATTCTCCTACCTTGAACACCTCTTCACACCACCACAAGGACCCATCATTTTACCACCTCCACCACCACATAGCCCATCCAACTAAACATAGTCATGTTTAGTCTTTCCCAATAAATACCTAGGAACCTTTTGAAGTTGGAAGCAAATCTAGAAGCCTCATGTTACTTTTGATGTTTATGTGTCTTCTTGTTAGTTTAAATTTGCTTCTCTATTGTAGTCATACTTATGTATGACATTTATTTCATATTTATATTATGGGCTTTTCATTTTGGCTTCTTAGCCATAATTTTTCTTGTGGTTGGTTATTTGTCTTATGTGCTACTTGTTAGATATTGTATATTTGTCGTCTAACTTTGTTTTGTAGCACGATCCATTGCTCGATTCCTTTGTGTTCTCCAAATGAGGGGGAGTACACATCAAGGGGGAGCCTTAACCACCTTTTTGATTTGACAAAAAGGGGGAGAAATGGGAGTAAACTCATTAAAAACTTGTTAAATTTAATTTTAACCTAAAATGAGTTTATATTTTGTCATCATCAAAAAGGGGGAGATTGTTGATGCAAATAATGTTCTAAAAACGTTATTTATATCTTTCGATTACTTCACGTTTTGAGGATGACAAAATGTGAACTCACGTTACGTTAAAATTAACGCTAACAAGTTTTTAATCGGAAGATCCCGTTTCTACGCAAATCACTCTTGAACAAAGTTACAACTTGGACTAGTGATCAAAGAAGTGAATTCATGTTTTGAAAATTCACATTTTAAATGGGACAAAACATTTTTTCAAAAATACACATGACAAATTATTTTTGAAATATTAAGAAATGTTTTAATGGAAAAATAAGTTTGAAAATCACAACAGCTATTTTCCCCCCCAAAATCAGCTCCAACCTTCCCCAAATAAGTTTTCACCAGAAAAGACAAAATTTGGAGCGTCCTAGTCTACCACGGCTCCACGGTACCGTTAAATTTAACGGAGCCGTGGGTCATTTAGTGGAGCCGTCCGTACCATTTTGAATTGTAACGTTCAGATTTTCTTTGCCTATAAATACCCACCTCTTTCACAGGTTTAGGCACCCTTCACACACAGAAAAATCCCTTAGTAAAACCCTCTCACACCTTTCACTTCTTAGGGTCAATTAGATTAGTTTTTCTTTGTTTCAAGAGTGATCCAATCATCCTTCAAGTGATCCTCTTCATACCTCTTCACTAGCAAGAGAAGAACACAAGTATCCAAGTTGATACAAGGTGTTGTCATCCCTCTTCATTGGCAAGAGAAGAACTCAAGTAATCAAAAAGATACTAGAGTTGTAGTTGATAGGTTTTTGTAACACTTGTTACAACCTTGTTGTATCTTAGCATACATCAAGTATATTTTCTTTTTGTGAGTGAGAGTGAAGATCAAGTGTGATCTATAGAGATAGTGAACATCTCTTAAAGCCATTGGGCTAGTGTGATTGATCAAGAAGATCAAGGGTCATTAGGTTAGTGTTAGTTGAGTAGAGTGAAGTGAGTGTTGATCATTGTGATCGTGTTGAGATCTTGGTGATCTCTTGAAGCCATTGGGCTTGTGTGTTTGGTCACGTGGACCATGGTAGATTGGTGCTAGCTAAGATTAGCACTCGACATCTAGCTTAGTGTCGGAAATAGGATAAGCGACGTGTACGGTTTTCTCCGCCTGAAGGGAGGTTGTTGATATAGTGTTTGAAACTCTCGAGTGGGGTACTCGGGGAGTGGAGTAGTGTGACAAATCACAATTTCAGGTCATTTCCCAAACCTTGACAATTTACAATTCACCATTTCACTATTCATGATTTTCATTCATCAATCAGTAAACCTAGCTTACAAGTATTCAAATGCGTGTAACCAGTAAGGTTTAGCTGCGTATTAATGCATCATCAGTAAGGACATGTCATATAGACTAGAGTAGTCTACATATCATCAGTAACATCATGATCATTTCCATATTAAGTCATGCACGAGTTTGTGTGATTTTCATTAACGTATGTTCATTTGTTCAGTAAATGTTACCACTCAGTCATTACTACTAATATTATACTCAAATACTCCCGATTATGATCCTAATATAGTTTCATGCTAATTTTAATGATATAAAATTTATATTATTAATTTACCCGGTGTTTTGAAACCTTTTGCTATATTTTACGTTAAGAGCTTATAACTCCGTCGTTTTGCGATATTTCATCACGATCACTATTTTAACACCCGATTCTTATCAGTAACATGATTTCATAATTTTCACGACTTCGTCGTATTTTATTTTTATTCGTCACGTTTTATTTTCAGTTAACCCGGTACCCGATAACGCCGAAATTACACACTAAACTAACTAAGACTTATCCTAAAAATATTTCTACAAAAAAATCACAACACAAAGCTTCCTAAGGAAGCCTTGCCGCCCATATTTGACCCATTTATGGGCCTAATACTCCAAAACTCTTTAATACTAACTTAGCTTATAATTGGTTTTATTTCATAACACATTTTTACATAACATTTTAACTAGCAAAGCAAGGCAAACTCTCTCCCTCTCTATCACCATCCCACGGCACAACACCAAGAACAAAGGAGATCCCATTTTTTTTTTGAAGATCAAGTTATATTCTAGTCCCTTATACCTTCCTTGTTAGAGTTTTGTAATAAAAACTCCAAGGTTGTGGTCATTTTTCATCCTAGCTCACCAATCATCAAGTAAGCTCAAGAACACTATTTTTGATCTTTTCATACTTCCTTTGTTCTTATATTGTTGTATTTCCTATTTATTTTAAGAGCTATCCATGCAAAACCTATGTTATGTATACCACTTGTTTTATTTTTCATTAAAACTATCTCAAACCCTAGATCGGTATGTTTTATTAACATCCCCGCGAAGCCCACTATTTTTAGCGATGTTTAGGACCCATGACACCCTAAGAAGGTGTATGGTAGGATGTGTGTATTTGTGGAGTTGTGTTGTAGTTGTTTGATCAAGCCGCGAACCAAGAAAACGAGTTTATAACATATTTACATACCTGCTGTCCAAAAACTCAAACTCTGGAAAAATCAGTAAACATGGCGTTATTTTAGCTTTCATATTTAGAAAGTACTCTCAAACACGAAAACGTGGTCGCTTGAATCACTAAAAACCGAGTTATAACGAAGGAGATACGAAGTTTTAAAGTTAGCAACGAAAAACTATTATTTTCAGAAAATGCGGGCTGTTGGCCGAACTTCAGGGGACAGAATGAGGCGTTAGCCGTAGTCTAGCTGAGCCGAGCCACTGAGAATATGTTAGTTCATGTTATGACGAACGCGTGGATATAAAGAACGTTGAAAACCGACTTGTAACAACCGAGATATGAATTTCTGAAAAGCCGACTAACAAAACTTATTTTGACAGCCTCACTATAATTCCAATATTTTCTAAGTGTAAACAGTTTTTGCGAGGCACCATCTTGCGAGCCATTTTCCCGTTGAGCGAGTCGGTTTGGGCCATAAACTCCTTCAGGTGAAACGAAGTATTCCCGGCCTATTTTCCAAATCAATCAACCGCTTGTTGATCGGACTTATAATGAGTAAGTTATGATTTTCCTAGTATCGCCAAAAACAACTATTATAAGAAAATATTTTCTAAGTATAGGAAATTGTTTTGCAAGGCGCCATATTCAAAGCCGATTTTCTTTCTGATCGATATGCGTATGATCAAAACTCAAAAGAGACGACATTGAGATGTTGTTGCAAGGATTTCAAAAACGTCAAGTTCTATTCCTAACTCATAACGTACAATATTTTACGACTAGCTTTGCGAGGCCGTTCGGTCATATTTTCACCAGTTGTAAAAGTAATATTTTGCGACGAAACAATTTTATTTGACAATAAAACATCAAAAGAGGATCGTGGAGTATTATTCCAACATTTTTACACGAAATATAGTATATGACTTGCCGAGAGGTCAAAAATATATTTTTCGACAGAAAATGTTATTTTCAAAAATAACGAGTGGTATCGTTAACATACGTTTTTGCTTGAGTTGCATGGTATCATTGCTTACATTGGGTCACATCATTCATCATAGATTGCGGTTAGAGACCGAGCCATCATTACATCATATCCATTATTATCATAGTGCTATTTCATCAGGTGAGTTTTCATAGCCCCATTTTTCAAGTTATTACATCATTTCAAATTTCTCGGGGGAGAATACATTGCACCATTTTTCATGCGGACCAAAGTATCAACTCATTACATTGCTTAAGTTACCTCATTTTCCAAGATTAAAGTCCCCTATTATCATGAACCGTTAATTGTGAGCAAGCGAGAGTGTGTGAATAGATCTATTGAGGGTGACTCCTCCGTTCGGGTTGGTAGCACCAACTTGTCATACGAACGCATTACATTTGATCCATTTCAGGGTGTTTGGCAAAGCACTAAGTTGGGGCATTTCATTCAGTCTAGCTTCGGGGTCATGAGCTTAAGAGCTAATGTATCATTTTCATGTGGCAGTTTGTCATACACTTTATACTTGTGGTTTCCGTATAGCATTTCATTTACATAAACCTATGAACTCACCAACATTATTGTTGACCCGTTTTAGCAATGTATTTTCAGGTAATTAAGCATCGCATGTTGGATTGCATATGGGCATAACATGGAGTCGCGGTGTCGACGCGTCTCACTTTATATTTTATGCACTTAATCATCGTTTGAACTGTGTAAACTTTATTTCCGCAAACTTGTAACATCTTTTGGGACCTCGCTTTGTAAACTCTGAATGTTTTAAATAATCAAACGATGTATTTTCTAAACGACACTTTAGGTCGTTCAATATAACTGCAGTTAAGATGCTATGGCAGTTGCACCCCTGGAATTCCATTCCGCTGCAAAACAGATAATTTGGGGGTGTGACAGATTGGCATCAGAGCTTGAGTTATAGCGAACTAGGTTGTTCACGATACCCTAGACTATAACTACACCATCATAGCATCCCATTATTTCATCATAAGTGCATGTTCATTATGCCGCATTCATTACATGTGATTTCATACATATATCATTTCAGCATGACCCACATTAAGTAAATGTTTATTTACTTTATTCCACATTGATTGTCACAGAGATGTCGTCAGATTCGCACCCTATTGTCCTTTCATCGGACACAGAGAGTTCCTCACTACCCTCAATCATACTAGTGTCTGTTACATCATCATCCTCATTACCCGCTATCATATTGCCGTCAGTGGAGCCTACTCCAGAGTCATCCCCTGTGATGTCGGATGACGAGACTGAACCCTTTGAGGAGGGAGAAGTCGCACCTACCCCACCTGTGTCACCACTGATCCATCGTGGTCCTGACATTATACCTGTTATCCAGCCGGGAGAGTTTATACCCTATGGACAGGTTTACCGTCTATATCCAGATGGACCGCGCTTGAAGCGCACTGCTGCTAGGCGTTTTCGTCGTCCTATGATCAGATCCCCAGCTGCTTTTGCATCATTGCCACCATCACCATCATTTGCTTCGGGTAGCAACCCCGATGTGCCCACTAGATCCAGACCACTCAGAGGTCGCGCGGTTGCGTGAAAGAGTGTTGCTTTCCGTACCCCAGTTCCATCACCTCCTACTATCACTATTCAGCCAGGACAGACTCCATTAGTCCGCCGCTCCAAACTCCGCCAGACTGCGCGGAAGAGGGTGAGACTACCACGACCACTTTCACCTATACCTACTGTTACTCATACACCATCACTACCCATACCTGTAGTACCATCCTCACCAGTCCATATCAGGGACTCTGTACCTACCTCGGATTTGCCGCTCAAGAAGCGTGCTCGGATTGATTCATCATCTTCAGACACTCCAGACACACCCGAGACTATACCACCCAGCCGATTCGAGATAGGAGAGAGCTCGAGGGCTGCCACTACCAGGCTACTTACTACTGCTGCTCTCGATGCGAGACTAGTTCATCTACAGGGTCAGATGGACAGGGCATTAGGCTACATAGAGGAGATCCCTGTGAGCCGAGTGGAGGCCATAGAGGATGAGGTTAAGGGATTAGTACAGGGCAGGGTTGCCATTGATGTGTCTTACCAGGGGTTAGAGGCACGTCAGCTAGAGAGCTCAGAGCATATCACTCGACTGAGGCAGGAGATGCCCGAGTTGTTGGACAGGGCATAGATGGCACAGGAGAAACAGAACAGACAGGACAGTGAGATGACATCAGTTCAGGCTAAGTTGACAGCATCAGGGAACCGAGAGGCAGACCTTCAGCTTCGAGTGGAGCATTTGGAGGAGATCATAGTTGCTATGGACAGAGAGATCCGCTGTCTCAGGCGTAGATCAGGAGGAGCACCAGGGAGTGCTTAGTGTTGGACTTTTATTATGTAGCTTGTACATTATTATCCTAGTCCCGAGGTGTGGGACGTAGTTAGAACTTGCTATCTTTTGCTTGTAGTACAAACAAATATGTCAAGTGTGACTCTGCTATGCCGGATTTTTGTTGTGCTACTTTATGATATCGGTCCATGTAGGCCGAAATTTTCATGTATTATATCCTTGTGCATTGTGATTTCATTTTATTTATACATGTTGTGGTTGTATATACATATGGTGGTTGTATATATTGTGTATAATGATCATTTTCTTTTGTGGATTCTCATTGTTGTTATCTTTTGTGATTGTGAAGAATCATGCCACCCAAGAAAAGTACTCCTTCTATGACACCCGCTCAGATCAAGAGACTTGTTGTTGACAGTATTGAGGCAGCATTGGAGAATGAAAGAGTTGCCGTGGCTGCAGCTGCTGCTGAAGCTGCTTCAGGGGCAGACACCGGAGGAACTGGAGGAACAAATACTAATGGAACTAATGTGCGTAAATGTACGTACAAGGATTTCAAGAGTGGTGATCCGGAGAAATTCAAAGGCACTGAAGGAGCCACTGCTATGATTAGGTGGTTTGAAAAGACAGAATCTGTATTCCTTCTATGCAACTGTCCGGAAGAAAGCAAGGTGAAGTTTGCCACTAGTACCCTTGTGGCAGAAGCTATGTCATGGTGGACTTCTTACGCGAAGCCCATAGGAATGGAGAATGCTCAAAAGCTTACCTGGGATGAATTCAAGAAACTAATTTCGAAGAAGTTTTGTCCACGTACCGAAGTGAAAAAGTTGGAAACAAAATTCTATGAGCTAGTGACCGTAGGAAATGATATTGAAACATATATCAGAAGGTTTCAGGAATTGGCTGCACTATGTCCAACTATGGTTTCGGATAATTAGAAGTTGCTAGAAAATTTCATCGGTGGATTACCTACCAATATCCGTGGTGATGTAATGTCTTTTGACCCGCAGACAATAGATGAGGCAATCAGAATGTCTCAGAAACTCATGGCTCTAATAGCGAAGAAAGGAACTACACCAAACAACAATAACACCAACACCAACACCAACAATAACCGAAATTTCAACAACAACTACCGTAACAACAACAACTTTAACAACAACAGAAACCATCCCAACAACAACAACAATAAAAGAAAGTGGGATAACAACCAGAATAACAATGCCGCACCACCACCACCGAAGAAACAGGAAGTTGCACGGGCCTATGTTGCAGGTCCAGCTGAGAAGAAGGGTTACAATGGTATTCTACCCAAGTGCAACAAATGTCAAACCCACCATAACCCTGGAAATTGCCCAAATCCTTATGGGAATTGTAAGAAGATTGGTCATTCAACCAAGGGTTACAAAGCTCCATATATGGATGATAATCAGAAACCTCCACTAACATGCTTTGGTTGTGGAGAAGTCGGACACTTCAAGCATGACTGTCCGAAGGGAATGAATCAGGGGACTGGAAATCAAGGTGGAACAGCAAGGGGAAGAGCTTATGTGATCGGAGGAGCAGATGTCAAGGAAGACCCGAATGTCGTTACGGGTACGTTCCTTGTCAATAATCGTTATGCATCTATCTTATTTGATTCAGGAGCCGATAGAAGTTTTGTTTCCACTGCATTTGCACCATTACTTAACATTAAACCAACCACATTAGACATCCCTTATCATGTCGAACTAGCTAATGGTTCCTTAGTGGTTACCGACACGATTATTCGTGGTTGTACTCTCAATTTTCTAAACCATCCATTCCATATAGACCTCATGCCTGTAGAACTTGGAAGTTTCGACATCGTCATCGGTATGGATTGGTTGTCTCGACACCATGCTAGAATTATTTGTGATGAAAAAGTTGTTCATCTTTCTTATGACGGTGAAACATTGGTCATTCGTGGGGAGCGAAGTAGGACCAGACTCAGTATCATATCGTGCATCAAAACAGAAAAGTACATAAAGAAAGGTTGTTATGCATTTTTGGCTCACATCGTAGAGAAGAAGTCGGAGGAGAAGCGACTTGAAGACGTACCAACTGCTAGAGATTTTCCAGAAGTCTTTCCTGAAGACTTACCAGGACTTCCACCTACTCGCCAAGTGGAATTTCAGATCGATTTAGTGCCAGGAGCCGCACCAGTTGCGCGAGCACCTTATCGACTTGCACCTTCAGAAATGCAAGAGTTGTCTAACCAGTTGCAAGAACTCTTGGAAAAAGGATTTATAAGACCGAGTTCCTCGCCTTGGGGAGCACCGGTTTTGTTTGTCAAGAAGAAAGATGGATCTTTCAGAATGTGCATCGACTACCGAGAATTAAACAAGTTGACGGTGAAGAATCGTTATCCACTTCCCAGGATCGACGATTTGTTTGACCAGTTGCAAGGTTCTAGTTATTACTCCAAGATCGACTTGAGATCGGGTTACCATCAGCTTAGAGTTCGGGAGGAGGACATCCCGAAGACAGCATTCAGAACTAGGTATGGTCATTACGAGTTTCAAGTAATGCCGTTCGGACTAACCAATGCACCAGCTGTGTTCATGGATCTCATGAACAGGGTGTGCAAACCATACCTGGATAAGTTTGTGATTGTATTCATTGACGATATTTTGATTTACTCAAAGAGTGAAGAAGAGCATAGAGAACATCTCAGAACAATCTTGGAACTGCTCAAGAGAGAGAAATTGTACGCCAAATTTTCAAAATGTGATTTTTGGATCCGCAGAGTACAATTTCTTGGTCACGTCATTGATAGTCAAGGACTACAAGTTGACCCAGCAAAGATTGAGGCAGTTAAAGATTGGGCAGCACCAAATACTCCTACAGAAATTCGTCAATTCTTAGGACTTGCCGGATATTACAGAAGGTTCATTGAAGGGTTTTCCAAGATAGCAAAACCGTTGACCAAGCTGACTCAAAAGAACCAGAAGTACGAATGGGGAAAGAAGCAAGAGTCTGCTTTTCAGTTGTTGAAACAGAAACTTTGCAGCGCACCAGTTTTGGCACTACCAGAAGGGATTGAAAACTTCGTGGTATATTGCGACGCATCACATAAAGGACTGGGAGCAGTGTTAATGCAGAATGAGAAGGTGATAGCTTACGCTTCTCGACAGCTTAAGAAGCATGAGAAGAATTACACCACACACGACTTAGAGTTGGGTGCAGTGATTTTCGCACTCAAGATTTGGAGGCACTATCTTTATGGTACTAAGTGTGTAGTGTTCACAGACCATAAGAGCTTGCAGTATATCCTTGATCAGAAAGAACTCAATATGAGGCAACGTCGTTGGTTGGAGTTACTTAGTGATTACGACTGTGAGATTCGTTATCACCCAGGAAAAGTCAATGTTGTGGCAGATGCACTCAGTAGAAAAGAACGACCCAAGCCTTTGAGAGTCAGATCATTGGGAATGAATATTATTTCTCCTTTACCATCAAAGATCCTCGAGGCTCAGGTTGAAGCGCTCAAGGAAGAAAACTTACCAAGTGAAACACTTAAGGGAATGCAAGATAATGCAAACGGTTTAGTGAGAAGGTCAGACGGAGTATTGTGTTTCAAGGACAGAAGTTGGATACCTCTCTATGGAGGAATACGAGAGTTGATCATGCATGAATCACACAAGTCGAAATACTCCATTCACCCAGGTTCTGATAAGATGTATCAGGATCTCAAGAAGCTTTATTGGTGGCCGAATATGAAAGCAGAGATAGCTACCTATGTCAGTAAATGCCTTACTTGTGCTAAAGTGAAAGCCGAGTACCAGAAGCCATCAGGATTACTTCAACAACCGGAAATTCCTCAGTGGAAATGGGAGCGCATTACAATGGATTTTGTCACTAAACTTCCCAAGACTTCAGGCGGTTACGATGCTATTTGGGTAATCGTTGATCGTCTTACCAAATCCGCCCATTTCATTCCGATCAAAGAGACTTATACTATGGAACAGCTTACCAGACTTTATGTCAAAGAAATAGTCTCAAAGCACGGTGCACCAGTCTCCATCATTTCCGACAGAGATAGTCGTTTTACTTCAAATTTCTGGAAATCACTACAAAATGCATTCAACACCAAATTAGACATGAGCACTGCCTATCATCCTCAGACCGATGGTCAGAGTGAGAGAACGATTCAGACACTGGAAGATATGCTCAGGGCATGCGTGATTGATTTTGGAAATGGTTGGGCTAACCATTTGCCATTAATCGAGTTTTCTTATAATAACAGTTATCATTCGAGCATAAAGGCCGCACCATTCGAGGCATTGTATGGTCGTAAATGCCGGTCTCCAGTGTGTTGGGCCGAAGTTGGTGAAGTACAATTAACCGGTCCAGAGTTGGTTAGAGAAACAACAGAAAAGATCATCCAGATTCGAGAAAGACTCAAAACAGCCAGAAGTCGACAGAAAAGCTACGCTGATGTTCGACGCAAACCATTAGAATTTCAGGTTGGAGACAAAGTCATGTTGAAAGTCTCGCCTTGGAAGGGCGTGATTCGATTTGGAAAACGCGGGAAGCTGAACCCGAGATACATTGGGCCATTCAAGATTCTGGAAAAGATTGGTCCGGTAGCATACAAGCTCGAACTTCCGTCAGAACTCAGCAATGTACATAACACGTTTCATGTCTCAAACCTCAAGAAATGTCTTTCAGATGAAACACTCGTGATTCCATTGGAAGAAATTCAGCTTGACGATAAGCTTAACTTTGTGGAAGAACCCGTAGAGATCATGGACCATGAGGTCAAATAGTTGAAGCAAAGTCGAATTCCTATCGTGAAAGTTCGCTGGAATTCTCGAAGAGGTCCTGAGTTTACTTGGGAACGAGAAGACCAGATGCGACTCAAATACCCACATCTTTTCACCGAGCCCATTTCTGAGGCCAACACCAGCTGAATTCAGGGACTGAATTCCTTTTTGGGTGGGCGACTGTGACAAATCACAATTTCAGGTCATTTCCTAAACCTTGACAATTTACAATTCACCATTTCACTATTCATGATTTTCATTCATCAATCAGTAAACCTAGCTTACAAGTATTCAAATGCGTGTAACCAGTAAGGTTTAGCTTCGTATTCATGCATCATCAGTAAGGACATGTCATATAGACTAGAGTAGTCTACATATCATCAGTAACATCATGATCATTTCCATATTAAGTCATGCACGGGTTTGTGTGATTTTCATTAACGTATGTTCATTTGTTCAGTAAACGTTACCACTCAGTTATTACTACTAATATTATACTCAAATACTCCCGATTATGATCCTAATATAGTTTCATGCTAATTTTAATGATATAAAATTTATATTATTAATTTACCCGGTGTTTTGAAACCTTTTGCTATATTTTACGTTAAGAGCTTATAACTCCGTCGTTTTGCGATATTTCATCACGATCACTATTTTAACACCCGATTCTTATCAGTAACATGATTTCATAATTTTCACGACTTCGTCGAATTTTATTTTTATTCGTCACGTTTTATTTTCAGTTAACCCGGTACCCGATAACGCCGAAATTACACACTAATCTAACTAAGACTTATCCTAAAAATATTTCTACAAAAAAATCACAACACAAAGCTTCCTAAGGAAGCCTTTCCGCCCATATTTGACCCATTTATGGGCCTAATACTCCAAAACTCTTTAATACTAACTTAGCTTATAATTGGTTTTATTTCATAACACATTTTTACATAACATTATAACTAGCAAAGCAAGGCAAACTCTCTCCCTCTCTATCACCATCCCACGGCACAACACCAAGAACAAAGGAGATCCCATTTTTTTTTGAAGATCAAGTTACATTCTAGTCCCTTATACCTTCCTTGTTAGAGTTTTGTAATAAAAACTCCAAGGTTGTGGTCGTTTTTCATCCTAGCTCACCAACCATCAAGTAAGCTCAAGAACACTATTTTTGATCTTTTCATACTTCCTTTGTTCTTATATTGTTGTATTTCCTATTTATTTTAAGAGCTATCCATGCAAAACCTATGTTATGTATACCACTTGTTTTATTTTTCATTAAAACTATCTCAAACCCTAGATCTGTATGTTTTATTAACATCCCCGCGAAGCCCACTATTTTTAGCGATGTTTAGGACCCATGACACCCTAAGAAGGTGTATGGTAGGATGTGTGTATTTGTGGAGTTGTGTTGTAGTTGTTTGATCAAGCCGCGAACCAAGAAAACGAGTTTATAACATATTTACATACCTGCTGTCCAAAAACTCAAACTCTGGAAAAATCAGTAAACATGGCGTTATTTTAGCTTTCATATTTAGAAATTACTCTCAAACACGAAAACGTGGTCGCTTGAATCACTAAAAACCGAGTTATAACGAAGGAGATACGAAGTTTTAAAGTTAGCAACGAAAAACTATTATTTTCAGAAAATGCGGGCTGTTGGCCGAACTTCAGGGGACAGAACGAGGCGTTAGCCGTAGTCTAGCTGAGCCGAGCCACTGAGAATATGTTAGTTCATGTTATGACGAACGCGTGGATATAAAGAACGTTGAAAACCGACTTGTAACGACCGAGATATGAATTTCTGAAAAGCCGACTAACAAAACTTATTTTGACAGCCTCACTATAATTCCAATATTTTCTAAGTGTAAACAGTTTTTGCGAGGCACCATCTTGCGAGCCATTTTCCCGTTGAGCGAGTCGGTTTGGGCCATAAACTCCTTCAGGTGAAACGAAGTATTCCCGGCCTATTTTCCAAATCAATCAACCGCTTGTTGATCGGACTTATAATGAGTAAGTTATGATTTTCCTAGTATCGCCAAAAACAACTATTATAAGAAAATATTTTCTAAGTATAGGAAATTGTTTTGCAAGGCGCCATATTCAAAGCCGATTTTCTTTATGATCAAGACGCGTATGATCAAAACTCAAAAGAGACGACATTGAGATGTTGTTGCAAGGATTTCAAAAACGTCAAGTTCTATTCCTAACTCATAACGTACAATATTTTACAACTAGCTTTGCGAGGCCGTTCGGTCATATTTTCACCAGTTGTAAAAGTAATTTTTTGCGACGAAACTATTTTATTTGACAATAAAACATCAAAAGAGGATCGTGGAGTATTATTCCAACATTTTTACACGAAATATAGTATATGACTTGCCGAGAGGTCAAAAATATATTTTTCGACAGAAAATGTTATTTTCAAAAATAACGAGTGGTATCGTTAACATACGTTTTTGCATGAGTTGCATGGTATCATTGCTTACATTGGGTCACATCATTCATCATATATTGCGGTTAGAGACCGAGCCATCATTACATCATATCCATTATTATCATAGTGCTATTTCATCAGGTGAGTTTTCATAGCCCCGTTTTTCAAGTTATTACATCATTTCAAATTTCTCGGGGGAGAATACATTGCACCATTTTTCATGCGGACCAAAGTATCAACTCATTACATTGCTTAAGTTACCTCATTTGCCAAGATTAAAGTCCCCTATTATCATGAACCGTTAATTGTGAGCAAGCGAGAGTGTGTGAATAGATCTATTGAGGGTGACTCCTCCGTTCGGGTTGGTAGCACCAACTTGTCATACGAACGCATTACATTTGATCCATTTCAGGGTGTTTGGCAAAGCACTCAGTTGGGGCATTTCATTCAGTCTAGCTTCGGGGTCATGAGCTTAAGAGCTAATGTATCATTTTCATGTGGCAGTTTGTCATACACTTTATACTTGTGGTTTCCGTATAGCATTTCATTTACATAAACCTATGAACTCACCAACATTATTGTTGACCCATTTTAGCAATGTATTTTCAGGTAATTAAGCATCGCATGTTGGATTGCATATGGGCATAACATGGAGTCGCGGTGTCGACGCGTCTCACTTTATATTTTATGCACTTAATCATCGTTTGAACTGTGTAAACTTTATTTCCGCAAACTTGTAACATCTTTTGGGACCTCGCTTTGTAAACTCTGAATGTTTTAAATAATCCAACGATGTATTTTCTAAACGACACTTTAGGTCGTTCAATATAACTGCAGTTAAGATGCTATGGCAGTTGCACCCCTGGAATTCCATTCCGCTGCAAAACAGATAATTTGGGGGTGTGACAAGTAGGGCGAAGAAGAGCTTTGTAGCCGAACCACTATAAATCCTCTGTCTCGGTTTGATCTTTCCAACTCTACTCTTTACTTTTATTTGTTATTTTTATGTAGCTTAGTTTGTAGTTCATATTGGTGTTGTTTGATTACACATAGAGTTCGAATCAAAGTTTCCAATAGCATACTTTTAAAACAAGATTTTTAAAAGAAGTTTTTAAACCGGTAAACTATTCAACCCCCCTTCTAGTTTCCCACATAATATGTGTTCTAATCATTATTTTTCAAGTAAATGGAGCTTCACAAATTGATGACATCAAAGTTATGGGTCGAAAGAACTCATTGTTGTTGTTGGTTTAGGCATGAGTTTTATGACATGACCAATTGATGAAGACTTATGCACATTTGATTTATAAAACACTAAATTATTATTGGTTCTAAGAGGTCGTAAGGATTACCTTTGATAATATGTTTTCCAAACTAACCATCCTTAAACTAGTAAAGGCTTACACCAAGTTCTTACTAATTTATTATAAGGCTTACACCAAGTTCTTACTCACTTATTATCATTGCCAAACATGTATGTTCTTTGTGTGATTGTTCTTATATTGCTTTTCTTGTTGGTTTGATCTGTGACAATCATAACCATCAACTTGTTACTAGCTTAAACAAACAAACGACACTGAGTGCAACCAAGTCTCTTGGGACGACCTTGACTTACCAACCCCTATACTACATACGACTAGGGTATACTTGCCCGAATGTGTTCCTAGTTAATCGGTAATTCTTGTTTATAAATTTAAAACCTTTTGCGAACGCATCAAGTTTTTGGCGCCGCTGCCGGGGACTTGTTTGTTGTGCTCTTTGTTCGTTTGATTGTCATCTTGATTGATATATTGATTGATTGCTTGTTTGCTTGTTTGTTCGAATGCTATATTGCTCTTGCTCAAAAATGATTGTTTCTTTGCTCTTGTTTTATTGCTCTTGATTGCTTTCTTGTTGTTCATGATAATTGCTTAATTGTCTTCCTTGCGTTTTGTTTCAAAAAAAAAAAAAAAAAAAAAAAAAATCTCTTAATTCTCATTTTTGCTTAATGATCTTGGCATCAAAATCAAGTGTTTTGCTGTTGGGATTTGGTTTCATGTGTTCTAAAAATGCTCATTCAAATGTTTGATTTCAAAGTTTGTGCTCGAATTGCTTGCGGAAAAAAAAAAAAAAAAAAAAAAAAAAAAAAAAAAAGCACCAATTGTGTTTGTCTTAATTTTCTTAATTGTTTTCCGTGATTAATAATGTTTTCATATTTGTTTAGAATAGGAGAAGATTCTCTTTTGTGTTTAACTTTAGTTTTTTTTTTTAAGTTTAATAAAAGTTTTAAGTAAAACTTGTTTTCATTAAAAAAAAGAAAAAAAAAAATTACCGAGCCTTCCAACCGATCAGTTTGACATCCAACCGATCGGCTAAGCCCAAACATAAAAATAGTTCATTCCAACCGAATCGGATGGTTATCTAACCGATCGGTTGGAGCTCTCGTTAAAATTTTGTCCAACCCAACCGATCGGTTAGATCCGCTGACCGATCGGATAGAACTGTCGGTAAAAAAATTTAATTCCCAACCGATCGGTTAGATACCCTGACCGATCGGATGGACCAAAAAAAATGTTATTTTCATTTTTCGTATTTTGTTCTTGTTTGTTTGTGTTTAGATCGAATAAGTTTAAATGTCTTTTGGTTTTTGCAAGAGTATCATTTCTTTTATTCTACTTAAATTTGGTTTTTGCATTTTAAATTTTGTTAATTTAGTACGTTGTGAATAAATAAGTACTTGTTTTAAAAATAAAAATGTTTTGAACTTTTGTGCACTTGTTTAGATGATGTTTATGACTTAATGATTTGCGTATGATTGTGATAACATGTTTTAATTCAATTTCAAGTTGATTCTAAGATCCAATTGTGGTTAAGTTTCATAGTGACATTTGTTAATCAAGTTTGACTAGTTGGTAATAATGCTAAGGGTCGAAAGATTTATTGTTATCCAACTAGTTATAATCACTTGTCTATGAATGATTGTTTTTACCCATTATTCTTGGTTTAACAAAGAAACTTAATTGTGGTTGTAGTAAGAACGCTTTTGTCTATCAAATTGGATTGATTGAAAACCACTTTAAAGGTTGAAAGATTAGTTGTTTGCAATCAATTGTGACCTTTTGTCTATGATCGGTTACCTTTTGTATTGACCATTTCCTAAGCGTATTTGATAAAACAAAAGATTATTTTTGTGTTTAAGTTTGTTAATCCAAACTTATGAACCTTGAATTGATCTTGAATTGATTGGTTAAACTTAATGTTTGTTTTTATGAACTAAAATCTTGACGAAGGTTTAACTTGTAAGAACAATAGATTAGTTCACCCAACTAATTATCATAACCAACATGTTAACAAAGTTATCACAATCATGCTTATCAAGAGTAGTAAACTAGTCTAAGCAAGTGTAGTTTAAAAATGTTTTGAACTTTGTGGGTATGTTCACTGGAAACCCTCACGAGACTTCACTCGTCCACTCGGGCCACCGAGGGGTTTAAAAGGCTTGTTGCATACGCTAAATGCAACCGTGATGCCTACGAAAGTGAGTTTTAGAATTTTACGTGTTTTTTGTAGTTTAGTTTATTTTTGCAGATTTAATAAGCTCTTGGAGATTGGATTATTGGTGATATTATACTTGGTGTGGAGATGTTTTGTTGAATGAGAAATTGATTGATCTCATAAGCTTATGCTAGCATTTGCTTAGCACCATATCATACGGAGTTCGATTGTGATTTCTTGGCCCGGGAAGCTTCGTTTCTTTTGGTCTTTTATTTATTTATTTTCCCAATTTTACATGCTTTGAAGTTTATTTTTCACAATGAGTATAATGCATAACTTAAGTGTGGGGGGAAGTAAATAGAAAAAAAAAAAAAAAAAAAAAAAAAAAAAAAAAAAAAAAAAAAACGAAACTACTTTTCAATTTAAAATTTTGTATACTTGTTTGCCCTTGTGATCTAATTATTTTCCCGCTTTTAGGATAATATATTAGAATAACTGGATCATTCCATTGGTGAAATCAGTAATTTTGAAAAATTGAGATATGTCCCGATTAATATTGCAATCCATTCTGGGATCGATAACATTTGCTAGCACATATTATAGCCCTTTCCACTAAAACAGTGAGGATTTTAGCCTGTTTCGTATATAGCATACATCTTTTATGCTTGGATCTTTTGCTATGAGTGTGCCGGTGATTTTATTTATTCTAGTACTTGTACTTATAAATCATTACCAGACTGAAGTAAGATCACATTCGTGTGATATAAGTGTATTCGTGTGATAAAGAGGCACCTTAGGAATAAAACCAAATGGCCTTCCATTTACATCTAATGATATATTAGCTAGCCACGTCGGTTAGTTAACCTCGTATTTGGAACCCATTTGTTAGCGTTTATCTTTAACGCTAGATACCCTTAGTTAAACCCCCCCCCCCCCCCCCCCCGAGCTATACTTTTCATTTTTGGTTACATCCATTAAAAAAAGAAAAAAATTATTTTACACTTTAAATCTTAGCCTTACCCTTTGTCAAAGTCAAAACGGTTGGTTGCTAGTTGCTCGGAATGTTGGATTGTTTTTGATGATTAATAGTTTGGTTACACTTCGTTATTTGAATGTGTCATTCCGACAAAGATGAAGGTGGCCAACTTCTTATTTGTATTTTTGTGGTGTATGCTTATGCGAAGTGTGGGGGAGATGTGATGTATGAAAGCGAGGTGTTGAAAAAAAATATATATGAAAAAAAAAAAATTATTATATATATATATATATATATATATATATATATATATATATATATATATATATGTGATGACAATTATAGCCAATGTGCTATATTATTATGAAGATGAAGGAAGATGAAGTATGTTTGAGATATCGATTAGCCAATGTGCTAAAACGTGATATACATATATATTTGGTGATCGATATGTGAAGAGGAGAAGATTGTAACTATATCATTTACGGGTTCGTGGTTTGTTCGGTGACTAGCAACAATGGGACTTAGACTTGACTTTATTTTTCTTTTAAAACCAATTTCATAAATACTCCCATGCCTTATCCCTACCCTTACCAAATTACTTTATTCGTTGTTAGCTTTCGAGCATCCGGATATAGTGATGGCTTTGTGAAAATATGTAGTGCATGGATATTGTAGTGACCATCCGGTTTTTGAATAGTTGAAAAACGCGCCAGCGATCTAGTGCGTATTTAGGTGACCATCCGTTATGTAAGTAACGCGCCAGCGAACCTAGGTACAATCTAGTGACCATCCGTTGTTTAGATAGTAAAAAATCCGCGCTAGCGAGCTATTATATTCTTGTATGAAATATTTGAACATAAGCCTGGTAAAACCCTTGAGCCAAACATTAAAACCCGAATAAAAGACCTCTTTAGATGTTTACACTTGGCGCTTAGGCCACGTCGGTGGAGTTTTGTTTCTTGTACAAGCCTATGGTAATAATAGGATCATGACTGAGAAATGAGTGTGATTTCTCTTATATATACTCCACTACCTAAATAAATGAGTGATTGAGTGAATTATACTTCGTTTCTTTTTCGTGAGGTGTTTAGAAATGTTACTCAAGCAAGAAAATCTATTGGTATTGTCATACATCTCGGTTTTTCACCAATAACGCTTAAAAATGATGAATCGTATCTTGTACTTGTACTTGGTAGATTTGCATCATAATTTTTATAATCATTTTACATGCACCATGTGGGATCTATTTTTCTTAATATTTGCTTGAGGGCAAGCAAACCCTTAAGTGTGGGGGAGTTTGCGCTCATTGCGCTCATTTTCTCTTTTATAAAAAAAAAAAAAAAAAAAAAAAAAGTTTTACCGAGCTGTTCAACCGATCGGATGTTCAAGCATCCGATTCGGTTGGAAAGTTGCATGTTTTAACGAATTGTCCATCCGATCGGATGGAGATGCAAACCGATCGGATGGATGCGTCGGTAAAATATTCAAAATTTTAAAATTTTCTTTTCGTTTTGTCATTTAGGTATGAATTTTGATTTTTCTTTTTCTAGATTTGCTTGAGGGCAAGCAAAGTTCAAGTGTGGGGGAATATGATAACGCTCAAATTGTACATGTTTTTAGGAGCGTTATCGTGGATTTTATGCATATATATTGATCACTTTTATGAACTTATGGTACTTAATCAAGTATAATTTCTATTTTAGGTTCATGGAAGCTCACGACAAAGAAAACGAAGAAACGATCAATAAATGAAGATTTATGCATATACGAAGAATTCTCGACAAAAGCGAGTCTCGTGGAATATATTCGAGAAGATAAAGTCATGAAGTTATTGGTCCAAAGACTCAAGAATAAAGCACAAGAAGGAAAACGAGGAAAGAAATGAAGAAAAAAGCTAAAACGAAGAATTGTTGGAAGACTCGTTGTTCCCGACACACCTTCACCATTTTGGCCATAACTTGAGCATACGAACTCGGATTTAGTTGATTCAAGTGGCCACGGAAAGCAAAGAGAAAGTTCTACAACACAAGTGTCTCCATCCGATCGGTATGGGCCCGCAACCAAATCGGATGGAGCTGTAACCGATTCGGTTGGATGCAATACCGATCGGTTGGAGTTGCCTGGTCTGCCAAAACTTCACTACTAAGACTCCAAACGTGTACAAACCAATTCTAGATCCTTCCCAAGTGTATTCTAGGCCATTCCACTCTGCTTGGAGGCTAAGTTGAGCAGTAATTCCCCAAGTCCTTGAGAGGAGTATAAATAGGACTCATTTGTAAGAGTTTTAGACACAACTCTAAATATCTATCATATAACTCTCAAAGTATCTCTTTTAACTAACCTTCACCCTTTTACAAAGGTGTTGGGCGGATGGCTTGGGCGTCATTTCTAGAAGGCAAGGCTAGGACTTTGTATTTCATCTTATGAACTTTGGTATATTCTATTTTAATATTAAGCATGTTTGTTTCTTTGATTATGTTGATGATGTGATTATTCTTATTTGTCTTGTGAATGATGTCTTAATACTTGTTTGGATATTATGATAACTTGTGATATTAGGATGTTTGGATATTTGTAGTGTTTGTTTGGATTATGATGATAACATCATATTTGGTTAAATTGGAACTTGTCTTGTTTATTGTTTTGATTAATTATTGTTGGGTCTATATGTCGAAAGGATTCTCAATAGTGGTTGATTTCAATTCATTAGTCGACGAATGTTTTGGTCTTGTACTTTGTGACGATTGTATGAGAAACTTAATAAACATAACAAGTAAAGGTTTAATTTGGATTAAAGGTCGAAAGGCATCTTTTGAATATGTGTTCTAATCATTATTTTTCAAGTAAATGGAGCTTTACAAATTGATGACATCAAAGTTATAGGTCGAAAGAACTCTTTGTTGTTGTTGGTTTAGGCATGAGTTTTATGACATGACCAATTGATTAAGACTTATGCACATTTGATTTATAAAACACTAAATTATTATTGGTTCTAAGAGGTCGTAAGGATTACCTTTGATAATATGTTTTCCAAACTAACCATCCTAAAACTAGTAAAGGCTTACACCAAGTTCTTACTAATTTATTATAAGGCTTACACCAAGTTCTTACTCACTTATTATCATTGCCAAACATGTATGTTCTTTGTGTGATTGTTCTTATATTGCTTTTCTTGTTGGTTTGATCCGTGACAATCATAACCATCAACTTGTTACTTGCTTAAACAAACAAACGACACTTGAGTGCAACCAAGTCTCTTGGGACGACCTTGACTTACCAACCCCTATACTACATACGACTAGGGTATACTTGCCCGAATGTGTTCCTAGTTAATCGGTAATTCTTGTTTATAAATTTAAAACCTTTTGCGAATGCATCAAGTTTTTGGGTTACCGAACAAACCGCAAACCTTTAACTCTTAACCCAAAAACTTGATGCGTTCGCAACAGGTTTTAAATTTATAAACAAGAATTACCGATTAACTAGGAACACATTCGGGCAAGTATACCCTAGTCGTATGTAGTATAGGGGTTGGTAAGTCAAGGTCGTCCCAAGAGACTTGGTTGCACTCTAGTGTCGTTTGTTTGTTTAAGCAAGTAACAAGTTGATGGTTATGATTGTCACGGATCAAACCAACAAGAAAAGCAATATAAGAACAATCACACAAAGAACATATATGTTTGGAAATGATAATAAGTGAGTAAGAACTTGGTGTAAGCCTTATAATAAATTAGTAAGAACTTGGTGTAAGCCTTTACTAGTTTTAGGATGGTTAGTTTGGAAAACATATTATCAAAGGTAATCCTTACGACCTCTTAGAACCAATAATAATTTAGTGTTTTATAAATCAAATGTGCATAAGTCTTAATCAATTGGTCATGTCATAAAACTCATGCCTAAACCAACAACAACAAAGAGTTCTTTCGACCCATAACTTTAATGTCATCAATTTGTGAAGCTCCATTTACTTGAAAAATAATAATTAGAACACATATTCAAAAGATGCCTTTCGACCTTTAATCCAAATTAAACATTTACTTGTTATGTTTATTAAGTTTCTCATACAATCTTCACAAAGTACAAGACCAAAACATTCGTCGACTAATGAATTGAAATCAACCACTATTGAGAATCCTTTCGACATATAGACCCAACAATAATTAATCAAAACAATAAACAAGACAAGTTCCAATTTAACCAAATATGATGTTATCATCATAATCCAAACAAACACTACAAATATCCAAACATCCTAATATCACAAGTTATCATAATATCCAAACAAGTATTAAGACATCATTCACAAGACAAATAAGAATAATCACATCATCAACACAATCAAAGAAACAAACATGCTTAATATTAAAAGAGAATATACCAAAGTTCATAAGATGAAATACAAAGTCCTAGCCTTGCCTTCTAGAAATGACGCCCAAGCCAACCCCCCAACACCTTTGGAAAAGGGTGAAGGGTAGTTAAGAGAGATACTTTGAGAGTTACATGAGAGTTATATGATAGATATTTAGAGTTGTGTCTAAAACTCTTACAAATGAGTCCTATTTATACTCCTCTCAAGGACTTGGGGAATTAATGCTCAACTTGGCCTCCAAACAGAGTGGAATGGCCTAGAATATACACTTGGGAAGGATCTAGAATTGGTTTGTACACGTTTGGAGTCTTAGTAGTGAAGTTTTGGGATACCAGGCAGCTCCAACCGATCGGTATTGCATCCAACCGAATCGGTTACAGCTCCATCCGATTTGGTTGCGGGCCCATACCAATCAGATGGAGACACCTGTGTTGTATAACTTTCTCTTAGCTTTCCGTGGCCGCTTGAATCAACTAAATCCGAGTTCGTATGCTCAAGTTATGGCCAAAATGGTGGAGGTGTGTCGGGAACAACGAGTCTTCCAATAATTCTTCGTTTTAGCTTCTTTTCTTCATTTCTTTCCTCATTTTCCTTTTTGTGCTTTATTCTTGAGTCTTTGGACCAATAACTTCATGACTTTATCTTCTCGAATATATTCCACGAGACTCGCTTTTGTCGAGAATTCTTCGCATATGCATAAATCTTCATTTATTGATCGTTTCTTCGTCTTTTTCTTCGTTTTCTTTGTCGTGAGCTTCCATGAACCTAAAATAGAAATTATATTTCATTAAGTACCATAAGTTCATAAAAGTGATCAATATATATGCATAAAATCCACAATAACGCTCCTAAAAACATGTACAATTTGAGCGTCATCACTAATAAACTCCACATCATGCACGAGTCCCATAAATCTAAATACTCCATCCACCTGGGAGCCGAAAAAATGTATCTCGATCTGAAGAAACTCTACTGGTGGCCCAATATGAAAGCTGACATTGCAACATATGTCAGTCAGTGTTTAACATGTTCAAAGGTCAAAGCTAAACATCAGCGACCATCGGGTTTACTTGTACAACCCGAAATTCTCGAATGGAAATGGGAACGCATAACGATGGACTTCATTACCAAACTGCCAAGGACATCTAGCGGTTACGACACCATTTGGGTAATCGTTGATCGCCTCACCAAGTCCGCCCACTTCCTACCGATCAAAGAAAACGATAGCATGGATAAACTTGCACGGTTATACGTGAAAGAAATAGTTTCACGACATGGAGTCCCAATTTCTATCATCTCCGACAGAGACAGTCGTTTCACGTCAAATTTCTGGAGATCATTGCAGGATTCATTGGGAATTTATCTCTATATGAGCACCACATATCATCCTCAAACAGATGGTCAAAGCGAAATAACAATTCAAACCTTAGAGGACATGGTACGAGCGTGTGTGATAGACTTTGGAATTGGCTGGGATAGGCATCTGCCGTTAGCCTAGTTTTCCTACAATAACAGCTATCACACAAGCATCAAAGCTGCACCTTATGAGGCACTTTACGGTCGAAAGTGCAGATCACCTATATGCTGGGCTGAAGTCGGAGAAAGCCAGCTTACTGGTCCCGAACTAGTACAGGAGACCACTGAAAAGATTGTACAGATCAAGAGCCGAATGCAAGCGGCTCGAGACCGTCAGAAAAACTATGCAGACAAGAGACGGAAACCACTGGAGTTCCAAGTTGGTGATCGCGTCATGTTGAAAGTCTCGCCATGGAAAGGCCTGATTCATTTTGGAAAACGTGGGATATTAAATCCCCGCTACATTGGACCTTTTAAAATCATCACCAGAATCGGGCCGGTAGCCTGCCGACTCGAGCTACCGATAGAACTCAGCTCTTTACACAATGTGTTTCATGTGAGCAACCTGAAGAAATGTCTCTCAAACGAAACGCTTGCCATCCCTTTGGAGGAAATCCAGGTGGACGAGAGACTGAATTTCATTGAAGAACCTGTCGAGATAATAGATCGAGAAATCAAACGGCTTAAGCAAAGCCGCATTCCTATTGTTAAAGTTCGTTGGAACTCTCGAAGAGGTCCCGAACACACATGGGAACGTGAGGACGAGATCAAGCGCAAATACCCATACCTTTTCTCAAATTCATCGGGTAACTCTAAGTGAAAATCGAGGACGGTTTTCCTTCTAAGGCGGGGAGGATGTGACAAATGGTAATTTTCCCACTAATATTTTAATAATAAATGTCAATTTATTATTACACAACTGTGAAACTGAACATTTATGTGTTTACATAACTATTACGGGAAGCAAACCCGCACGCAGTAGCGTACAATAACTCACCAAAACTATTTGAATTTATCAGTAAAAGTGAATTTATCACTTTCTGACAGTTACAGACACCAACGTAACAAAAACAAGAGGTTATCTTGTTTTTCCTGAAAACCGACACCACACGCGTACCGACACCACTTTAGTAATGGTTAAACTATATAATTCACTTTCGGAGTCAACAAAATTTATTTTATATCAGTTTTATAAAAACGGCTCCAGATTTTTATTTTTTACATTTACATGAAACCAGGGTACCACGATTTTACCTCAGCTCGACAGAACACGGGGTATACATAATACACAAAACAAATAAAACAAACAAATAAAACCACTCACCCACGTGATACTTATCCTCTATATCTGCTTTTCCTATTCTTCTTTTCTTTTCGATCTCCTCATCCACACAGCCAAGTACAACCTTTGACTTCTTTCCTGGTGATAAAAACTATAAACATCACCATCACCATCAACGATCACTATCTATACATGGCGTATAGCGCTTTTCGTACCTCCCCAAGGTTTTGTCGGTTCTCAAACCCGCTCCTTATGAGTCAAACGATATGGGGATCGAGGAATGGAAAGGGAAGATAGCCAAAAATGGCAGAATCTAACCCTTGGAAGATCAAAAGGGAGCCAAAGGTTTGCCATGAATTATTCTTTAAGAACCACCGATTTCCAGTGGAAGCAACCACACAAAAACCCATCTCACCACAAATTGTATACTCAGTCGAAGGTCCGATAAGAAGAAGGGGGTGTGTGGAGTGCTTGGAAATCGGATTGGGCTCATATTCTCCCCTTGTAATCGACTCTCATCATTCTTTGTAAGGTTAAATCCCACTTATTGTTGTTATTATTCTTTGGTTGTTCTCGAATCGTATGATATTTTTCTCTTGTTGTCGATATGAATTACATGGCCAATGTTTATGTCGAATGATGTGTTGTGTGGTGTGGCTAAAAGAAATTTTGAAACTGGTACCATTAGAACTCGAATTAAGAAACTAATGTTGGCTCGAAATCATGAGGTGTGGTCGTTAGATGGGTTGTGTTGATGGTCCTTGTTCATTTCATTTAATTGAACCTTAAACCAAATTTTGTGTTAGCTAAATCTAAGAAAGGAAATTAAGGTTGAGTTGAGCTTAAACCCTTGCGGCTAGGTTGTATTCACATTGGTGTGTTTAACTCGAGTTCACACCTTGTTAGTCTTGTGTTGGTCCACGTATATGTTCCTGTGAATGGTGTTCATTAGTAGTCAAATGGTTGTGGTTGCGTAGGGAATTTTGGTTAGCCGAATTCCTAGTTGAAAAACACGCTCACAAGGTGTTTGTGATATGGCTTGTATAGAGAAAAACGGATATTCAAAATCTGAGTTTTGATCCGATTTGACTTGCTCTTGTACTCGATACGTGAATTGAGTTGTACTCAATTCAAATGTAAACCGAGTGTTTGTAGTCTAAGACTTGTCATGTTGTCTTCAATACTCTATTCAAGATTATACCTCGATTAGTTGTTGTCTTGAGTCATGTGTCTAAATAGCCAAAGACTCGCGTGAAAAGGGTCTAGTTATGTGCGGTTAAGTCGAACCGAGAGACCTCGTGTAGTGGTCACAAAGTTTACCTCGAAACTTGGTTGACACACTCCTTTTTCCTTTGTTTGGGTCGACCATTTGGCCGGAAAAGACACCCATTGGGTGCTCGTTTCATTGGTCTTACAATGGATACACACCATAAGGCCAAATCCTTTGTGAATCATGTCGTTGTCGGGTTTGAAGTTCGAACCCTTCCTCACATAACTGCTCAATCAGAAATTATTTGCAAACTCATGTACCGCTTCTTTGAGGCTTGTGTTATACTGGAATTCAAATTCCTTAAGTGGATTGAGTTCCCTTAAGCTTTAAATGGGCGGGTGTAATAGTCCATCAGGCTAACTTCTTTGAGTCCTTATTAATAACCAAAATGGGCCGAAGGCCATGTGGTATATAGAAACACGCACAGGCCGTTGGTCATTGTTGCAGCCCAGGATGGGTGTAATAAGCTCAGTCCATTTGATTCAAGCGTTGGCCACTGATGTTGTATTTTTCGAGTTATATAATTTATATCTAGATTTTACCATAATGTTAAACTAATACACACGTAGGCAAATGCACCTATCGTATGCTAGTATAGCAATGGTAAGAACCGAGAGTCGTATCCCAAGACGGTATGATTATTCGAATTATAGATCTTCAATGCTAGTTAAACTAATTAACAATAAAAACTAAAAAGGGGGAGATGCTTATAAGATAAAGTATAAGCTACTTGAAAAGAAATTTAAAACTAAATAACAAATAAAAATGACAAAAGTTGAGTTGTAAACAATTGATGGAAAATGTATTCACTTAGATTTGATTCCCCCTAGACTTTGGATAACAATTTGATTAAATAAAATATAAGATCATATTATATGGTGATTTTCTAATGTAGAAAAGACTCCTCCGTCGACTTGTCTAAACCTACAACTATTGGAAAGTTAATCCGAATGTCTTCGCGACAACCACCTCAAGTTATGCATTAAGCCTATTCAACTGATTAATGAGATTTAATGGGATATGTTTAATGGTTAAAAACATATAATGATAACAATAGTTGTCACTACTTGCAATCATGCACACATGTTCGATTTAGATTAATTAACGTCTCAAACCCTATTACTATGTCTAGTCTCAAGCCTTAATCATTTAATTGCTCAAATGATCAAGAATAAATATTATAAACATACGGATTGTCATCATAATATGCATACAATATTCACGATAAGAAACTATAAAAATCATAATCAAACACACTTGGTTCTTTATTAAACTCAATAATCATCCATATAACCAATAATCAAATCACTAAAAAATTTTATCCATCATTTATGGTTCATCTACTCTAAGCAAATACTATGGAATTTAGCCAAGCATAATAAAAAAAACAAACTTAACGATAATTAAATAAAGGTTCAACATGATATTAAAAATAATAAAAGTTCAAACCGAGTAAAATTATTGATCCCGTGTTTGCGTCTTTTTTTTCTTGCGTCGAACTAACACAGCCAAAAAGTAAAATACACCCTTTTCTTTTTTATTCTTTTCTCTGTCCTGTTCTTTCAATATCCGTATAGTATCTCTATGTCTGTTCAAATGGTAGCAGCCCCAAAAGTCAAAACACTTTTTCTTTATTTCTTTTCTTTTACCCTCTGTCCGTCCTTTGACAATTAATATCCGAATACTGTCCCAGTCCCCCACAATATATAATGTATAAAACCTTTTTTTTTTTTTTTTTTTTTTTTTTTTTTTTTTTTTTTTTTTTTTCTGTCCACGCCAAGGCCAAGGCCTTTTTATTTCGTTGTTTGTTTACTTGTTGCCGCCCAAATATAAAACCCACCAAGCCTGTTGCGTTCAATTATTAAACACAAGGCCACCAATTTTTTGTTAATTAGGCTTCCATAAACTTAAATAAATATTGAGCCTTATCACCCAAATCACGGACTTCAGACGAAAGAGTTATGATGAAAATAGTGCAACAACGTCCAAAGCTTCAATTTTCTTTACTTTACTTCAATTCATGCCAATTTCCGTGTCATTTCACCACTTGCTCCATTTTTACCTACGATGCGAAATAATAAACAATTAAGTACCATTTCTTATATAAAACAAAATAAAAGAACAATAATTGTGAGATAAATGATGCATAAGAACACTACCTATTTGATCACATCAAATATCCCCCCACTTGACTTCTACTTGTCCTCAAGTAGACTCCCGATTTCAACTTATAAAAACATCTCCCAAACAAAAGTCTAGGAAATAAATCTTAAATAAATTACTCAATCAAAAGTACGCACAACCAAACACCACACGAATAAGAAATAAAAACACTCAAACCGCTCAAACTAGTCTATGTGGTAACATTTAGTGAATCGCTCAATTGCTCGATCGTGGCGAATATTCTATTATAAGCTTGGTAAGGATACACATCTCCACCACTAGAGTCTAGACGCAACTAATCTAAAAGGCAAATGGGTCAAAACAATTAAGGCTTACGGGTTAAGGGTAGGAATTAGACATGGGATAACATATATGAATTGGTGCAAAAATAAAAGAACAAAACAAATAGATTAAAGTCCAAAAACAAACCAAATGTTGCTAGCTATATTCTTAACACAAACCCAAAGAAGACTTATCATGGACTAACTCACGCTTTAACACGGATAAGCACACTTTAGTGACACACGAATTAGACTCAAAGAAATCACGATATCATCATTGACATACCTAATTGGCTCAACCAATCAACCAACTCCCATTCATCCCAAGAAATACAAGAAATAGTGGTTTATAAAGACCACTAATACAAACTAAAAAAGAAACGCATAGTCGGTTTATTGTGACGACCAACTAAAAATAATATTGAGTTGGCTTAAATAACGTACCAACTATCACACAATCTCTCTTTTTTTGTATCTTTTTTTTTTTTTTTACTTTTTTTTCTCATTTCATTTATTTTTGTTATTATTATTACTTTTTTTTTTTTTTTTTTTTTTTTTTTTTTTTTTTTTTTTTTTTAAAAAAAACCTCATTTCTTTTGGCTCACAAATCACAAAAATTAAAAATAGTAATAATGATACATAACTTTACCATTTCACGAATAATAATCCATCTTGAATAAACTTGGAACAAATAGTCAAACTCGGATGACATCATATAGGTGAAAGTAAGACAAACCGATATACATACTAACACGTACTTTCACATTCCCATTGCATTGTGCAATTTCCCGACCAAAATCTCTCTCGAGAAAAATCAAACGAGAACTCACACGAAGCACAGGAAATACAACCAAATACATACCAGTAACTAGTAACCAACCATAGGACTTAATCTACATGGTAGGCTAAGGTGTAATGGTATAACGAAACATAAACATATAATGTGAGTAACAAACGAAAGGAAAGGCTCAACAGGTTTTCTAATGTATCTTACTCTAATAATGAGAGTAACAAATGGGTTTATACGGGGGTTAACTAACCAGTGTAGTTAGTTAATATAAACATAAACATGTAAACGACATGGGCTATTTGGGTGAATCCTAATAATTTGCCTTCTAAACTAGTCAACATCGATTACACTAAGTTTCCTTAATGCAATGCTCATTATTGTGGTCTCGACGCGATATACCAAGCCAAGTTCTAAAGTCTACTACAAGCCACCGGGACACTCATATTTATGTGGAATTTATGTATGATGCGGAAAACGGAATAGGCTCAAATCCTCACAATATGTAATAAGGGTAATGTGTGCGGGTTATGCGACTAGTGATCTACGAAAAACATGCCAAAATTTTAAAAATTAAGCATTTTTCGTAAAACTAAGGACAAGTAGAATTCTAATTCTATTCCCTCCCCACACTTAATATGTACAATGCCCTCATTGTACAAATATCAAATAAAATACGGGAAAAATAGAATTAGAAACGGAATACTCCCCTGATATTTCTTGATATGGAATGTGTGCTCGGTATGTATCCGTTACATGTTGCTCCAAGAGTTTGAATGTTGGCTAAATCATCCTTAAACAACCTGTATAGATTTCCAACTGCAAAACATAGCTCAAACAACAAATGCGTAAAACGGATAAAACATTATATTATAACCAATCTATCATCTAGAGCACAACATTCATATATATATATATATATATATATATATATATATATATATATATATATATATATATATATATATATATATATTACAAAGCAAAGTAAGACAAATTAAAATTAAAACAAAAACTGTAATAAAAACTAAAAATAAAATAATTGCAGATAAATCGACTTAAAATTCAAAATGCAAAATATACAAAATTGCTTTGTTTATAAATGAGTCGTTAGCTCGACTCCACCCCGCATTTAGTTGTTCTTGGGGTATAGGTCGAGGATTTCCTCGCCATCCTTGTCCAACGGGCTCTCCAAATAATGCTTTACTCGATGCCCGTTAACCTTGAAGCTTCCCCCACTCGGATCCTCCAACTCCACAGCACCATGTGGAAAGACTTGTTTGATTTTAAATGGTCCACTCCAATGTGACCTAAGCTTTCCCGTGAATAATTTCAATCGTGAATTGAACAAAAGAACACGATCTCCTTGCTTAAATTCCTTATTAAGCTTAATGTGTTGATCGTGTCATTGTTTTGTTCTTTCCTTGTAGATCATCGAATTTTCATAGGCCTGATTGTGAAATTCATTTAACTCATGAATTTGTTTGAATCGATGATCGCCCGCAAGAAATAGATCCATATTGCATGATTTAATTGCCCAATAAGCTTTATGTTCAAGTTCCACGGGCAAATGACATGCTTTACCATATACTAGCCGAAAGGGAGTGGTACCTATGGGCGTCTTATAGGCGGTTCGAAATGCCCATAATGCATCATCTAATTTCTCGGACCACACTTTCCTATTGTTTCCAACGGTTTTCTCCAAGATCCTTTTAATTCCTCGATTTGTCACTTCCACTTGCCCACTCGTTTGTGGGTGATAAGGTGTTGCAAATCTATGGGTCACCACTTAGCGTTGCAATGCCTTTTCTAATTGGCTATTGCAGAAGTGTGTTTCCCTATCACTAATTAATGCCTTTAGGGAACCAAATCGAGAGAACAACCGTTTCAAAAACTTAACAACAACCCTAGCATCATTAGTTGGTAGAGCTTGTGCCTCTACCCATTTTGAGACGTAGTCTACTGCCACTAGGATATATTTGTTACCATGGGAATTGGGAAATGGTCCCATGAAGTCAATACCCCACACGTCAAATATTTCACATACTTGAATAATGGATTGGGGAATCTCATCTCGCCTTGAGATATTTCCAGCCCTTTGACACGCATCACAAGATTTTACGAAATTGTGCGCGTCTTTGAATATGGTGGGCCAATAGAAACCTGCTTCAAAAACTTTTCTCGCAATGTTAGCTGCAGCATTGTGTCCTCCAGTTGGTCCACTATGACAATGCTTCAAAATTTGCATAGCTTCCCTTCCATGCACTTACCTCCTGATAACTTGGTCTGCTCCAACTCAAAAAAGATAGGGATCTTCCCAAAGGTAATACTTAATATCAACAAAGAATTTATTCTTTTGTTGATAAGACATTCCCTTTACAAGGGTCCCCCCAGCAAGATAGTTTGCGATATCGGTAAACCATGGGTACTCATCATTTCCATCAACATACATTAAAGACTCGTCGGGGAATCTATCATTAATATTAGATTCGTTAAGCTTTTCTGCATGTGGGTACTCCAACCTAGATAAATGGTCCGCTGCTACGTTCTCAGCACCACTCTTGTCTTTGATGTCAATATCAAATTCTTGTAGCAGAAGTATCCAACGGATCAATCTGGGTTTAGCATCTTGTTTGTTGAACAAGTACCTAAGGGCATCATGATCGGTGAACACGATGGTCTTAGACAAAACGAAATAGGACCAGAATTTATTAAATGAAAATACGACAGCTAGCAACTCCTTTTCAGTTGTGGTATAGTTTTGTTGAGCTTCATTTAGAGTCTTGCTAGCGTAGTATATTCGTTGGAACTTCTTCTCTCTTCGTTGGCCTAAGACGGCTCCAACCGCATTGTCACTTGCATCACACATCAACTCGAATGGAAGGTTCCAGTCAGGAGCCACCATAATGGGTGCGTTAACAACCTTCTCTTTCAACAAGTTGAATGCTTGTATACATTTAGAACAGAAAACAAATGGGGCATCTTTCTCTAATAGTTTGGTCATTGGACGAGAAATTTTAGAGAAGTCTTTAATGAAACGCCTATAGAAACCGGCGTGTCCTAAAAAACTTCGAACAGATTTGACTGATGTGGGTGGAGGTAATCTGGCAATGGTGTCAATCTTTGCCTTATCAACCTCTATTCCCTTCTTAGAGATTTTATGGCCCAATACAATGCCCTCCTTCACCATGAAGTGGCATTTCCCCCAATTTAAGACCAAATTAGACTCCTTACATCTGGCTAACATTTTGTTCAAATTAGAAAGAAAATGGTCAAAGGAGTCACCAAAAACAAAGAAGTCGTCCATAAATACTTTCATGTAGTCCCCTACCATGTCATGAAAAATAGCTAGCATGCATCACTAAAAAGTTCCTGGAGCATTGCACAATCCAAATGGCATTCTCCTATATGCATATGTACCATAAGGACAGCTGAATGTCGTTTTCTCTTGATCCTCAGGTACTATAGGAATTTGAAAATAACCTGAAAAACCATCAAGAAAGCAGTAGAACATGTTCCCAGATAATCGTTCAATCATTTGATCAATGAAAGGTAGAGGGAAATGATCCTTTCTTGTGGCGTCATTTAATCGCATGTAATCGATACAGACTCTCCAACCAGTCACCATTCTTGTTGTAATCAACTCATTCTTTTCATTGGTGATAATAGTCATACCCCCTTTCTTGGGGACCACGTGCACGGGACTTACCCACGGACTATCGGAGATTGGGTAAATCATCCCCGCATCTAGAAGCTTAATCACTTCCTTTTTCACCACATCTTGAACCTTTGGATTGATTATTCGTTGTGGTTGCACCACTGGTTTGTACTCATCTACCAGAAGGATTTTGTGGGTGCAGTAGGAAGGATCTATACCTTTTATATCAGATATTTTCCACGCAATAGCTTCTTTGTTTGCCTTCAATACTTCAATAAGCTTTTCTTTCTCATTTCCTGTTAAATCAGATGATATAATAACAGTTAGCTTTGATTCGCTTTCGAGAAAAGCATATTCCAAATGTGGCGGAAGGTCCTTGAGCTCAAGATCAGAAGGCTCTTCAAGTGACGTCTTCAGCTTTTCTCCTGTGCCAGTTTTAATCTCCTCCTCCTTGTTTGACCTTGATGAGGGATCATTCTCTAATAAGTATACTAGTTCTTCAAGAACCTCTTCATTACTCATGTTCATATCCTCTCCTCCAATAAAATTGGTGTCAAACAAGTCTTCCTCAAAGATTCATTGAAAATTTTCCTCAACAAGAGGTTCAATTGTATCTATGTAATAAAGAGTGTCGTCTTGCTTTGGAGAATATTTCATGGATTTGTCAATATGAAAGATCACCTCTTGATCATCTACCCGTAGAGTCATTTTCTTCTCATAGACATCTACTAAACAACGAGAGGTGGACAAGAAAGGTTGACCTAGAATGAGAGGAACTTTGCTATCCTCATCCATGTCTAATATGACAAAGTCTACCGGAAACACAAATCGATCAACCTTAACCAACATGTTCTCCACGATTCCTCGTGGATATTTAATCGACCTATCAACGAGTTGAATGGTCATACGTGTCAGTTTTGGTTCACCTAGACCAAGCTTGGCATACATTGAGTAAGGCATCAAATTGATGCTAGCTCCTAAGTCTGCCAAAGCATTATTCACACTTAAATTTTCGATTAGGCATGGAATGGTGAAACTTCTAGGATCAGACATCTTCTTCGGTAATTTGCCATCTAAAATGGCAGAACATTCTTCACTCATTACGACAGTAGACAAATCCTCTAACTTCTTTCTGTTAGTTAGGAGGTCCTTCAAGAATTTCGCATATTTTGGCATTTGTGAAAGGGCCTCAACAAATGGCAAGTTGACATGCAATTGCTTGAATAAGTCAAGAAACTTACCATACTGTTCTGCCTCCTTTTCTTTCTTGTACCTTCCAGGATATGGGAGATTTGGTTCATACGGTTTAAGAGGAGGTTTGACATGTGTTGTGCTCGGAGAGCTTTGGGGTTGCACCTTGTCATTTACCTCTCCGTTTACCAGTTTAACAACATTTTCGTTAGATGGGAAAGGAGGATCAATAGTTTACTTACCACTTCTAGTAGTAACAGCATTCACATGTGCATTCGGATTAGTTTTCGTGTTACTTGGTAAGCTTGTTGGTTGCCTTTGAGACAACATCTTTGACATTTGACTCATTTGGGTTTTCAATTCTTGAATTGAGGCTTGTTGTTCTTTCATGATAGCATTTTTTCCAGCGACGTATTGAGTAATCAATTCCTCAAAATTGGACTTCTTTTCGTTGTGTTGTTGTTGTTGAGATTGTTGGAATGGTGTGCGGTTGGTCTGGTAGAATCCCGGAGGACCTTGCTTGTATGACAAGGTGTTACCGTGCGACCCACCAGCTTGAAAATTTCCTTGTCTTTGGTTTACCGAACAAGCATCCTCAGACAAGCTCATTGGTTTGTCATCACAATCCTTTGTCAAATGAGGACCACTACAACACTCACATCCTACTTGCATAGCGATGGCGGTAGCTGTAACCATTCGTAAAATCCCACAATTATAATAAACTAGCTTATAAAATACTTATCCTTTTCTACGTGTTTTTTTTTTTTTTTTTACTTATCAGATCATAACTACTATTTTATGTGACGTAACTCACATCCTCGATGAACGTGCTCACACGTGAACCAACCTCAACGTACTTAAAGTTTATTCCATATAAACATTTTCATAAAACCTAATGATAACCCATCTGCCACTTTACGTTAATTCGTTAACGTACGTTTAAAACTAAACATATCTTATGTTGATGAAAATAATGTTCTAAAAACGTTATTTATATCTTTCGATTACTTCACGTTTTGAGGATGACAAAATGTGAAATCACGTTACGTTAAAATTAACGTAAACATGTTTTTAATCGGAAGATCCCATTTCTACGCAAATCACTCTAGAACAAATTTACAACTTCACAAATGATCAAAGAAGTGAATTTGTGTTTTGAGACTTCACATTTTAAAGGGACAAAACATTTTTTCAAAAATACACATGACTAATTATTTTTGAATTATTAAGAAATGTTTTAATGGAAAAATAAGTTTGAAAATCACAACAGCTATTTTTCCCCCCAAAATCAGCTCCAACCTTCCCCAAATAAGTTTTCACCAGAAAAGACAAAATTTGGAGCGTCCTAGTCTAGGACGGCTCCACGGTTCCACTAAATTTAGTGGAGCCGTGGCATGTTTAGTAGAGCCGTCCGTACAAAATTTTCTGTAACGTTCAGATTTTTCTTGCCTATAAAAACCAACCCCATTCATAGTTTTTAGGCACCCTTTCACACAGAAAAACTTCTGAGTTTAAACCTCTCACACCTTTCTCTTCTTTAGATCATTTAGATTAGTTTTCTTTTGTTTTAAGAGTGATCCAATCATCCACCAAGAGATCCTCTTCATTCCTCTTCATTAGCAAGAGAAGAACACAAGTATCCAAGTTGATACAAGGTGTTATCATTCCTCTTCATTAGCAAGAGAAGAACACAAGTATCCAAGTTGATACAAGGTGTTATCATTCCTCTTCATTAGCAAGAGAAGAACTCAAGGTATTCAAGAAGATACAAGAGTTATAGTTGTTAGGTTTTTGTAACACTTGTTACAACCTTGTTGTATCATAGCATACATCAAGTTTATTTATCTTTTGTGAGTGAGAGTGATGATCAAGTGTGATCTTATAGAGATAGTGGATATCTCTTAAACCCATTGGGCTTGTGTGATTGATCAAGAAGATCAAGGGTCGATAGATTAGTGTTAGTTGAGAGAGTGTTGATCATTGTGATCGTGTTGAGATATTGGTGATCTCGTGTAGCCATTGGGCTTGATTGATTGGTCACGTGGACCTTGGTAGATTGGTGCTAGCTAAGATTAGCACTCGACATCTAGCTTAGTGTCGGTAATAGGATAAGCGACGTGTATGGTTTTCTCTGCCTGAAGGGAGGTTGTTGATATAGTGTTTGAAACTCTCGAGTGTGGTACTCGGGGAGTGGAGTAGGGCGAAGAAGAGCTTCGTAGCCAAACCACTATAAATCCTTTGTCTCGGTTTGATCTTTCCAACTCTACTCTTTACTTTTATTATTTACCATTTGTTAGCTTAGTGTGTAGTTCATATTGGTGTTGATTGATTACACATAGAGTTCAAATCAAAGTTTCCAATAGCAAACTTTTAAAACAAGATTTTTTAAAAGAAATTAAAACCGGTAAACTATTCAACCCCCCTTCTAGTTTCCCACATCTTATCTAATAGAATATTTATGAAACCCTAAATCATTATAACAACAAATATGAACAACTAAACCCTAAAACACTAAAGTATAACTCATATAAACTAAGGTAAAAGCATCTAAAGCACAAAAACTCTAATTCCACTTTAACTCCCGATAAAACCCTAATTTCATAAAACTATGATTTTATGTAATAAAATCACAAACCCTAAATAATATATATAAGATTTTTATAAAATATCAATGTACAAGTCTTTCAAGCCAAGGTACAAGTCATTAATGCATAAAAACTATATATTAATAAAAATCTCATATTAACCTTAAATATATTCATTTTAAAGCACATTGTCCAAGTATTTCATGCATTAACCTTAGAAATAAATTTCTTAAGCATACTAAATATAAGTACAAGTCCTTAAACCTAGAGTACAAGTATCTAATGCATAAAAACCTAAAATTTAATTTATATTACTTTTTAACTTAATAAAATTTACATATAATTAATATAACTTAAGAAAACATTAAAAATATATTTTTCCCATTTTCTAAACCCTAGTACAACTCTCCTAAGCTTATAGTATTACTCCTTAAAGCACAAATGAGTTTCTTTTGTATTTATATATAAATCAATCGATTATATATATATATATATATATATATATATATATATATATATATATATATATATATATATATATATATATATATATATATATATATATATATATAAACCCTGGAAATTATTTTCTAACTAACACATATTTAAAAACAAACCTTAGACACTAACTACATCTCAAACCCTAATGTACCACTTGACAAAGCCTATGTACCACACCCTAAAGCTCCATTCGAACCACATTTCCTCCCTTCCTTCTTGTCTAGTTCGAATCCAACCCAAAACAAACCAAACCATTTCTTTTTCTAAACCCTAAGTAACCTACATGTTCTTCTCTAAACCCTCCACATCACCCATCTTCTAGAAAAGAGGATACTTGTATGGAGGGGGGTTTTCCACATCACCCTCTTTCCCCCTCCATCCATATGGCATCCAAAGAAGGAGGACACATCTCCTTGTCCCCTATCTTACCTCATAAGAAACCCTAGAATATCATAGAAACCCTAGCTCTCATTTCCTCTATAAATTCGACCCATTTCCTTTCCATATAACTCGACATACAACACAACAGCCCACACACTCATTCTCTACTGATCACACAGCCACCATAAGTTTAAGAAAGAGCCATAAGGAAGCCTAGGAGGAAGAAAAAGCATTGGAGAGCTATTTTGAATCCATACGCCCTATTTATCCCATAATCGACTAACAAATCAAGTAAGTGTAATCAACTCTTTTTCATATATTTTATAAGCTTCAATACTCTTAAAACATGCTATAAAATAATCCCTAATAGAAAGCTAAGGTCAAAGATCTTTAAAATGTAAGTTACATATTAACTTAAGATTAATATATGACAAAATAATACTCTCTATCCAAATTTCCTATTAAACCGACCACGTATAGACTTAGTAGTTTACATATTATTGTAGAAAAAATTAAAACGAAGATTTAGCAATTTGAATCACCTAAAACGAGTAAACGAGTCAAAAGTTATGGCAAATCGAAATTTCCAAAATCTGAAACAAACCATTCTGTAACAGAATACGAAATCACGCGAAATGAGGCATTTCTGGTCTGTTTCGTCGAAAAGTTAAAACACGAAAGTTGTCCGGAATGACGTTTCCTTCAAAAACTCTTTAGACCTCGAGTCCTAAAAACGTACGACGAAGGCTGTGCACTAGGGGCCAGATTCAACTCAAGAATTTTCTGTTTTAGTTTTATTAAACACAGTCCCAATGACCCAATTTTGAACCAACTTTTCGACTACTAAATGACCCCAATAAAATCTGGATTTTGGCCAAGTTATTGACCACATAGCTGTCTAATTTTAGAAAGAAGAACGAGGTAAAAAGGTTGAACGGTTATAAAGTTATCGAGTCCCAAAGATTCTACCCTATCGCTAAAAACCTTGTACTCATTTCAGTTTTGTCAAACTAAGTTCCAGCGACCCAACTTTGGGAATTTATTTCGATACCCAAATGACTTCTAAAAATTACGAAACTTGGCCAATAATAAGACCACCCAGCTAGTTAACCGTAGGAAAAAGAATTTCATAAAAAGATTGAGAAATCACAGAGATATGCGCGTCTAATTCTGCCCCGTTTTCCACTGATGTAGCGCACCCTTAATAAAATGTTTTGAGCAGCATGAGCTCGAATCAAAAATTAATATTTGGTGAAAATGATGTTTATAAGTTAATAATGAGTTGTATAAAAGAAACGTAAAAAGTCTTGTCTTTTCCCGTAATTTATAACGCGTTTTATAAAAACAAGGACGTCGGGTGTAACGACTTGGGTGTCTCAAAGGTATTTTATGTCAAAACTCTAAATGGATTTATAAGCAGGACTTTAATTTCTGTCGACTTGCAACTCAAGAGTAGAAAGTGTCATTTTTTAAACTATAGGGTAGAAACTATCATTTGACCAAAGTTTAGGGGTAAAAGTTGTAATTTTATAAAAGTTGAAGGGTAAAAATTGTCATTTTATGAAAGTTCAGGGGTATAAATTGTCAATATGTGAAACTATAGGGGAGAAAGTGTAACTTTATATATAATTTTTATTATATAATATATATATATATATATATATATATATATATATATATATATATATATATATATATATATATATATATATATATATATATATATATATATATATATATATATATATTTAATAAAAACTAATACGTTTATCTCGATAACAAACGAACAGGAAATAATTAACGAACGAAACAAAAACATTGTTGGATCGATATACTCTAACCAAACTAACTTGTAGCTTGTTTAAGGGTTTAGCAACCTTGGATAAATCCAAAACTACTAATATTGAAACGCTGATATACTTTGTTAAGTATGCGGAATCTACTTCAACAAAGCTAAGAAGAATTAACACAAAACTTTGATTATATTAAACCTTGAACCTGCTTACTTTACACAGATTCACTAACAAACTCTAAACACTAATATCGTACGTACTTCTCTAAATTATGCTTCTAATAATCGTTAAGCATTTGTCTAATTATCGTACGTCTAATGCCAACCTAGGGATCCTTTTATAGGCACAAGGAAAACCCTAGTCGGTTTACAATACTTGAACGACAAGTAATTCTAACTCTAATCTAATAAGAACATTCTAGAATAATAAAATATTCTTTAATCATAATTTGCATAACAGTCCTTCAACGAGCAGCAGTACTTTGACTTGTATTTCAGCAGTACTTTGACTTCCAGAAGTACTTTGATATTCCAGCAGTACTTTAACTTTATAGCCCAACAATCCTCCCCTAACTTGAATTCTACTTGCTTGATTTCAAGTTTCTTTGTAATCTTTGAATATCAATCATCTTTATCTTCAAGGAAAGGTTGTATCTTTGAAGTCTGTCTCGTTGTTGTTTTGTTATCATTAATGCAATCAGTGTCTGCAATCTTTATCAGCAACAATTCTTTTCAGCAACTCATCTTTTCAGCATCATATTTGGCAAAAGGTACATCAGATCTTTAAAGTTTCATACTATTCTCATTACTTCCAGGTGTGTAAACTCCTGTGAGAGGTGAATCATTGAAAACTTAATGGATTTTGATGTCTCTTTACCAAAGCCATTAACTCTGGAGTAGCCAATGTTTAGATTTAATAACCATGGTACATTGATAACCATATGATTTTTAGCAAATCATCAGCTATCAACGGATTTGATTAGTCTTTACCAATAGCCGTTTGCTTTTGGACTAGCTAGTTCTTTTAGTATCATTACCATGGTGAACTAATTACCATACAATGGTTTTCCACAGCCTTTACCACAAGCCATTATCTTGTGGGCTAGCCAACTCTTCACTATCATAGATATGGTGAGTTGAAGACCATACAATTTTTAGTAAATTGTCAACTAAAAACGGATTTGATAATCACATCAGAGCCGTACCCTCATGATGAGTCAAACTCTTTCTTGTTTACTTAAACATGGTGAGTTGAATACCATTTGTTGCTGTTTAAATCTTTGTGCTTCAAAATGTTTTTGCACTTTTCAAAAATCACTGATTTTATCAAAAGACTTTACTGGTTTCATGCTGCAAGTAGTACTTTGAGAAAGTACTGTTTGTCAATCAATACTTTTAAATAAAGTACTTATGTTTCAAAAGATTTATATTATAAATATCATACCAGTTGTTATGAATCAATCTTCAGCTAGCATTGTCCATTTGATGAACAATCCAATCACCATCAGTGCAGTTTCACTTTCTTCTTCCACTTCCATGCCATGATCTAGCATTCTGATCATCAGATCTCTAGTAAGTGGATATCTTTGCTCTGCTTGCATGTGGATCATTGTTCCATCTTCTAGCTCCAAAACATGTATTCCTACTGATTCAAAGAACCTCCATCTGTTAATTTCCCAATCCTCTTGATTTTCCCAGAGAGCACTATCACTTGTCTCTTCTGTTTCCCAGATGGTTGTGAGGTCTCCTAGCAGAACCAAACCCACTCCTTGTGGTGGAATATGTTCAAAATAAGTCTGCACTTGTAGATATAGCTGAAGCAAATCCTCTCTGTCTATCAGATGTAAAATATCCCATAACAAGTTGAATACTCTAAAGCTTCCATTCTGTCTATGAAATATCAAGTAGTCCCCTTCGTGTGAATCTACAACTGAGAATGTAGAAATCTTGGACTTCTTGTCTGCAACTTCTTTTGATTTTGGATGCTCAAAGTCAACAACTCTCAAGTAATTTCTTAGCTCATCAGCTGTGTCTACTCTTAATTCAATAGAATCCTTGAGCTTCTTTGATGGCTGTTCATTAGTTGTTGTTCTTTTCCTCTTTGAGATAAGCCATCATAGAATTTCTTTCTTAATTCAATAAAATCTTTTCAAAGTACTGCTATACATTCAGCAGTATCTACAAGAGAAACTTTTCAAAATACTGCTTACTATAGGAAACCTTTTAATCATAGTAGAGGATTTGGGAATATGGAGCGAAAATTATGTTATGTATGCTATAGTCCTGATCATTTGATTAAGCACTGTGACTTACACTCAGATTATTTAAGTCAGTTCCCAAAGAATAGACCTGCCCATCATAAGCCTAAGGAGAATAGACCTGCCAATTATAAGCCAAGGGAGACTAAACCAGTTTGGAATCACTCAAATAGGGTTAACCATAGTAATTTCTCTAAAGACTATAGGTACCCTCACCAGAAAAGACCTTTTTCCAAACCACCAGTACCCTCAAGTGCTGGTAAGTCTCAAGCAGTACCTTCTAAAAGTACTGCTAGGTTTTCACCCAATCATGGTACTGCTAATACTTTTACACATGTAAGACCTAAGAGGTTCCATTCATATAAACCTAGAAGGACTTACACATCATATAGAGTACCTAGATCTGAGAAACCTAAAGTCAAACGTCACTGGGTTAAGAAAGAAAGTACTGTTGGGGAACAACCAGTACTTTCACATGATAAGGGTGAAACGGGGAGTGTTGTTGAAAATACAACACAGGACATGGGACCAAAGCAAATAATCATTGACCATGCCTTCAAAACCAGTGGAGATTACATACTGAAAGAATTCAAGTATGTCACTCCACAAGGGGAACACAAGTCAGTAATTGCTTGGGTTCCTAAAAGAAACTAACCCTTTTCTTTTACTGTGCAGGGCAACCCAGAGGAGGAGCTTAAAGATCATATTATTGTTGATAGTGGTTGCTCTGGCAGCATGACAGGGGACAAGGAGATCCTGTCAGATTTTAAGGCATATTATGGAGGAAGAGTTGCATTTGGTAATGATCCTGATGGAGGGAGAATCACTGGCAAAGGAACCATCAAGGCTGGATGTATTGACTTTGAGAATGTTAGATATGTGAAAGAGCTCAAGTTCAACCTTTTGTCAGTATCTCAGATCTGTGATAAGAAGTATCCTATTCTGTTCACTGATACAGAATGTCTCATTCTCTCTCCTGAATTCAAGTTTGTTGATGATCACTTGGTAACACTGAAAGTACCAAGAGCAAATGATGTGTACAATTTAGACTTGAAGAGTCTCAATTCTGCTGGAACAGCAACATGTTTAGTAGCAAAGGCAACACTTGAAGAAGCACATCTATGGCATAGAAGATTAGGTCATGTGAATTTCAAAAACATCAACAAGTTAGTCAAAGGCAATTTAGTTAGAGGTTTACCTTCCAAAACATTCAAGACTGATCATTCATGCTTAGCTTGCAAGAAGGGTAAACAACATAAAGCTTCATGCAAAAAGCTTGAGGAAAGAGATATTAGAGAGCCTTTGGAGTTGCTGTACATGGATTTGTTTGGGCCTGTCTCTGTTGAAAGCCTAAACAAGAAGAAGTATTGCTTAGTCATAACTGATGATTGCAGCAGATTTAGTTGGGTCTTTTTCTTGGGATTCAAGGATGAAACTTTTGATGCTATTCATGATCTAATAATAGCCCTTGAAAATCAGTTAAGACTCAAGGTTAGAGGTATTAGATGTGATAATGGGACAGAATTCAAGAACAAACTTATGGATGAGTTTTGTGCTAAGAAAGGGATCAAGAGGGAGTTTAGCATTGCTAGAACTCCACAGCAGAATGGTGTTGCAGAAAGAAAAAACAGAACCTTGATAGAAGCAGCAAGAACAATGCTTGCAGATTTTTTACTACCTATTCACTTTTGGGCCGAAGCTGTAAGTGCTGCTTACTATGTTTTGAATAGAGTGTCAGTTACTAAACCTCAAATAAAGACACCCTATGAGTTGCTTATGGGAAAGAAACCTAATGTTCGTTTTATGAAACCTTTTGGCTGTCCTCTGACTATTTTGAATACCATTGATTCTCTGGGAAAATTTGATGGTAAGTCAGATGAAGGATACTTATTGGGTTATTGTACCACTAGCAAAGGATTTAGAGTGTACAATAGGGCCACCAAAAGAGTACAAGAATGTCTTCATGTTGAGTTTTTAGAAGATAAAGAAAACAAGAAAGGTAAAGGTCCTGATTGGATTTATGATCTTGATCTTAAGTTGACTCCTTCTATGAATTATGTACCTGTTAGAGAAGAAAATCAAGTTGTTCACAAAGAAGATGTTCAAGAAGACTCCCAGTACATTGTTCATGGAGTCAATGTTAGACCAGAAGATGTTCCTGATGAAGAACCTGCTGTGATTGAAAAGGAACAAAGTACTGCTCAACCAAACTATACAGTGTCTGATGACGATCAAGCCATACAAGATGAACTTAATCGAATGTTTTTTCAAGAAACTATAGCAAACTCCTATGAAGATGAACAAAGGAGAGCTTATGATGCTGCAAAGAAAAAGGGTAAATTAACAGATACTGCTAACAGTACTTTTGATCAAAGTACTGATGATCCTTTTGACAGTACTTCTAGTATGATAGAACCATCAAATTGGAGCAATGCTGATGATTCCCATGTTGATGATGATGATTTGGATAATGCTAACATTCCTGGGTTAGAAGATATTGATGAGGAGCTTAATCCTGAAGGTATTTTCTCAAATTCCAATGAAAGTCCTGACTTCACAAATTTGGGATTTGATCTTCCAGTTCCACCAACTCCTACATTGAGAGTTCATAAAGCTCATCCTCAAAGTAATATCATTGGATCACCCTCTTCAGGAGTGGTTACAAGAAACAAAGCTAGAGGTCTCTCTAAGCAACATACTGCTTTACTTAGCTTTGTTTATAAACAAAATAGGCTGAATCACAAGGATCAACAAACATGCCTGTTTGCTTGTTTTTTATCTCAAGATGAACCCAAGAAGGTAGCTCAAGCTTTAACTGATGAAAGTTGGGTTGAAGCTATGCAAGAGGAGCTTCTACAATTCAAGCTTCAAGATGTCTGGGTATTATGTGATCTACCAGATGGCAAGAGAGTGATTGGAACAAGATGGGTTTTCAGAATTAAAAGAGATGAAAGAGGGAATGTTATCAAGAATAAAGCTAGATTGGTTGCACAAGGATATCGCCAAGAAGAAGGAGTATATTATGATGAAGTGTTTGCTCCTGTTTCAAGAATTGAGGCTATAAGGTTGTTTCTTGCCTTTGCTTCATACATGGGATTTCCTGTATACCAAATGGATGTCAAGAGTGCCTTTCTTTATGGCACAATCACTGAGGAAGTTTATGTTAAACAACCTCCTGGTTTTGAAGATCCTGCACATCCAAACAAAGTCTACAAAGTTATCAAGGCTCTGTATGGCCTTCATCAAGCCCCTAGAGCTTGGTATGAGAGACTCTCCAACTTTCTCTTGCAACATGGTTATAGGAGAGGTGCCATAGACAAGACTTTGTTTATTAAGAGAGACAAGAAGGACATTATGTTAGTCCAAGTGTATGTGGATGATATTATCTTTGGAGCCACAAAACAGTCCATGGTGAAAGAATTTGAAGAACTTATGCAGCGGGAGTTTCAAATGAGTTCCATGGGTGAACTTACTTTCTTTTTGGGGCTTCAAGTTAGACAAACAAGAGATAGAATCTTCATTAATCAAGAAAAGTATGTTGCAGACATACTTAAAAGATTTGACCTTCCAACTGTCAAGCCTGCCACCACACCCATTGATAACAATAAACCATTAGGCAAAGATGAAGATGGACAAGCTGTGGATGTAAAGCTTTACAGATCAATGATTGGTTGTCTTATGTACTTAACTGCATCAAGACCTGACATCATGTTTGCTGTATGCTTATGTGCAAGATATCAGGTTACACCCAAAGTTTCTCACATGAATGCAGTTAAGAGGATTTTTAGATATCTCAAGCATCAACCAAAGTTAGGATTATGGTATCCTAAGGAGTCACCTTTTCACTTGGAAGCTTTTTCAGATAGTGATTATGCAGGAGATTACTATGATAGAAGATCAACCAATGGTGGATGTCAATATCTTGGAAGAAGATTAGTCTCATGGCAATGTAAGAAGCAAACAATTGCAGTAACCTCCTCTACTGAAGCAGAATATGTTGTTGCTGCAAGCTGTTGTGGACAAGTTTTGTGGATGCAGAATCAGCTCTTGGATTATCGATACAACTTCAAGAATACTCCTATCAACATTGATAATGAGAGTACCATCTGTATTGTGAAGAATCCAGTGTACCATTCCAAGACCAAGCATATTCAGATTAGGCATCACTTCATTCGAGATTGTTATGAGCACAGACTTATCAATGTGGTCAAAGTTCACACAGATGACAATGTAGCTGATCTACTCACAAAGGGATTTGATGTTTCAAGATTCAACCACTTAGTTGTGAGCATTGGGATGATTAACTACTAGGCTACATTTGAGGGGAGGCTTTAGTATTAGTTAATATACTTTCTTACTGTTCTAACTGACAGTATTGGTTTTTAGTATTAGTTTAGTACCTATGTTGTATTTGAGGGGAGGCAACATAGTTATTAGTTAGAACTTATGCATGCGCCATTTATAAGTTCTTGGATTAGTTTGAAGTATTGGTTTGTGGATAAGTGGATGGAAAGTACTGCTTTGTTATTTAAAGTACTGGTTCTGCAAAGTACTGCTTCAACGTACTGCTTTGAAGGGTACTGCTTATGTGGAAGTACTGCTTACGTGGAAGTACTGTTCCAACGGTCAAAAAAGTGGGGTTACAGTCATTTCAATTTTTACGACGGGGATAATAGTCCATAACAACGGTAACTTTATTATTTTGGCTTTGATTTGTTTCAATCCTATCCAAAATACTCTCACCTTTTCACCGACTATTACTCTCAACTTAATCCGTAACCACTCATATAATCTTCTACACCAATCTTTCTCACGCAAAACACTTACAAACCGCATCCCTCTATACGCTACATCATGGCTAATCGCATCACAATAAGCAAACACAACATGATCGCCAATTTAGATAAAACAGGGGATAACATTGACTTTCATGCGATCATCGATTTCTTGACTGGGTCTTCAATCAACTATTCTCTTTTAGTTGATCCTGATGTTATCGGCCCATGGATTCAAGACTTTTGGGCTACTGCAAAGGATGAGGATGATTCTTTAATTAGGGCTAAAGTTGCAGGAAGAACAATTCGGATTTTTGAAGCCACTATTAGGGATGCTTTGATGTTTAATGATGAAGGAGGAGCTGTTCGTTTTGATGAACAAGTACTTTGGGACACATTAAGGGATAAAGGATATGAGGGAGATCTTACAACATTGACTTTCCAGAAGCCTTTGTTCTGTCCTCATTGGAAGTACCTAATCCATCTATTACTTCACTGCTTAAGTCCCAAGAGTACTTCTTTTGATCAATTTGGTCAAAATATTGCATCTGCTTTAGTGGGTTTGGCTACCAATCAACAATTCAACTTTTCAAGACTTATTCTTGATGGTATGCTTTTACACATTATTAAAGGTAAACCATTCTTGATGTACCCTAGGTTTGTTCAATTATTCGTGAACAAACAGCTTGAGGATGTACCTAAACCTCAGAGTTTTTTACCCACTGTCAAACTTCCACCAAAGGTGTTTACTTTTATATCCAAGAAGGGTGTCAAGTTTTCTGGAAGAATTACACCTTTAACTGTTCATATATTGGAAGTGGCACAAGCAGTTAGGGATGCAGAGCAAGAGCAAGAAGAATCCTCTGTATCATCAAGTAATGAGCATCCAGCTTCAAGAGAAGTTAGTGTTTCTCAACATACTGCTTCTCAACATACTGCTCACCATACTGTTTCATCTCCACTTGCTGAACCTTCTCCACAAAGTGCTGCTCAGGAGAATTCAACTAACGATGAGACTCAACCACCAACTCCCAATGATTATACTTCCACAGATGGGCATCAAACATCTGGAGGAGATGAGGGAGTGGTTGAGGGTGTCTTGACCAACTATGAGCTTGCAAGGGAATTAAGGAGGCTCAAGAAGGTAACTGAGGATCAAGCTAATCAGATACTGGATTTGAAAAGAAAGTTTAGACGATTAAAGAGGTTTGTTTGGCCATTAGTAAAGCATCACAGGTTGTGGGTAAAGTCACAGAAGAAGACTGGTCAGCACTCAAAGAAGTCTAAGTCAAAGAAAAGAAAGATCAACAAGCAGTCTTCATTCCAATTGGGGAGGAATTTAGAGAATTTGAATGAAGATGCTGGACTCAATAAAGATGCTAGATTTATTGATGATACTCAGATGACACCACTTGACGATATTCCTCATGAAGATACTGTTGAGAGGAAAAGTGATGAAACAGAGCAGATCAACATTGAAGATGCTACTGTTGAAGTAAAAAGTGGTGATACTGAGGAAGTGGATTTGGAAGGAACTGATGCTGAAAGTACTGCTCTTCAAGGTACTACTCATCAAGGAACTGTAAGACAATTTCTGATTACACCAAGGACACTAGACTTTGAAGAAGATGTTGGTCCTTCCAATCCAGCTCAGGAAGAAGATGTTATAGCTCATACTAACAGTGATGATGAAACTATTGCTGACATTATGATTAATATGTCAAGACAAAGAGGCATCAGCATTCCTGGAGTTGAACAACAACTTCATGTCTCTTCTCAACCTACCCAGGAGTTAGATCCAAAAGACAAAGGTAAAGGGATCATGGTAGAAACTAAGAAGAAGAAGAAGCTCATCTTGAAAGATCTAAGAGCTATTCAGGATGCTAAAAATGAGGAAGCTGCAAGGAAATTACAGTCTGAATTAGATGCTGAAGAGTCAAGGAAACTTATTGATGCGCGTGATGTGTCGTTGCGGTTTAGCAGTTTTAATGCCTACTCAAGTTTTAAATTTATATTTAGCCGACTTATCAATAACACACACACTTAACGAGCAGTGTACCCGGTCAGTATGAAGATAATGGTAAGTAGAGTGTCGATCACTAAGAGTGGAACGTATAATCTCGTTAATCTAATCAGTATTTTAATATCCTAACGCAAGGGGGTTTCAGCCTGAGAGACTGGCACAGTTTTATTTGCAATTAAATAATAAAATAAACAAATAGGCACGAATCAGCAAGTAGCACACACGTACACAGATAGATACTAGAGACAATAAGAGGGCTGTCCTTATGATTAAGTAGATTGTCACTTGTTTTATTGATAGCTTTATATGAAGTGTATGTAATTAACCCTTTCTCGTTGGTCCTATTCTCATCGGCGAGTAAACCCTTAATGACGACTTATGTCTAAAAGTTATTCCTAAGTGATCAATTTAGAAACAACCGTGGGAGCCACACCTTGTCCCGCAGTCGGGTGCCCGCAAGCCACTAATAAACACAGAGGTGGTCAATGCACTAATAAGTAGTAACCAAAGACATCAACATATAAACTTTAATTGATGGGAAAGCAAGTATTAAAGGGAGTGCAATCTTTCCGTTGTCACATTACACAAGCCACCAATCCTGATGAATTAAAGTTTGCTAAAACAATAAAACAAAACTACTTAATGAATTAAATACATGCAGCACCTTCTTACAGCTCTTGTATCTTCGATTTGGGTGTGTCTTGTGCTGCCTTCTTGACTGAATTCGTCCTTCTCTTCTGTTCGGTCTTTAGGTTTTCGAACTTCCGAATCTCCGAACTTTTTAATGCGTCTGGTCTAAGGGGTATTTATAGTTTGTGTCTGAGGGAAGATGCGGCGCATCTACTTAAGTAGATGCGGCGCATGTACTTAACTTCGCGTGGGGTCCAAGATTATAATATTCAGGAATATTCGTACACCGCCAGTAGATGCGGCGTAACTCTTTATTAGATGCGGCGCATGTCCTCTTGTATCTTGGATCGTATCTGGTGATATCTTGATAGAGATGCGGCGCATGTTGATAGTGAGATGCGGCGCATCTGGAGCAGAATTGACTTGATCTTGTCCATGTCAGTAGACTTCCACTTTATGTATGTTTTGCTCCATTATTAGTCCAAAATCGCCAAGTTTCACCAAATGCTTGTTTTTACCTGAGAATTACAAAAGTAAACAATTAAGTATCAATCCTCATACATAATATAGTAAAACAAGTCAAATAAATAGGATAAATGATAGTAATAAAATGTACTTATTTGAGTTCATCAAATATCCCCCCACTTGAACTTTACTTGTCCCCAAGTAAACCTTAGATTAAATCTCATGAAAATGTATCCTAAAAGATGTTAGGATTTATTTTTATATTTAAGCATGTATTCGTTCATTTCATAATCACACAACTAAACACTTAACGAATTAGAAGTAAAATAAAATAAGTCGATAAAAGCAAACCTAATCGTTTAACTGTCCAGTCGCGACGAATATTCTATCATAAGCTTGGCAAGTATACACATCTCCACCACTAAAGCTAAGGAATAACAAGTCTAAAGCGGTAAAAAGGGTTTTTTAGGCTTAAGGGTTAATTATTCTTATTTACACTATCGATCTCAAATTCCAGAAAAGGCGACAAAATCACAAATACATGATCGAATCCACGAACACGATACTTGCAATTGCTCAAATCCTTAACTCGAATAGGCTAAAGATAGGTCCAAACTTCACCAATAATAATATATCAAAAAGGGCGACAAAATCATAAATACATAGCCGAATCCACGACTACGATACTTAAGATTGCTCAAATCCCTAATCTCAATAAATCAAAGGTTTGGTTGGATAAAGAATAGTAAAGGGTATGGATAATTTTTTGGGATATAAATTGGTGTAAAAATAAAAAAATAAACAAAAACAAATAAATTAAAATCCTAAGTGTGGTTAATCACTATCCCAACCATCCCATGAATAAGACTCATATCATTGAATAACTCACGCTTTAACACTTGAAACACACGCTTTAGGTAGACACGAATTATACTCAACAAAATCTTAATCAAAGAATAATCCTTAATTGGCATTCCCATAACTGCCAATTCCCATTCAATCCATAGATATAATACAACAAATAGTGGCCATATGAACCATTTACATAACTCTACATCGTTGGCTTAAAATAAGCATCCAACTCTTTTTTCTTTCTTTTTCTTTTCTCATTTTTTTTCGATTTTTTTTTTTTTTTTTTTTTTTTTTTTTTTTTTTTTTTTTTTTTTTTTTTTAACTTGAAACATAAACATAGATGTGTAAAATTTCACCACATCACTATAACTTTCTTTCCGGATAATTTTTCCATACTTTTCATAACTTCAGAAATAATGGTAAATAGTGAAAGTAGTAAACACACACGAAAAATAAACTCCAAAATATACAATATTTACTTTCACTCCAATTGCATTGTGCAATTTCCCGACCTAACCATAGATAATGAATTACGCACGCGAACACAGGTAATGTAAGGAAACACACTCTGCCTATAGCAATTAACCAACCACGGATTCTAATCTACAGGGTAGGCTAAGGTTTAAGGTGTAACGAAACATTTTAAACATAGGTGTAAGAAACGAAAGGAATGGCTCTGAGTGTTTTTCTAGGGGTATCTTACTCTAAAAGTGAGAGTAACAAAAGGTTTTATACGGGGGTTAACTAACCAGTGTAGTTAGCTAATAACACATAACATATAAAGGCTTTTTGGGTGTAATCCTAGAATTTTACCAAGTTAGACAAGTCATTCCAATTATATCAATAATACTCATTATGGTGGTCTCGAATAGTATACAAGCCAAGTTCTAAAGTTTACAAGTCACCGGCACACTCATAGATTTGTGAATTTTGGAAAAATCACAATTTTTGAAAATAACGTCATGTGTGCAGTTATGCAACTTAGATCTTAAACAAAAACATGCTAAAAAAATTTTAAGTTTGATATATTAAGCACAATTTAAGCATAATTTTTGAAAAAGTTTAGGACAAGTAAGTGTTAAGTGTTCTAATTCTCCTATCCCCCCACTTAAGTTAAACAACGTCCTCGTTGTTTGTATAAAAGGTTAAAAACTGGAAAATAAAAAGAATTAGAACAGAAAAACTCCCCTGAGATTTGCTCGGTATGATCCTCCATTAGTATATGAGCAAAAATCATCTTTCTTGTGGATTAGAACGTTAAAGCTTCATGCTTGATGTATTCACAGGAAATTCAGGAAACTATAATACCACCAACACTTTAAAACACACCTAAGATAAGAAAGGTTCAACTTGCATAATACATTAGTAGTTAGGTAAAAATAAAACTCAAAAATTAAAACTGAAAATCATCAGGTCAGTCGATGCGCCGTATCCTATTGAAGAAGATACGCCGTATCGAGCCTGGAATAAATACGGATCAGAATAAAGATGCGCCGCATCCTTAACCAGGGATGCGCCGCATTAAAATAACTGATAAAAAGTTTTAAAGTCGAAAATAAAAATGCAGAAAAATAAAATAAGATATGACCATTGCAGAGGATGCGTCGCATCTCGGAATTGAGATGCGCCGTATCTTCGTGCGGCCTGGACTGACTCGACACAGAAAACAGAATAATAAAAGATAAATCCGGGTTGTCTCCCGGTCAGCACTTGTCTTTATTCCAGAGTCTTCAAGTTAGACTCACGTTCAGCTCTTTAATTCATTACGTCGGGCTCAAACTCCACCACCTCGCTCTCATTATCCTCAATTTTATTATCAAAGTATTTCTTCACACGTTGACCGTTTACTTTGAATATATAACCATTTTTATCGCATATTTCAATTGTTCCGTATGGATACACTTTCTTGACAACGAACGGACCCGTCCATCTTGATTTAAGTTTACCAGGATACATCTTTAATCTAGAATTAAATAGTAGCACTCTCTCTCCGATAGCAAACGTTTTATCCCCACGTAACCTCGAGTCATGCCATCTTTTAGTTCTTTCTTTGTAGATCTTAGTATTCTTGTAGGCCTCATCTCTTAGTTCATAGAGTTCGTTAAGTTCCATGAAACGGTTTTTCGTTGCAGCTTCCATATCCATATTACAATTCGTTAAAGCCCAATACGCACTTTGTTCAATTTCGACCGGTAGGTGGCATGCTTTTCCGTATACAAGACGGAATGGAGTGCATCCCGTCGGTGTCTTATAGGCTGTACGGAATGCCCATAAAGCATCATCCAACTTATCAGACCACCCTTTAGGATTATAACCAGTCGTTTTTTCAAGAATTCGTTTTATAGCTCTATTGGTTACTTCAGTTTGACCATTTGATTGAGGATGGTATGCGGTGGAAACCCTATGATACACTCCATATTTCTGCAAGGCTCTTCCAAGATGGTGATTACAAAAGTGTGTTCCCCTATCACTAATCAATGCTTTAGGAATTCCAAACCTAGAGAACAAACCTTGTAAAAATTTAAGTACTACCTTGCTGTCGTTTGTTGGAGATGCTTGCGCTTCTACCCATTTTGATACGTAATCAACAGCAACCAAAATATATTTATTACCTTTAGATTCAGGAAACGGTCCCATGAAGTCTAATCCCCATATGTCGAAAACTTCACATACCTGGATATAGTTTTGCGGCATTTCGTTCCTTGATGTAATATTTCCAGATCGTTGACACGCATCACATCCTTTTATATAATCTTTCGCATCCTCCAGCACAGTGGGCCAATAAAATCCCGCGTCAAGAATTTTTCTTCTTGTGACGACTGTACCGTGATGCCCCCCTGTTGGCCCTGAATGGCAATGTGCCAATATTGCAGGAATGTCATCACCATCTACGCATCTTCGTATAATATTGTCAGGACATAATTTAAAGGCATAAGGTTCATCCCAAATATACTCGCTAGAGCGAGTTATAAACCTCCTTTTCTCGTCGGATGTTAGTCCTTTTGGAATTTCATTTGCAACAATAAAGTTTATAAAATCGGCGTACCATGGTCCATTATTATTGCTCTTAATTCCTACCATCATAAGGTGTTCATCAGGGAAGTCATCAGCTATTTCCCTTTCGTCAAGCACCTCCATATCAGGGTTTTCAAGTCTAGATAAGTGGTCAGCAGCTAGATTCTCGGCACCCTTTTTATCTTTAATTTCAATATCGAATCCTTGGAGCAATAAAACCCACCTAATAAGCCTTGGCTTGGCATCCTGTTTATTGAACAAATACTTCAAAGCAGAATGGTCAGTGTAAACCACAGTTTTTGATAATATAAGATATGATCTAAATTTATCGAATGCAAAAACTACTGCTAGAAGTTCTTTTTCCGTGGTTGTGTAATGTTCTTGGGCATTATTCAATGTTTTGCTAGCATAATAGATTGGCTTAAATTTCTTATCCATCCTTTGGCCAAGTACAGCTCCAACAGCATAATCACTAGCATCACACATTAGTTCAAAAGGTAAATTCCAATCTGGCGAAATTATAATAGGTGCGGAAGTTAGTTTTTCTTTAAGTATATTAAATGCCTTTTTGCAATCATTAGAAAAATCAAACTTCGCATCTTTTAGTAATAATTGGGTCATAGGCCTAGATATCATTGAAAAATCCTTTATGAACCTACGGTAAAATCCAGCATGCCCTAAAAAACTTCTAACACCTTTAACATTAGTGGGGTAAGGTAGTTTAGCAATTACATCAATTTTAGCTTTATCAACTTCTATACCTTTCCCAGAAATTTTATGCCCTAACACAATTCCCTCTCTAACCATAAAGTGACATTTTTCCCAATTAAGAACAAGGTTAGTTTCTTCACACCTAGCAAGCATTCTATCAAGTTTAAAGAGACAATCATTAAATGAGTTACCGAACACCGAAAAGTCGTCCATGAAGACTTCCATAAAGTCTTCTACCATATCATGGAAGATAGCCGTCATACAACGTTGAAAAGTAGCAGGGGCGTTGCATAGTCCGAACGGCATTCTCCTATAGGCGAAGGTTCCATAAGGGCAGGTGAAAGTCGTCTTCTCTTGATCCTCGGGGGCAATGGGTATTTGGAAGAAACCTGAAAAACCATCCAAAAAACAATAATAATCATATCCTGATAGTCTTTCTAACATTTGATCAATAAATGGAAGAGGGAAGTGATCTTTTCGCGTAGCATCATTGAGTTTGCGGTAGTCGATGCAAACTCTCCATCCGGTAACAGTTCTTGAAGGGATTAGCTCATTGTCGTCATTGAGTACTACCGTCATTCCTCCTTTTTTTGGTACAACGTGGATAGGACTGACCCACGAACTGTCGGAAATTGGGTAGATAAGTCCGGAGTCAAGTAACTTTACGATTTCATTTTTTACCACATCTTGGACTTTTGGATTTAAACGCCTTTGAGGTTGGATAGTTGGTTTGAATTCATCTTCCATAAGGATTTTATGTGTACAAAATGACGGGCTAATTCCCTTAATATCAGACATACTCCATGCTAATGCTCCTCTTCGTTTATATAGTACCTGCAATAGAGACTCTTTTTCTTTTGGCGTTAAGTTAGATGCAATAATAACGGGTGTATTAGTATTTCCGTTTAAATAAGCATATTCCAAAGTAGAAGGAAGATCCTTAAGCACAGGTTTAACATTATTAATTTCAGTAGCACTAGCGGAATAAACCTGTTCTTTAATCATATCGTTGCTGTCATCAGATAGATGCGCCGCATCGAGGTTTTCGATGCGCCGTATCTCATTACATACAGCAGAATCAGCAGCGAAATTATAATCAATAGCATTCTCATCAACTTGATCTTCTATAGCAATTGTGTTTTCTAAATTTTTAAGCAGAAAAGAATCAAGCAAATTATTTTTTAACAATCTCTGAGTAAATTGATTAATCGTGTCGTCAGAAACATCGATATTATAGCATTCATCATCATCGGAATTATCTTTACTCATAGATTGTTCCATGTTAAATTCAACCTCATCTTTTCCTATGGTAAGAGTTATTTTTTTATTAAAAACATCAATCATGGCCCTAGCAGTGGCTAAAAATGGTCTCCCTAATATTATAGGAGTTCTAGAATTTTCAGGCATATCGAGGATAACGAAGTCGATAGGTAATTCAAATTTATCAACTTTTATTAATATATTTTCCGCTATTCCTAATGGGTATTGTATGGACCTATCAGCTAGTTCTAAGCACATCCTAGTAGGTTTTGGTTCACCAAGACCTAATTTATCATACATAGAAGAGGGCATAAGACTTATACTAGCTCCTAGGTCGGCTAAGGCATTTTCAATATGCAAATTTTTAATTTGACAAGGAATAGTGAAACTCCCTGGATCTTTTTCTTTAGACGGAAGTTCGTTGAGCAATGCCGCAGAGCTTCTTTTTCCCATTGTTACGGTGCAAGCCTCTTCGAGTTTAGACTTGTTTGTAAGCAGGCTCTTCAGATATTTAGCATATTTTGGCATTTGCACTAGGGCTTCCATAAATGGTATACTAAGCTGCAGCTGCTTGAGATTCTCCAGGAATTTCTTTTGATAGGCATCTTCTTTCTCTTTCCTTGCCCTGTGTGGGAAAGGTGGTGTTGATCGTTTAGGTTCAACAGAAGGTTCTTTTCTAGTCACAGGTTCTGGATCAGTCTCTTTAGGTTGCTCTTGCTCAGGTGATAAAGATTCAGGGGAAATTTTGTTTGTACTGTCATCCTCGGGCGTCTCTCCGATTTGAAAGGTTGACTTTCCGCCTCTAGTTGTAATTCCTTTCAGATCGTGTCTTACCAAAAGAACCTTGTTAAGCACCGTTGACAATTGGTGCACTTCAATTGCCAAACCATTGATCATATTGTTTTGTTCCTTTAGTAAAAGCTCATGACTGCCTTTGAATTCGGTGATAAAGTTCCTTGCTTCATGATGTTCTTGTTCATTGGCTTGAGCGATTAGTACCGCAAACTCTTCCATAGTAAGGCTTCTTTGGGGTCTTCCGAACCAGTTGGAGAAAATATCGAACATTGTGCCTGAAAATTAAGAACAAGAAGATTTCAAAGTAAAAGCTTCCAAGCATAAGGGTAAGTCAGAATATTTTCCGTTCGGAAATTAGAAAAGAATAAAAGTTGCTGATGTCTGCAGACGATGCGCCGTATCCAAAAAGTTGGATACGCCGTATCTTATAATCGTTAAAATTAAATCAGACTTTTATCCAGAAAATAGATACGCCGCTTAGAATTTATGAATGCGCCGTATCGAATTAATTAATCAAAAATCAGTTTATCTAATTAAAATTAAATGCGTCGTATTAACGAAAGTTAATGCGCCGTATTTTCGTTACGTTTAAAAATAAAAGATTTTTGATTCAGTAAGATGCGCCGTATCGACGGAAATCGATACGCCGTATTTGTTTAATAATTCGCAAACTGTTTTTAATTAAAATAATAGATACGCCGTATCTTCAAAAGAAGATGCGTCGTATGGCGTTAACGTTTAGAAAAAAATTTTTATCAAAACAGATACGCCGTATCTACAAAAGCAGATGCGTCGTATTACTTTATCGCTTAGAAAAATTTTCTTGTTAAAAACAGATACGCCGTATCTTGGGGAAAAGATGCGTCGTATCGAATTAATTAAACGCGTTGTATTAAAAAAAAATTAAACGCAATACGCCGTATCTGAGAGATCAGATGCGCCGTATCGTTTGATTTAGCACAGTACAACGATAGCAGAACAGAAAAATACGAAAAATAAAAATAAAAATTAAACACACGAAACAAAAAATAAAACACACAAAAATAAAAACAAAAGCAAACAAATAACACACAATACAACAAATATGCAAAATAGTACAATGATGCAATTTAATCTAATAAAAAGAAAAACCTAATTAAAATACTAATCAAATTAACAGAAAATAACAATTCACTCCCCGGCAACGGCGCCAAAAAACTTGATGCGCGTGATGTGTCGTTGCGGTTTAGCAGTTTTAATGCCTACTCAAGTTTTAAATTTATATTTAGCCGACTTATCAATAACACACACACTTAACGAGCAGTGTACCCGGTCAGTATGAAGATAATGGTAAGTAGAGTGTCGATCACTAAGAGTGGAACGTATAATCTCGTTAATCTAATCAGTATTTTAATATCCTAACGCAAGGGGGTTTCAGCCTGAGAGACTGGCACAGTTTTGTTTGCAATTAAATAATAAAATAAACAAATAGGCACGAATCAGCAAGTAGCACACACGTACACAGATAGATACTAGAGACAATAAGAGGGCTGTCCTTATGATTAAGTAGATTGTCACTTGTTTTATTGATAGCTTTATATGAAGTGTATGTAATTAACCCTTTCTCGTTGGTCCTATTCTCATCGGCGAGTAAACCCTTAATGACGACTTATGTCTAAAAGTTATTCCTAAGTGATCAATTTAGAAACAACCGTGGGAGCCACACCTTGTCCCGCAGTCGGGTGCCCGCAAGCCACTAATAAACACAGAGGTGGTCAATGCACTAATAAGTAGTAACCAAAGACATCAACATATAAACTTTAATTGATGGGAAAGCAAGTATTAAAGGGAGTGCAATCTTTCCGTTGTCACATTACACAAGCCACCAATCCTGATGAATTAAAGTTTGCTAAAACAATAAAACAAAACTACTTAATGAATTAAATACATGCAGCACCTTCTTACAGCTCTTGTATCTTCGATTTGGGTGTGTCTTGTGCTGCCTTCTTGACTGAATTCGTCCTTCTCTTCTGTTCGGTCTTTAGGTTTTCGAACTTCCGAATCTCCGAACTTTTTAATGCGTCTGGTCTAAGGGGTATTTATAGTTTGTGTCTGAGGGAAGATGCGGCGCATCTACTTAAGTAGATGCGGCGCATGTACTTAACTTCGCGTGGGGTCCAAGATTATAATATTCAGGAATATTCGTACACCGCCAGTAGATGCGGCGTAACTCTTTATTAGATGCGGCGCATGTCCTCTTGTATCTTGGATCGTATCTGGTGATATCTTGATAGAGATGCGGCGCATGTTGATAGTGAGATGCGGCGCATCTGGAGCAGAATTGACTTGATCTTGTCCATGTCAGTAGACTTCCACTTTATGTATGTTTTGCTCCATTATTAGTCCAAAATCGCCAAGTTTCACCAAATGCTTGTTTTTACCTGAGAATTACAAAAGTAAACAATTAAGTATCAATCCTCATACATAATATAGTAAAACAAGTCAAATAAATAGGATAAATGATAGTAATAAAATGTACTTATTTGAGTTCATCACTTATTATCAAACCTAGAAGGCCACAAAGTAAAGCTCAAGAAAGAAATTCTATTATGGCTTATCTCAAAGAGGAAAAGAACAACAACTAATGAACAACCATCAAAGAAGCTCAAGGATTCTATTGAATTAAGAGTAGACACAGCTGATGAGCTAAGAAATTACTTGAGAGTTGTTGACTTTGAGCATCCAAAATCAAAAGAAGTTGCAGACAAGAAGTCCAAGATTTCTACATTCTCAGTTGTAGATTCACAAGAAGGGGACTACTTGATATTTCATAGACAGAATGGAAGCTTTAGAGTATTCAACTTGTTATGGGATATTTTACATCTGATAGACAGAGAGGATTTGCTTCAGCTATATCTACAAGTGCAGACTTATTTTGGATGTACTGCTTGTTTTTGAAAGGCTGTAGGAAACTGTTTATCATTACCCCATTGAAAATCATCCTTAGGTGGCTTAGAACTAGATTGACCAGTAAGCTTCTTCCTAAACTCTAAGTTGTCTACTCCATAACTAGAAACATCTGTCCTAGGTGGTTGAAGCCTACCTGTAGGTGCAGGAACTGAGTGATACTCCTTATCTTTCTTAAACTCAGGAGGTGATTCACTAATTGGTTCCTCATTCCTAGATGTGTTTTCTTCTGAGCTAGTAAGTTCATCTTCACTAGTTGAGATTTCCTCTGAACTAATTGGTTCCTTGTCACTAGGTGGAATCTCATCTGAACTACTATCCTCAACACCATAACCTAGTCCAGTTCTACTGTTTATTCTTCTTTGTTTTTCAACAAATTGAACATGTGATAGACCAGCCTGTTTAATACTACCAAGTTTTTCTAACAAAGCATCTCTCTCTTTAGTTATCTTTTCTAATTCAGACACCTTACATCCTAACTTCCATTCACTTAATTTCAATTGATAATCTTGTTGCTCATATTTTTCTGCCCAAGCCGTTTCATTATTTTCATGTGTTAATATTTTGGCTTCCATTGACTCTAAAGTTAATTGATAACCAACTACCTCAGACCTAGCAGTTCTATAATTATCTCTTTCAATCACATATTCAGTAAGCAACTTTTGATACATAACATTGTACTTAGAGCATACCTCAGTGACCTTGGATGAACTTGGTGAAGCAGCAACCATAGCAATCTGAACAGGTTCATCTTCATCCTCCATGCTCCAATCAAAGCCTCCAAGACCATCTCTTGATTCCAAAGCAGCATATCCTGGTTCCTCATCAAAAGCTGTGCTCCAATCAAAGTCTTCCATTGCAACCATAGAATAGGTTACTGGTTCATCATCAAATTCAGTACTTCAGTCAACCTCTGCGAGATTCTCTTGAGCCACCAAAGCTTTTGGTTTTGAGTCAGTAATAGGAACCCCCTTTCTTTCAACCTTTGGTTGTTCAACCTTTCTGTTTACCTGATACTTTGCAAACTTACATTCCCTTGCAAAGTGTCCAAGCTTTTGACAATTAAAGCATTCAATCTTGGATTTGTCAAAAGTTATACCCGCTGATGTAATGATCAAGGGATGGTAATCAAAGGGTAAATTGAGTACTTTCATTACTAGCAGCCAAAGCTGATGTGATGAAATGACATCAATTTGCAGTTTCTTAACACTACTAGAAAAAGGGCTATCCTTGACTCCAGATGCGAGTCAAGAAGGGGTCTTATGACTCGCAAATGTGAGTCAAGGAAAGACCCGTCATAAATCTTCATGACTCGCATATGTGCGTCATCCCTCTATGACGCGCATTTATGACCCACGTTTTATGACTCTCCTTTTTGCGAGTCATAACCTAATTTTTTTTTAAAAAAAAAATTAATTTTTTTCAGTTCCTAATTTTCTATTAAATGACAATTAAAAACCTGATAATACAAAATTAAAAACACAAATATCAAAATTAACACCAAGAAACAAGCTCCAACATCAACTGTCTTGTAAGTCATTACAATAAAACTATCGAATACATAGATTTCAGATTTCTGACCAAGTCGTTCACAAACTAAAACTCAAAACTAGAAAGAGATATACACACTTAAGTACCTAAATCTCCTCCTTCATAGCTACCAAATTACGCCTTGATAGCATACTGGAGAGCTTGTTGGGAGCACCACCAGTAACCTTAGCAACACGAAGAAGAGCAAGTTAGCCAACGCCCCATCCTCTGAATCTCCTTCCAAGTCCTTTATAAGCCCTTTTATTAGTTCAAAAAGAACCTCGACCTGCAACAGATAACCAATCATGAAGGTAACACAATATTGGTCAATCACCTGAGTAAAACAGTAAAGATGTTCAATACCTTGTCAGCAGAAGATACACAAGCTTGGTTGGTCATTATGCTTTGGATGATAACCATAGCCATTATTTTATTAGTCCCATTATCAAGGTGATCCATTACTCGAGGATAATTAGACAGCGTCAAGGAAGTGACGATATCACTGTATTTTTCAAGTGGAGCGCTCAAAAGTGCAACAACTTGTTTTGTCGCTCTACTGTCTTCAAGCTTAGGTTTGTTAGAAAGTTTCTTAACACATGATCCTTATCCAAGAAGAGAGCAAAATCTTAACATTTCATTTTTAAAACTGATATGTAAAGCTAAATGATGAAATGATCAGCAGCATGGAGTCGTGTGAGGTACATATTTACTGCATAAAATCTCCTAAAATCATCTTATTCGAAAATCTGGATACCCAAGTGAGTTAGTTACCTGATAAAGTTGGGGACCTTTGTCATCATAACCAGCAACATTGTACTTGAACTGAAAGCAATCTCTCCTGCAAGCATTTTAACTTTCTCCACTAGAAGGTCCATCTGATCTATCGAGATTACGCCCTACAATTAAACAAAAGATCATGAATAACAAAGTTAATATTAAGTTGTTTACAAACAAACTTATGCAATTCGCAGCAAGTCTATTAAAAACTATTAGTCCAAGATGAAAAACAAGCAGAGAGATGTTGAAACAGCTTATACAAGTTAAGATAAGTCCAATTGAATCTGATGAAAGGGTAATGCAACAGTGAACACCCCTAATGACCCACTTTAACCCATGAACCAAACACCCTATAAGTTAACTGTTTTGAAGTTTAAAACTAATAATGACCAAATTAATCTGTGAATCAGACTTATTAATAATCAACTAACTTAACTAGACTGAAATAAGCACTACTCAAAAGATAATATGAGGTAGAGTAAGTACCTCCTCAGTCTGAAATCGTTAGCATCCTGCAGTATAATTAAAATTGGTAAATACATATCTGTTTCGATTAATTAACCGAGGAGTAAGACAAATCAGCAGATTATAAAGTTATCAAAACAATAATAATCATTTTTACCTTATGGCCCGGCCTCTTTTACCATCAAAACAATCCACAACATCACCAAACTTCAAACTCGACACCACCTATTTGAACCAAACCCATACACAACCATGAACCAAACTTGATACCAACCACATTATTACTCATTTTTATTATTTATTTACACATTTTTATTTGTTTATCTCGCAACCCGAGGGTTTTTGAGACAAACCCGTGGTGATAACTTGATAAAAATGGTGGGTTTACCCACCTTGATGCTCGGCTCGAACAAGAAACACGAAAAGAGGAAAAAGGTGTTCGGATTCGAGTATAAATCTTAGATTGAAGTGGTGTTAATGTAGGTCAAATGGCGCGTTTGATAGCTTAAAATGACGGGAAGGAAAAATGGTGAATGATGGTGGTGGAGGTGTAGGTGGACGCGCAGCGGTGGTGGAGTTCTCGCCGGATAAGTGATCGGAGAAGAAAGGAGATGTGGGTGGGTGTGTTTGTCGGCGTAGAGAGAGAAACAGAGAAGTTGAATAACCCTAAGGGGTTATTATATGTGGTATTTATATGGGTGTGGGTGCAGACTTTTAGAGGGGTTTGAGAGGGGGCGGGAGTGTTTTGAGTGTTTTGAATAATTTTAGAGGGGTTTGAGAGGGAAGTTTTAGTGTTAAGAGCGGGAAGTGTTTTTGGGCAAAAAAAAAAAACGAAGGAGATGACCCCTATTTATGACGAAGCAAAACGAGCGTCATCTAGCAGGCTAAATTTTAACTGATTATGACCCATATGTTATGACGCTTTTTAAAGCGAGTCATCTTCGATAAAAAATTTACTCGTTATGACTCTTATTTTATGACTCTGCTATTTGCGCGTCATCTTTTAGTGTGCGTCATAAAATGCGAGTCAAGGAAAGCCCTTTTTCTAGTAGTGTAAGTTGGTTAACTTAATTGAGCACTTTCATTACTAGCAGCCAAAGCTGATGTAATGAAACGGCGTCAAGGCATAAAGATTTGGGGATGTAATATGCTTACATTTGCAACTGAGGTTGGCAAAATATGTAAGTCTCATGATTCTAGGAATTGCAATTGGATATTGGCAATTGAGTTTAACTCTACCTTATTGAGTACTTTCATTGCTAGCAGCTAAAGCTGATGTGATGGAACGACATCAATTTGGATCCTAGTTTTCAATGAAAATTAAATGGTGAATGTAGTTTACCATGGGTGTTTAATTTTCTTGAAAAAATAATTATCGAAAGTACTAACTTTTGAACTTTTATCTGTAGAAATGGCCCAACCCGACAACACTAACATGTCAAACATGACTTCTGCTTTCAAAACTATGATTGAAAGAGAAAAGTTGACTGGGACTAAAAATTTCAATTATTGGTACCATTCTTTGAGGATCGTTCTTAGAATGGCCAAAAGATTTGAATATCTTAGTGTGCCTCTTCCTACAGCTCTTGCTGGTACTGCTTCTACTGCTGAACATGAACAGTACAACATTAATTATGAGAAGCACAATGATGTGGCTTGTCTCATGTTATCTGGGATGGACACTCAATTGCAAAAGCAATTCGAGAACCATGGTCCCATGGACATGATCAATGAGCTCAAACTCATGTTTGAGAAACCACCTATGGCAGAGTTATATGATGTATTGGATTCTCTGCAAAAGTGTAAGCAGGAGGCTGGTAAACCCGTGAGTGCCCATGTATTGGAGATGAAAGGATATCTGGACCAATTGGATGCACTCGGATGTGGTTACGTGCAAGATGTAAAAGTTGGCCTCATCAATCGATCCCTCGGTGAGGAATTGTAGGGTGAGTTTGTGCGCAACTTCAATATGCATTGCACGGGGAAGACAATAAGTGATTTACTTGCAATGCTTATTGACTTTGAGAATGGACTCTCATAGAAGGCACCTACACCTGCTGTGATGGCTGTTCAAGGTGGTAGGATCACTAAGCCCAACAAACCGTGACATGTGAACAAGAAGATCAAAGGTAAAGCTGACAAAGGAAAACAGGTTGTGATCCATCAGCAGAAGCCTAAGAAGCAGAATCCTCCTGTGAAGAAGGATTATCCCAAGAAGGATACGGCTGCTTGTCACCACTGCAACACTCCTGGACATTGGAAGAGGGACTGTCCATTGCTGCTTGAGGAGTGTCGCAAGAATAAAAATGCCAAGGCTGCAAATGGCGCGAGCACTTCAGGTATTTTTATGATTGAATTATTTTCTTTTCCTCGTAAGCAAAATGCCTGGATATATGATACAGGATGTGGTACTCACATTTGTAATACATCGCAGGGGCTTAGAGGAGCAAAGAAGCTGAACTATGGAGAATGCTACTTGTACGTGGGCAATGGCATACGTGCAGCAGTTGAAGCCATAGGGACATTTGACTTAGTTTTACCTTCGGGTTTAATTTTAGTATTGAACAATTGTCATTATGCACCGTCTATTATTGGCAAGAAACGCATGGAAAAGCTGCAACATGATGGGCTTTTGCAAAATATCAATGATGATTCAGTTGATAAATGCGAATCTTGCATATCTGGGAAGATGACAAGGAAACCTTTTTCACATCATGTGGAAAGGGCTACGGATCTACTTGGATTAATACACACTGATGTGTGTGGTCCATTTAGACATGTGTCAAAACGCGGTGCTAGCTACTTCCTAACCTTTACGGATGACTATAGTCGTTATGGTTATGTTTATTTACTTAAACATAAACATGAAGTCTTTGAGACATTCAAGGTGTTTAAAAGTGAAGTAGAATTACAACTCGGTAAGAAGATTAAGGCTCTTCGATCCGATAGAGGTGGTGAGTATTTAAGCCAAGAGTTTAAAGATTATCTAGCTGAGTGTGGAATTGTCCAGCAACTCACATCTCCTTATACTCCACAGCAAAATGGTGTATCTGAAAGGAGAAATCGTACATTGCTTGATATGGTACGATCTATGTTTAATCTGATAACTCTTTCCTTATCCTTTTGGGACTATTCCCTTGAAACTGTTGTTCACGTATTGAATAGGATTCCAACTAAGAAGGTTGATAAGACTCCATATGAAGTATGGACTGGAAAAGCTCCCAACTTGTCTTACTTAAAGATCTGGGGTTGTGAGGCGTTTGTTAAACGTGACTCACCTAATAAGCTCCAACAAAGATGTGTTAAGTGTATCTTTGTAGGATACCCTAAGGAAACGAAGGGTTACTACTTTTACTTCCCACCTGAGAATAAAGTCATTGTGGCTAGGTATGGAGATTTCCTTGAGGAGAATCTAATATCTCAAGAATTCAGTGGGAGGCTATATGATCTTGAAAGTGATCATGAAGATACGTCACCTTCTGAGAACACTAGCACACTTCCTGTGGAACCTGAAAGTTTAGGTGCTCCACCTGAAGTTGAAGTGGTTCCCATTCGCAGATCCTCAAGATCTGTAAAAGCTCCTGAACGTCTATGTTTAAACGTAGAGTGTGAGGAAACTATATTAGGGGATCTTGATGAACCTACTAGTTATAGGGCTGCCATTAATAGTCCTGAGAAGGATAAATGGCAGGTTGCTATGAATGGGGAAATGCAATCCATGAGAGACAATGAAGTCTGGATTGAAGTAGACCTTCCTCCCAATGCTAAGGTTGTTGGGAGTAAGTGGCTCTTCAAAAAGAAAACGGACATGGATGGCAATGTACACACCTATAAAGCTCGTTTGGTGGCTAAAGGCTTTACCCAAACATATGGTGTTGACTATGAGGAGACCTTTTCTCCTGTAGCTGACATTAGAGCTATTAGGATTCTCATAGCCATAGCTGCACACTATGATTATGAGATTTGGCAGATGGATGTCAAAACCGCCTTCTTGAATGGTCGCCTAGATGAAGACATCTATATGCAAGCTTCAAGCTCCTGACCATGTATGCAAGCTTCAAAGATCCATTTATGGATTGAAGCAGGCATCACGTCAATGGAATAAAAGATTTGATGAGGAAATCAAAAGATTTGGATTTACTCAAAATCTTGATGAGCCGTGTGTATACCACAAAGCTAGTGGGAGTGATGTTATTTTCCTAGTTCTATATGTTGATGACATATTGATCATGGGTAAAAACATTCCAAGTTTACATGAGGTGAAAGCCTATCTTGGGAAGTGTTTTTCCATGAAAGATCTAGGAGAAGCAGCATACATTCTAGGAATCAAGATCTACAGAGATAGATCTAGGCGGTTGATTGGTTTAAGCCAAAGTGCTTACATTGACAAGATATTGAAGAGATTCAATATGCAAAATTCCAAGAAGGGATTTTTGCCAATGCAAGTAGAACATGGCTTGAGTAGCAAAGCTTGTGCTTCAACACCTGAAGAGGTGGAACGCATGAAGAGAATTCCTTATGCTTTGGCTGTGGGATCGATTATGTATGCGGTTCAATGTACAAGGCCCGATGTGGCATTTGCTCAAAACATTACCAGTCGTTATCAGCAGAATCCAGGTGAACTCCACTGGACTGCAGTGAAACATATTCTCAAGTATTTAAGATCTACGAGAGAAATGTTTTAAGTGTACGGGGGAAATCCAAACGCACAACTGTGTGTTACAGGTTACTGCGATGCATCCTGGAAGTGTGATAAAGATGATACGAAGTCGCAGACGGGTTATGTCATTGTCGTGAATGGAGGTGCAGTGGATTGGAAGAGCAAGAAGCAGTGTACTATAGCGATGTCTGAAACAGAAAGTGAGTATATTGCTACCTCAGAAGCCGCAATGGAAGCAGTCTGGATTAGGAAGTTCGTTTCAGGGCTTGGAGTTATGCCCTCAATCGAGAGACCTATAAAATTGTATTGTGACAACTCAGCCGCAATTACATTTGCCAATGAGCCTGGAATAATGAAGGGCACCAGACATTTCCCGGTCCGGTACCACTATGTTAGAGAACAAGTGGAGATAGGCGAGATCGAATTACTCAAAGTTCACACAGATGACAACTTAGCAGATCCATTAACGAAGGCTCTACCTGGTGGAAAGCTTAAACAACTTTCAAAGGGTATAGGACTTCGTTTAGCTGATAGTTTCATGCATATCTGTGATTAGTATTTGGATAATGGGATGTTGTAAAACAGTTATTATTTTAATGAAATAAAATACGGTGTTATGTTTATTTATCATTATCTTAATAATATATCCTATATTTGCATGTTTATATCCATGAATATATGTATATATTCTAAACTGTCCGTTGTCGATTAATGATATGGGAATATCATTAAATAAAGACAAATGTGAGGATTGGTAGAATATACTTGAAAGTATATTAAGGTGTTGAGATACCAATATCACATGATATTCAATGATTTGAATATAGGACTTATCCCGACTTCATGAGTTTACTTTATGAATCTTGTCATTAAGTAAATCATGTATATATTTATCCTTAGACTTGAGATACCAGATAACCGTTCATGCATGTAGTGCATTTCTGTAATTCAATTTAACGCTATACGTAACTGGTAGCTATACGGATTGTTTTCAGAAGTGTTGCAAAGTGTATGAGTTATGCTCGTAGTCAAAATGGGATTTGTTCCTTCAAATTTTTATTTGAAGTTTAATACTACTGGGCCCCTCGTGGGATTAATAAGATGTTTGTGTGGCCACACCCAAAGTCTCCCCTGATGATTCAGAAGATTTGGTAATCTTATTTAATCGTGTACAACGAGAAACAGAATTATTAATAAAGAATGACTTAGATCCATATCTTTATTAATGTGGTATTAGAAACAAAAGGATAAGTATGATGAGTTATCATCAAGTGGTTTTTCCAGGAGACCACACACCCGAGTTGTACTAGGGGCATTGGCGTGTTGCTAGACGCTAACCAATGTCATTACACTTTTAATAGATTTCCAAGTGGGATGTTAGAGTTAAATGGAAAAATATTAACGTGTATGTCTAGATTCGAACACGGGACCGAGGGATTGCACACTTTACGTATGAATGATCAAGTAAATAATTAATGTATATAATATTTATGTATATTAATTATTTGGACACGAAATGATACATAACGAACGTTATGTAATTAACGGTGTTGACTAACGACCGTTAAGTTAATAGTAGAAGGACTATTAGTGAAAAAGGAGACTTGGAAGGATCTAGAAACCCACTCTCTTGGGTGGCCGGTCATGGGCTAAGGGTGTTACACCCATGTCGACCCAACTTCCTAGCTTGTGCTCCAAGATTAGGTTTTCACTATAAATACAAACCTAGGGGTTATTGTTTCTCTAGCTTGTGCAATACTATAACCCTAAATTTTTGTGTTTTCTCTTCTTCTATTCTAAAACGGATCGTCCCCTATTCTATAGGACCGATCCATACTTTTTTGTGTAGCAAAATTGTTTTGGTTTTACGTGTTCAATCACTAGCATCATTACTTGACCGGTTATAGTACGTGTGTACAAGAATTCGGTAACAACTCACTTTAGTTGTTCATCTTGGATTGTGGAACAAAACGGTAAGGGGTTCCACGCTAATCCTATTTGTTGATCTTGTGATTAGAAGAGAAGACCGATCCTTGTTCTTGCTAGGATCTTGAGGTAATTCTAATTTACCTTTCGGTAATTCATTATATGTGTTAAATACGATCTTGCTTCCGCTATGCTCTCTTGATGTGTTTATTTAATTAGATGTTGATCATGCTATTTAAATTAAACATACGTATTAGACTATAACTAGGATTCATTATTAATTTCCTAAGCAGATAAATAGGACAAGTTGGACTTGCACTCCAACTAGGATAGCTTTCCTGATTGTAACACCCCAAAATATCGCAGCGGAACGATAGTGTCATGGGGATGCTACTTCAGGGCACAAAGTACGAGTTATAGAAAACGACCTCTAAATGAGACGTTTTGAAAAGTTACCATTCGAATAGATAAAAGTCATAGTTTACAAAACAAAAGATCCCAAAGTAGAATAACACATAAGTTTTTAAAGTGCATCGAATGGTAAATGATAAAAGCGAAAGTCTCCAAAAGCATGCCCTAAGACTCTCTGCTCCAAGCACCTGCTATCGCCTTACTAACCTGAGATAAACATGCTTAAAAGTGTCAACACAAAGGTTGGTGAGTTCATAGAGTTTAGTGTAAAATGAATTGCATTTTAAAATGAAGATTTTTCCAGCAAAGGCATTGTAAATCCACTCAGTTCCAAGCCTTGCCCATTCAAGACTTGCAACCTGTGTGTTCACAACCCACTGCTAATGTATAGTATGATCAAGTCACATGTGTATACGATATATGCACGCTTAATGTAAAGTATAGCCTACTGAACCTCACGACAAGAATAAGCAAGCATGCTTCATAGCTGGATTATATTCACCCAAGGCCATGAATCGTAGGCAAAGGGTGGGGGTGTCAACCCGATAGTACTATCAATACCTCTCCGTCGGCTCCATCCAGGAGTTAAACAGTGGTGAAAGTATATAGCGTATAGAATAGTTTTCCACATTAAGTCATATATCGCAATAAAACTACACATCATGTTCAAGTGTATAAAAGTATAGCATAGCATATGAGTAAAGTTGTTTAGAGTAATAGCAAACAGTTTAAGCATGTATCTCCCCCAAAGAGTTTATAAAGCAGTTAAAATGATAAAAGTGGGGCTATGAAACTCACCTGAAATAATGATACAACAATGCGATGATTATGTGAGGTGAACGGGACAACAAGGCGCGAACACTAGCCGCAACCTAACATGAATGAATATGTTCTACTTAGATGATGTAGTGGATGTTCATGCATATGTAACCTATACCACTCGTACTTTGAAAATAATAGTTATCGTCGATATGTAATGTTTTCCAAAATTTGGTAAAAATGTGTTCAACTTGTTACGTCAAAACTAGTCGTATAATAACGTGTATAAAATGTTTATGTTAGTCTCGGCGTTTTGAAAACCTTGGTATGTCTTGTAATAGTCGCGTTAATAAATCTTTGATCGTACGTGTTCCAACGGGTAAGAAATACGGCTCTCCATGGTTGTTACTTGAAATATATAGTTTTTAGTACGTAAATATATTCCCATTAAAAGCTGTCAAAAATTAGTTGCATTTATCGAAGTTTAAACGCGTGTATCTTGTTCGTTATTAGCTTGTTTTCGACGTTCTTTATATCCGTGGCTTCGTATTAACATATACTAACACATTTTCAGTAGCTCGGTTCATCTAGGTCGCGTTAAACGCCTCAGTTTGCCCGTCGAAAATCGTCCAACAGCACGCTATTTTCAGAAAAATTAGTTTTCGTCGTTAAACTTTGAAAAATCATATCTCCTTCGTTATAAGCTCGTTTTTATCCCCGTTTTCGGCCATAGTTTCGTCTCGGAATGTATTTTCTAAATATTTGGTCCAAAATTACTCACAACCTACTGAGTTGGCCACGTTTTCAAAATAGGGACAGTAGGTATGTTATAGTTTCAAAAATGGGTTTTCCTAGTTTGTATCTTGTTCAAAACCATCCAATCTACAACCAAACAACTCTCAATCCTACCATACACCTTCTTAGGGTGTCATGGGTCCCTAAACATCATCATCCAAGTTAATCTACTAAGGATCTAAATATATAACACATCTAGGGCTCAAAAGTGGTAAAAAGTGTAAAAAGAGTGGTATAAACTAGCATATGCATATATATCTTGTATAAAAATGATATGTACATTGTAGGAACTTGATAAAATTATAAAAATGAGTTTGACACACTTACTTGAAAGATTAGTGAGCTTATGAGGATGAAAACTTAATTAAACCTTGAGTTTGTATTTCAAAACCCTAAAAGGTATACTAGATGAACTTGTTTATGCATAGATCTTGGAAAATTGATGCTTCTTGCTTATGTTTTTGATGTTGGCCGAGCATAAGAGGAAGAAGAAAGAAGAGAGGATTTTGCTAGCTTACTTGAACTTGTATGTGTGAAATATGTGTAGAAATGAGATAATATCTAAGTTAAAAGACAAGTATAAGTGGGAATTAATTGTAGTTAGGTAAGAAATGAAGTTTTGGGGGCTAGGAGGGGGGGGGGGGGGGCTGCTGGCGTGAATCAAGGGAAAAGGGGGGGGGCCCTCTTGTGTTGAGTTGTGTAATGATTTGTTATGTATAAGTATGTAATTTGTAAGTAGTTTTAATTATAATCGGGTACCGGGTTTGCTAGAAATAAATTTTAACGGAGTTAACCGGGACATAATAAAGTCATAAAAATTATAAAAATATGTTGGGTACAAGTTTTGGGTGTTTGGACGATTATTGTTTAGTTTATACGAAAACCGTCGTAATTAATTAAAACGTACGATATAAAATAAATAAATTCTCAAAATACCGGGTAATTGAATTTTATAAACTTTGTGATGTTAAAATGAGTGTAAAAATATATCGGGACCATCGTGGGGATTGTCGGACGTATTAGTCACATTTATTGCTCGTGCGTTAACGTTTTAATTAGATTTAATTATACATAAAACGTCAAATGTAATAAAAATGTTAATTTAATAAACCTACGAGTGGAATAGTATGAAGGTGTCATTATGATGATATGTAGACTATTCCTAGTCCGTATGAAGTGTCCCTACTAATGATGCATGAATTTCGCAGTTAAACCCAACCGGTTACGCGATTACGAATACCCGTAAACCACGTTTACGATGAAATGAATGATGGACATGAATAGTGTTTTCCCTCCGGGAATGAATAGTGTCATGTGAATAGTAACGCTTCTCGGAATCACAAACGGACTCCAAAAATGATGAATAGTGAAATGATGAATAGTGATCAGTGAATAGTAAATGATGAATAGTAACTGATGAATAGTGAATCGTCGAGGTTCGGAAAAATGACCTAAAATTTCGGGTTGTGACAGTCTCCCTCCCTAAAAGGAACTTCGTCCCGAAGTTCAGCTCGTTTGTTCCACATACGTGCCTAGTAGTCTGATTCGACAAGGCAAACTTTCCCAAACTCGAGCATAGCCCTCAAAAGACCTCCCATGGTTAATCCTTTAGGTAACCGATTTTTACTTAATCCCACAACTCATCAGACAAGAACTGTCATGCGATTAGGCTAAATCGGTTTGAGTGATGACTTGACCTTTAGCTTGACTTTCGCAACTCATCAGACAAGAACTGTCACTAGAATCAAGCTAAAAATCAATCTGTATGAGTTCAACATCCTTTGAAAGGTCTTTTGAAAGATTGGCTCGATTTTGGAATTGCTTACACCAATCAAATCACTACTATCAATATAACTAAGGTTGACGATGCTAGGTCTCAGATTAGTCGAGGTTGTGTATAAGTCCGATACTAAAACTTAAATGCTACGAAAATAAGATAGTTGTTCAAGAGAATGTACCCGTCATGCTATCGTGGACGTGTTGGGTGACAGGATTTCCTAAGAAGTAAGCTCTGCCACGTGCGGGTGGAATCTCAATGGCCTCATCTTGTGGCCCTTCAATTGCTAATGCTAAGTTTGGACGATTGCCTCCTTGGTTAAGATTTCTTTTCAACTTGGGACAGGTATTCCGGAAGTGATCTGGGCTGTTACACTCATAGCATGTCCTCTGGTTGTTCTTCATATTGCCCACATTCACTAGTGTCCCACACTGACTCGCAAAATGGCCCAACTGGTTGCATTTTGTACACACACGGCAAGGCACAGACTTCTGATGATGATAACTACATTTTGCACACTTAGGATGTGGGCCTTCATACCCTCTCTGACCAGGACTAGTTGCCGCAAAGGTTCTTGCCTTCTTGTTGTCAGCTATCGTGCCCACTTGCTTGTGCGACTCGCTTGTTCCCTTCCTTTTATCACTGTTCCTCAAGCTTCCATTTCTAACCATTTCTAATCTGTCAGAGTCCCTGCTCTCAATATTGCACTTTGAATTGTAGTAGGCTCAGTTGTTTTCACCATCCCGCGAATTTCTGGAACAAGGCCATATATGTACCTCTCGATTCTCTTGGATTCGGGGGTAACCAAGTGAGGAACTAGTTTGGCTAACTCATGAAATCGATCCGTGTAGTCTGCATGACCAGCCCCTACCATAGAGTGATGATAAAGTTCATCCTCCAGCTTCTGCATCTCGTTGTCCGGGCAGTATTCTTCCTTCAGTAATGCCTTAAAATCGTCCCATGTCATACCTACAGCTGCCTCTCTACCCCTAGCTTGAATCTGTGTATTCCACCATGTCAATGCCTTTCCTGATAGCAAGCATGCAGAATACTTCACCCTTTGATTGGTGGCACAATTACTGATGTCGATCACCGACTCCATCTTCTCTACCCATCGAGTATACGCCAAGGCGCCTCCTATACCATCGAACTCTATTGGTTTGCATGCCATAAATTCCTTATACGTGCATCCGGTTCCGTTGCTGTTGCTGCCATTACCATTATGGCCATTTCCATTCTGGCCTATACCATTGGTGTGGTTAATTCCGCTTTCGTGGTTTCCCAAGTTACTCATATGATCGCCAACTCGAGTGACAATAGTGGGAAGAAAGTTTTGAAGTTGTCGAGCGATGATGGCTTCAAAATCAGGATGTCCACCGTCGTTGTTATCATTGTTTTCGATGCCGCGACCACCTCCTCTACCTCCACGCCCACTAGTCCTTCCACCTCTTGGGGTTGCGCCTCCTCGGCCAGAGCTACGAGTCACTCTCCTTGGTGCCATGAATTTTCTGCGAGGAAGGACATTTAGTGAACGTCAGAGATGAGGGAAACCGTTGATTATCCAAAGTCTATACTTAACATCCTCATACCGAGTACTACGCCGCCAGTTGTTTCCTAAGTTGTGCCAACACCGATCTACATGAGCATAGTCACATGTCCACGTGGGTCGTGAAGCATTTATAATTATGTTGGCCACCACAATTATAAATGTTTCCTTTCACAGGTGTACATGTCACCAGGCACACATATCTCAGTGATAGACGCTGCTTAAATGGGTATCTAGGGTATGTCACGTTCAGTACAAAGGATTCTCCCCTAGGTGCTAAGGTCACTGGGAAGTCTAGTTTCTAACGGTTTCTCAAGAGTATCCTCAAGAGAACCCCCATTCTCAAGCAAATCATCAAATCTCTACAGCTAAGTAATAACCTTCATTTAACTCAGTCTCATGTCTCATCAAACAAGAACTGTCACAAGATCAAGTTAAATAATCAGTTATTACCGAGCTCCATATTTCTGATGACTCGACTAGAGTTTGGGACTTCCCCGTCGGTACCATAAAATATCTAATAGCGCATGTCTAGACAAAAAGTTATCAGCAAGCGTACGTGTATGCAAAGTGCAAGGCGATAGGGAGGAGAGTCTAAATGTATGTAGTTATAGTCTAGGCTCTAAAAGCAACCTAGTTCTCTATAACCAATTCTCTGATACCATTCTGTAACACCCCCAAAATATCGCAGCGGAACGATAGTGTCATGGGGATGCTACTTCAGGGCACAAAGTACGAGTTATAGAAAACGACCTCTAAATGAGACGTTTTGAAAAGTTACCATTCGAATAGATAAAAGTCATAGTTTACAAAACAAAAGATCCCAAAGTAGAATAACACATAAGTTTTTAAAGTGCATCGAATGGTAAATGATAAAAGCGAAAGTCTCCAAAAGCATGCCCTAAGACTCTCTGCTCCAAGCACCTGCTATCGCCTTACTAACCTGAGATAAACATGCTTAAAAGTGTCAACACAAAGGTTGGTGAGTTCATAGAGTTTAGTGTAAAATGAATTGCATTTTAAAATGAAGATTTTTCCAGCAAAGGCATTGTAAATCCACTCAGTTCCAAGCCTTGCCCATTCAAGACTTGCAACCTGTGTGTTCACAACCCACTGCTAATGTATAGTATGATCAAGTCACATGTGTATACGATATATGCACGCTTAATGTAAAGTATAGCCTACTGAACCTCACGACAAGAATAAGCAAGCATGCTTCATAGCTGGATTATATTCACCCAAGGCCATGAATCGTAGGCAAAGGGTGGGGGTGTCAACCCGATAGTACTATCAATACCTCTCCGTCGGCTCCATCCAGGAGTTAAACAGTGGTGAAAGTATATAGCGTATAGAATAGTTTTCCACATTAAGTCATATATCGCAATAAAACTACACATCATGTTCAAGTGTATAAAAGTATAGCATAGCATATGAGTAAAGTTGTTTAGAGTAATAGCAAACAGTTTAAGCATGTATCTCCCCCAAAGAGTTTATAAAGCAGTTAAAATGAGTAAAAGTGGGGCTATGAAACTCACCTGAAATAATGATACAACAATGCGATGATTATGTGAGGTGAACGGGACAACAAGGCGCGAACACTAGCCGCAACCTAACATGAATGAATATGTTCTACTTAGATGATGTAGTGGATGTTCATGCATATGTAACCTATACCACTCGTACTTTGAAAATAATAGTTATCGTCGATATGTAATGTTTTCCAAAATTTGGTAAAAATGTGTTCAACTTGTTACGTCAAAACTAGTCGTGTAATAACGTGTATAAAATGTTTATGTTAGTCTCGGCGTTTTGAAAACCTTGGTATGTCTTGTAATAGTCGCGTTAATAAATCTTTGATCATACGTGTTCCAACGGGTAAGAAATACGGCTCTCCATGGTTGTTACTTGAAATATATAGTTTTTAGTACGTAAATATATTCCCATTAAAAGCTGTCAAAAATTAGTTGCATTTATCGAAGTTTAAACGCGTGTATCTTGTTCGTTATTAGCTTGTTTTCGACGTTCTTTATATCCGTGGCTTCGTATTAACATATACTAACACATTTTCAGTAGCTCGGTTCATCTAGGTCGCGTTAAACGCCTCAGTTTGCCCGTCGAAAATCGTCCAACAGCACGCTATTTTCAGAAAAATTAGTTTTCGTCGTTAAACTTTGAAAAATCATATCTCCTTCGTTATAAGCTCGTTTTTATCCCCGTTTTCGGCCATAGTTTCGTCTCGGAATGTATTTTCTAAATATTTGGTCCAAAATTACTCACAACCTACTGAGTTGGCCACGTTTTCAAAATAGGGACAGTAGGTATGTTATAGTTTCAAAAATGGGTTTTCCTAGTTTGTATCTTGTTCAAAACCATCCAATCTACAACCAAACAACTCTCAATCCTACCATACACCTTCTTAGGGTGTCATGGGTCCCTAAACATCATCATCCAAGTTAATCTACTAAGGATCTAAATATATAACACATCTAGGGCTCAAAAGTGGTAAAAAGTGTAAAAAGAGTGGTATAAACTAGCATATGCATATATATCTTGTATAAAAATGATATGTACATTGTAGGAACTTGATAAAATTATAAAAATGAGTTTGACACACTTACTTGAAAGATTAGTGAGCTTATGAGGATGAAAACTTAATTAAACCTTGAGTTTGTATTTCAAAACCCTAAAAGGTATACTAGATGAACTTGTTTATGCATAGATCTTGGAAAATTGATGCTTCTTGCTTATGTTTTTGATGTTGGCCGAGCATAAGAGGAAGAAGAAAGAAGAGAGGATTTTGCTAGCTTACTTGAACTTGTATGTGTGAAATATGTGTAGAAATGAGATAATATCTAAGTTAAAAGACAAGTATAAGTGGGAATTAATTGTAGTTAGGTAAGAAATGAAGTTTTGGGGGCTAGGAGGGGGGGGGGGGGGGCTGCTGGCGTGAATCAAGGGAAAAGGGGGGGGCCCTCTTGTGTTGAGTTGTGTAATGATTTGTTATGTATAAGTATGTAATTTGTAAGTAGTTTTAATTATAATCGGGTACCGGGTTTGCTAGAAATAAATTTTAACGGAGTTAACCGGGACATAATAAAGTCATAAAAATTATAAAAATATGTTGGGTACAAGTTTTGGGTGTTTGGACGATTATTGTTTAGTTTATACGAAAACCGTCGTAATTAATTAAAACGTACGATATAAAATAAATAAATTCTCAAAATACCGGGTAATTGAATTTTATAAACTTTGTGATGTTAAAATGAGTGTAAAAATATATCGGGACCATCGTGGGGATTGTCGGACGTATTAGTCACATTTATTGCTCGTGCGTTAACGTTTTAATTAGATTTAATTATACATAAAACGTCAAATGTAATAAAAATGTTAATTTAATAAACCTACGAGTGGAATAGTATGAAGGTGTCATTATGATGATATGTAGACTATTCCTAGTCCGTATGAAGTGTCCCTACTAATGATGCATGAATTTCGCAGTTAAACCCAACCGGTTACGCGATTACGAATACCCGTAAACCACGTTTACGATGAAATGAATGATGGACATGAATAGTGTTTTCCCTCCGGGAATGAATAGTGTCATGTGAATAGTAACGCTTCTCGGAATCACAAACGGACTCCAAAAATGATGAATAGTGAAATGATGAATAGTGATCAGTGAATAGTAAATGATGAATAGTAACTGATGAATAGTGAATCGTCGAGGTTCAGAAAAATGACCTAAAATTTCGGGTTGTGACACTGATAAATCTGGAACACGCTTTACAGCCACATCCAAACGATCAGGAATTCCCCAACAATCACCCCCTGAATTTCTAAGTCGAAGAGGGTAACTCTTGCACACAAAGTAACGACCTCATCTCCTTTAACCTTATACGTGCCAAGGCCTTCGTCAAAGGATCTGCTTTTTGTTCTTCACGGGATACATGCTCAACGATTACCTACTCATTCTCCACACACTCACGAATGAAGTGATATCGAGTGTGGATGTGTTTGCTTCTACCATGAAAGACCGGGTTCTTTGATAATGCAATTGCCGATTTGTTATCAACTCTTATTATCACTTTTTGTCTTTTCAATCCTGTCACTTCCGCTAATAACACCCTAAGCCAAATTGCTTGACACACAGCTGCAGTGGCTGCTATGAACTCAGCTTCACACGAAGATAATGCCATGGTAGTTTGCTTTTGTGATCAACATGTAATAGGTGATGTACCTAGGTAGAAAACATGTCCAGTAGTACTCCGTCCATCATCAAATATACCAACATTACATGATGTACCTCATTCAATTCCAATATTACAAACTAGACTCAAATTTCACTTTGATTATGATAACCCCCAATGTTCTGTATCTCTAATTCCCATATGTGATAAGTCATTGTACCTTTTATGAAAAATCATGAATTTCTATAGCTCAAAATTTTGGTGATCTCTTGGACTTGTACATTTTCGATACTCAACCCAAGATAAGTTAACTACCAGATCGAATTAAATAGATCCATTCTTTTCTTAAACTCATTGATGCATCAAGCTTGTCCATCATGAACAAATCATCTACATAAACCGCACTGTAAAACCCAATTCGGTTTCAATTTTAACTCTAATTTGATTTGTTACCCTTATCAGATATTGATAATAATTAGAACTATTTAAAACTATATGTTAGTATTACTTACACCATTATTAAATAATATTCAAACTAAACTATAGGTATACTAAATATAAACCTACCTATCCTAAGCTTAAATAAAATCCACAACTTTTTAAACACTATAAATGCTACAACGTTTTTCCTTTGTGATTTTGTTACGAAATCACTTGTGATCTTCTTATTTCTACAACACGTTAACTCTTATATAAGATAAACCAATATTGATGACCTAATTATAAAAAGATATTGTCCCCTATTTTGCCTTAATATTTTATACGGTTCCTCCTCTCCCCATTCACAATTATACGGCATCTTATTCCCACCCTCCATACCCAAAACCCTAAGCAGCCATAATCCCTTTTGTTTAGCTCTCAAGAATCAAGAAGAAGGTTGAAGGTGAAGCTTGGTCGATCATTGTACTCTTCGGTTTAATTGTGTTGTGTGATTTGTGAGTGTTGTTCTTGTTTTTGCCTCGTCAAATCTACCTTGTAAGGTAACCATCATCTCATTTGTTTTTCAATCCATTCGACCTACTTATGACATTAAATCAGATGTTAATCATGCCAACCTACTCGTTACTAATCATGTTATCTTGTTAACTGTATGTCTCATTGAATATATGATCACAAGTATAAGAATTATAAGCCACATAAAATCATAGAATTTTGTTAACATGTGTGTGTCAATCTTCTGTCTCTTGTTGTATTTGACCTAGTTGATTCTAGCCCTAATTAGACTCATTTAAAACCTTTGTTTATTCACTTAATTACACATTCGATATGGTACATGTGATAATAGGAACCCTAGAAATTTAATGAGGGTTGGTTTGGTTTAAAAGGGTTAGGGTTGTGTTAGTTTTTGTCTCACTAGTAAGCTGTCCAGAAATTGGGTTGTATTGCAAGGGGTCTAATTTAATGATAACAACGTGTTTTTGCTTTATTCTTGATTCTAAAACGTTCATGATGTGTACTTTCTATACCAAATTTCTTGGTCGTTAGAGGTCGGGAGAGTAGTCTTTTGATTTTTGGAAGTTTAAGTGTCAAAACTGTGTTTTGGATGTCTGAAAATCAGTTGGTGTTTTTTATTTTTAGTTTTAAAGCCGTAAGGAATTGAGAGGTCTCACTTGACATGGAAAATTGTTAAGAAATGAAAGAACACAAGAAACAAGAGTCACTCCTTCTTTACTGGATCTACACGAATTAATATCATATATCATTTAAAAGTCCATTTTATAAGTCATAATTGTTTTTAATACTTAGTAGTTATAGTTATTCACTTTAACATGTTTTAGGGTTTCACATGTGAATCTGATCCGTATTCTTATGATTTTTAAAGCATATTAAATAAGGTCTTGAGGTTCTCCAATTTTTATCTGTGATTCCCACATGAGTTAAACACCTCTCCAAATTTTTCCATATTTTATTTCCAATTGCAAGTACCATTTCAAAAATTGTTTTCCCAAACCTGTCCAGAAAGTGCACTGCAGGTATACCCTGTAAGTTTTAATTTATTTAACCCATTTAAGCCTTTCAAAAAAATCCACACAAATTCCAGTAAGTCATATGCATCTTAAACATTACTCCTTTCAAATTAGAGCTCTTAACACCTTATGGTTTGAAAAATAAAATCAAAAACACCAACTGATTTTCAGACTCAATTTCCCAAATTCAACAACTAATCTTCTAAAAATCAAAAGACTGCCTTCCCGACCTCCAATGAACACGAAATTTGATATTCGGATAGTACACTTCACAAACTCAGTTTTAGACTCAAAAATCATAGAAAAACACGTTGGTATCATTAAGTTAGACTCCATTGAACCCGACCCAATTTCTGGATAGCTTGTTCACATAAAATCACACCCTTAATTAATTCTAGGGTTTTCCAGGTTTTAGTATTTCATTTAATGTGTCATCAAAGCTGATTCTAGGGCTTGTTTCAGTTTTATATTAAGTCGACATAACATAACCAGATTCGTTATCAACACAACTCACACAAACACGACACAAAACAATCACATATGAGGCGTATAGATTTTAATCTTGGTGTGATTTTATGTGGCTGATTAACGAGGCATACCACAAGTACTCTAAGATTCTTAATGGCTATTCAACATGTTTTTAATTTTGAATAATCATAGTTATGTGTCGAATGAGTGAGAAAAAAAAGAAGGAAAGATTACCTAGTGGTCGACTTGAAGAAAATGATTAGGAAACAAGGAATGAGAACTCGGATCACCAAGCAAAACTCCAACGATTCATACACAAAACCTTGGTCACCAACTTGCTTCGTTCCTTCTTCTTTTCTTGCACCAAACGATTGACTATGTGTGTGTTTTTCTTTCTTTGTTTTCGGTGCAAAAGGAATAACCAAGAGAGAAAATATACGGCCTTGGAAAAATAGGCAAAGCGTGTCTTTTGATTTTGGAATGCGGTGTCATTTGATATGGGATAAAAGGCAACATGTATCTTTTATATTGAGAATGTTATTTGGTGAATTCTTATCCATACTTCACACGACATAAGCTAAGGGATAGGCTTATGAAATCGGTGTACACATATTTAGGAAACAAGATAAAAACGTGTAACACTCATCTTATAACATGTACTAGTCATTTAGGAATATTTAGATAGGATTAGTTTTAGGAAACTTTAGGTTATTTAATTAAATTAGCTTAGGAGTTATTATTATTGTGTACTTTAATTATAACCTATAGTTTTAATAACCATTTACTTATAAATCAAACGTAGGTTAAGTTTAAAATGGGACATAAAATGAGGTTCAAAATTTAGGGTTTTACAGTCTCCGAACCTCCACCACCTGGTAGCAAGACCAAAAAGGTAGAAACCAATAAGATAGTTCAAATCTCCACCACCTGGTAGCAAGACCTTTGGGTGCTGAAATGCCACCCGTTCATTTTTGAGCAACCCCAAACTTTAACTCAAAATCTTCTTTTTCTTCAAAAAAAAAGTTAGCTTTTTAACAACTTTTAACTTAATTTCATGTCAGTTCTTGTTTGATGAGATGTGAGATTAAGTTTAAAGTTGCTACTCCATGTGGGAAGATGAGGATTCAGCAGTACATAAAGATGCTTGACTACTCCATGTGGGAAGTCATTCAGAATGGAGACATTTTACTTGCTAAGGCTGCTGATGGAACTCCTTTACCCATTAAAACTAATGAGGAGAAGGCTAAAAGGAGATTGGAAATCAAAACTCACAATATTCTTTTGATGGGGATACCGAATGAATATTAATTGAGTTTTAGTAATACTGAGACTGCTAAGGATTTGATGGCAGCTATTGAACTCAGATTTGGTGGGAATGAGGCAACTAAAAAGTCAAGGAAGAATCTGCTTAAGCATCAATTTGAGACATTTGTTGCCTCAAGTTCAGAAAACATTGATGCTATCTATGATAGACTTCAGAGGTTGGTGAGTCAATTACAACTTATGAAGGTCTCAGTGCCTCAAGAAGACATTAATCTCAAGTTCCTGAGGAGTTTACCATCTGAATGGAATACTCATACAGTGGTCTGGAGGAATAAGACTCATTTTGAAAAAATGACTTTGGATGATTTATACAATAATCTGAAGGTGTATGAGTCAGAGGTCAAGGGAACATCAAGCTCATCTTCTAGTGCAAACAACCTAGCTTTTATGTCTTCAAACAACAAGGGATCTGGAAGCTCTCAAGAAAACCATTATGCTACTAGTCATGTTGTTTCTGTTGTTGGCACATCTCGTTCTCCTGCTAGTTCAAATACTGATAACATCAGTGATGCAGCTATCTGTGCCTTTTTGGCTGATCTCACCACAAGTACTTCTGTTACTGATCAGGATTTGGAACAAATAGATCCTGATGATCTAGAGGAGATTGATTTGAAGTGGCAGATGGCCATGCTTACTATGAGGGCTAGGAGATTTCTGAAGAAGACTGGTAGGGCACTAAAGCACAGAGGTCAAAACAATGTGGGGTTTGACAAGTCAATTGTTGAGTGCTACAATTGTCAGAGAAAGGGACATTTTGCAAGGGAGTGCAGAGCACCCAAGAAGAACAGAGAGACTAAAAGGAATGTTCCTATTGAAGAGGTCAAGCCTACAACTGCTCTGGTTTCTTGTGATGGATTGGGAGAGTTTGACTGGAGTGATCAAGCTGAAGAAGGACCAAATGCTGCTTTTATGGCTGAAGAAGGAGAAAAGGGACACAACTTTGCTTTGATGGCCTATGCTTCTTCATCCTCTGGTTCAGACTCTGAGGTATCTAATGAGTCTACTTGTTCATTTAAATCATGCTTAGATACTGTTGAGGAACTCAAGTCTAGGAATGAGAGTTTAAGAGTTGAAGTTGAAAAACTAAAACTTGATAACTTAGGGTATAAATATGGTTTAAAATCAGTAGAAGACAGACTTGAATTTCTTAAGCAAAATGAGATAGAGTATGCTAATAAAATTAATATGCTAGAAACTGAGCTTATTAAGAAAAATTGTGAAATTAATGTTCTTAATAAAAGAGTAGAGGAGGCTGAAAAAGCTAGAGATGTAGCTTTATCTGAGAAAGAGAAACATGTTGTTACGGTAGAAAAACAACAATTTGCATCAAACTCTGTGAATAAAGCTATTGAAAGTCAGTTAATGAGAAGAGGAAGTGGCTTAGGGTACAATGAAGTTGCTCCCCCAGTAAAAAGTGCCTTTGCTCCTCCTAGGAAGGAATTGTCTCTCATAACTAAGATAGATGTAAAACCTATAGGTGAAACCAGTGAATCAAATAATGAAATACCTGATAGAACTAATGCACCTAAGGTAGAGACGAAGTCTGATACCTTGATCATTGAAGATTGGGTGTCAGATAGTGAGGATGATGAGACTGACTCAACACCTAAGGCTAAAAAGGAAGAAATTCCTAAATCAGTTGAAACTAAAGCTAAACATGTTGAGTTTGCTTAAGATTTTTAAATGATTTTGCTCAAGAACGTACGAGGCATTTCATAAAGCCTAATCACTCGATAGTTACTATAAAACCGCCTATTTCATTGTGCCTAGTAGGGCGACCAGAAACCTAAAGATACCTCGCGTGCTTAAGACTTCCCTGGAGTACTTCGTAAACACCTAACAGGATTTACCCATCCTTGAAGAATTGAGATGCGCATAAACTTAACTCCCGGAGCGGCACAAATTTCATGATACGCGATACTTTTCGAAAAAAGATTTCGAACCCGAATATCATTAGTTGAGAGTGCACAAGACTGACAACCCTAAAACCGCGTTCAGAACTATATACAGGCATTTCGAGTTTACAAGATAAGTCCTTTGGTTTGGCCAATGCCCCCGTAGTATTCAAAGATGAGAAATCCAATTAGAGCGACACACATGAGGAGCACCTTACCTATTATATCGAATCGTGACAGACGATTCACATCGCGATTTTGGTAGACACTATAGGACGCATTAGGAACACAGTTAGATTGGAGTACGACCAACCATTCCTAGACCGATGGTCAGGGTGTGCATACTATCCGACATTAGGAGATATACTTAGGGCATGCACTATTGATTTTGGAGGAAACAGAAATGCACATCCCTCTTATTTGAATCTTCTCTTTGGATATCTACTAGTTGTTTATTTGAAAGCGATCCAAAAATTGAGCCAATCCTTAAAAAATGTTGAGTTTCTTTTCTTACAACTTGATACTTAACTTAATTTCATGACAGTTCTTGTTTGATGAGTTGTGAAGTTAAGTTAGATTCAATTTGTTACGTAGTTTAAGGTTAGGTCCAACTTGTTGCTCAGCTTAATCTCACGATAGTTCTTGTTTGATGAGTTGTGAGATTAAGCTGAAAATAATTTGTTACTAGGCTTAAACTTGTGGTTTAGCTTAATTTCATGACAGTTCTTGTTTGATGAGTTGTGGGGTTAAGTTAGATTTCAATTGAGGCTCAACTTAAACTACCCCAAAGATGCCTAAGGTTTTTTACGGCTTTACTCAAGGACGGGAAAGCTTGCCTTACTGTGTGATTATTATGTGGTTTCATTTGTGTAATTTCTAGAGGTTAGGAAGTATTGATAGTACCAATTGGGAAGTAGCACCCGGTACTATTTGGATTGACATCAACACCCTTACCCTTCTGTGTGCAACCTAATCGAAGGGTGAATACTGTCCGATCAAGCTCAGCCTTTAGTCAATTGAATATTGAGGACAAAATTCTCTTAACGGGAATAGACTATAACAACCCGCAATTTTTCCATGGTCCTTACCCAAAATAATTTACTTTTCAAAGTTTACGCATTTGTTTTTATAGTTAATTTTAAGCTAAACTACACAAAACGTGAAAATAGCACACAATGCGTACCGGCACAACCGTACTTTTAATATATGTTTTGTTCAAGGAAGTTATACCCATTATTTGTATCGAGTCAGAATTGTTAATTTCGTTCTTAATTTTATGAGATCGATTTATATCGAGTCCTTGTAGGCCTAGAATGTAGCACGTCGCGGCATGGCACAATAGTTAGTCTATAGTGTGGATCTAATTAATTGTGACATCTCGAGAACAAAAATATGCGTATTTATAATCAATTTGATTGGAAAAATTGTTTTAAGATCAGTGGAAAACATTAGAAATACTCAGGAGAATGTTTCGGTACTCAAATTTATCTGGAATACATTTTATAAGAAAAATAGCCGAATGCCACTTCCCACCCTTGCCTTAAGTTACAGTTTTAGTCCCTGAGGGACAATAGGAATTCACACATGGTCCTATCGCTATATAAGCAAATCTTATACCCACTTTAGGGTTATTTCACCTACATTTCACACCCAGCCGCCCCCTCTCTCTCTCCCAACTTCCGGCCAAGTTCCGACCACCACCGAGCACCACCACCACTCACTCCCACATCACACCGCCACCACCAACACTCACCTTGTGACTCCCTTGTCACGTTTAGCTACCATACGTGCCAAGAAACACCCATCACCACCACTACACGCCTCCACCACCAGCAAGCTAAGATAACTAGATCCGAGTAGATCCATTTAGATCCGTGAAGAAAAAGGTAAGACCCACCGTTCCTCACCTCGTGTGATAACGGTGAGAGTATAAACTTGTATATATATCGAGTTGTAATAGTATATTCGAGTGGGTCTTTGGGTATTAAAACATGTTTTGCAAAAAAAAAAAAAAAAAAAAAAAAAAAAAAAAAAAAAAAAAAAAAAAAAAAAAACTTATTAATAACGAGTTTGGTATCATTTTGTTTGGGCTTTGTCGTCGAGTGCCGAAGCCTGTTTATTTCATTTTGATGTCGTGTCGAGTTGTGTTACAAGTTTTTGAGTCATTTTCATGTTTGTGATTAGTTTTGGACATTAGGGTTTGGATTAAAGTTAGTTTAGAAAGTGTTAATGTTAGGTTGGATTGAGGCCGAGAGACCCACGGTTCCGTTTGGTTGTTGTTGGCGTAGCATGGACTCGAAGCCGAGACCATAAGAGGTCTCGGCATAGTGATGTTGATGAGATTATTGTTGTTGTTAAAAACTTGAGAAGTATTGGATTGCGATAATTAGATAACGAGCCATAGGACTTTTTCCGTTAAATATTGATTTGGTCGGAGATTTTATTATGAGCTTATTTCGAGCTTCTTAAATTATTGGGTGTGCTTGTTTTATTTATTTTGGTCTTTTGGTTGGTGACTCACGGTATTGGTTGTAGCCGAGACACTTTTGGTCTCAACTAGGTTATAGTTTGGTCCGTTTGGTTCATCCTTTGGCGACACGTATTGGAGCCGAGGCTATATTGCCTCGGCGTGGTAAGTTACTTGTGTTTGGATAGTTGAGTATGGACTTGAAATCACGGTTAACTTGAGCCATAGTATAGAATTTGAATGAGTAATATTGGACTGTGAGGTCATGTGTTTATGGTTTGGATTAATGTTTGTGATGTTGTGGCCGTAACAAGGATTTGCCGAGACCTCGTGGTCTCGGGAAGACTTGGTTTGCCGAAATTTGGACTTACGGGACTTTGACTTTGGTTTGACCCGTAAATGACTATTAGTCGTGACTCGAATTAAGAAAATGACTCGTGTGGAACCAAGAGAAAAGAAAGTAAAATAAAAATTTACTTAGTAAATTTTAAAAGTAAAAGTTATTATTAGACTTATTTAATAATAAAGTGATTTAGCAAATTAAACGGGTAATGATTTTTGGAGACACACGAGAGTAGTTGGATTATTCGATACACGCTACCCGTAGACTTTAGTATTTGAAATTGTTGGGGGTATTTGTTGGTTGTTGATTGGTAGTCGGTATACTATGGGATATTTGCAACACCGGACTTGGAATACATTTTGACTTGAGATATTATTGAACTTTGGACATTTTAGACTACTGGGACATGTAACGACTGCGGTACATTAGACTCAAAATGAATTTAATGTATTTGAGCTGTGACGGACGAACAATATGGAGATGATGTCTAAAGAACAATAATATTTATAATCCTCGTTAACTAAACGTATTTAGAAACTAATAAAGTCACTCGAATTGGAACGTCCTTCGAACGAATAAGTCATGACGAATTTTTGTTTAAATATATAAAATATTTATGTTTTATAAAACTCAATGGGGTTATAACCACTTCACCCACGATGATACAAAACACTAGTAAATGAATTTAACGAAGATATTTTGGAATTTTAAGTGGAATATACTTGGTAATAGTAACTTTTGGAAACCCTTATACTTTTGGATATACATTAAGATAAGTTTATTATTAATAGGTTGTGCCGAGTCCGTCGCGTTGTGATACTTTTTGCTGTTGTGCCGTACTACTCGTGTTTGTGTTGTGTTGTGCTTTGCTCTTGAGGTGAGTTCTCGTAGCCGCTTTTTCATTATGTTTTCCTTGGGGGAAAATGGTACTCAAATGACATTTTAACTGTTTTTCATGCTGTGATTATACTGTTTTCATGATTTTGGACATTATGCGTGTTGATACGATTATGTGCTACTAAATGTTTTGCCTGTGTGTACATGAATGCGCAACTGTTAACTCTTTTGAGTGCCGAAGCATTATGATAGATCTATTGGGGTAGCTCCCCACAGTGTATGTTTATGTGTGCAACGATCATGGTAGGTTCAGTTGGCGCGACACTATTTTGTTTTGACTTGTGCTTATAATTGGTTATTATGCTCACTTTTGTCCTACACTATGCTATTACAGCTCAATGGTTTTACTTTTAAACCTATGAGCTCACCAACATTATGTTGACATTTTCTAGTATCATTTTCAGGTGTTATTGGAGTTGCTTAGAAGGTTGAGTATTGACTGGCTTAGCAAGACTTAAGGCAAGACCCTCCTGGGGTATAGCCCGTGGAGTTGCATTTTGACATTTCCTAGTGATGTTGTTTAACTTTGAGATGTAACACCCCCAAAAATGGGTCGCAGCGGAAGATGATGTCGCTGGGGTGCTACTATATTGGATCACAACACCAAGTAAAGAGAACGGATTTACCTTATACATTTAGAAAAATAGTTACATTATCATAGTAAATAAGATTACAATATTTAATTTGATGCGGAAATAAGGCCCATATAAGTAAACAAGTGGTCCCAAATATATCAGAGTAGTCTATGACCGTGCCAATGCCAAGCGCCTCCAATAATAGATTGTGCTGTAGTAAAGATCAACACCTGAGAATACATGCTAAAAGGGTCAGCATAAAGCTGGTGAGTTCATAGGTTTAAGTAAACAACAAGTTATGTATGGACCACAAGATTTCAACGACAATGTATTCCAAATATGTTCATGAAAAGTATTACTGTTGCACTAAGCTCATGACACCGAAGCCTTAACAGTTAGTTCATGTTATCACCCCAAACAGGTGCTTTGCCAAACACCTGTACGACATCAAATGAAATGCGTCCGTTTGACAAGTTGGAGCGACCAACCCGGACGGGGGAGTTTACCCCCAATAGATCTATTCACAACATTCGCGCTTACAAAGTAATTAACGGTTCATGATTGTGGGGAATTTATGGCAAACGACAACAACTTAGGCAGTCAATAAATGTTTAATGCACTTGTGTCCATATGTAAAAACAAGCAATGTATTCCCACCCCAAGTATTTCAAATCGAATAGTAAAACAAGTAAAAGTGGGGCTATGAAACTCACCTGATACAACTGTTATGAAAATGGCAAAAATGGGTACACTGAAATAAGGCTCGGACTCTAACCGCGACCTAATATGAATGATATGATTTAGGTATGAATGCAATTTGCGAAAGTTATATCACCCGTACATGTTTGCTTGTGAGTTTAGTTATGAAAATAGCGTTACTTCGGTATTCTTGACAATAGTTAAAATATAACATTTTTGGACTTTTAGCAAGTATATATCGTAACTAGGATATGAATATTTTGGTAATGTACATTTTGATAAGTTTAAGACTCAACTAAAATAAGGAACCAAAACGCTACAACTTCCGTTTAAGTCTTTTTGTCCAAAACCGCACTTAAAATGTCCAAATTCCATTTCTAAGAATAAAACTGGGTACTATTCCCTATATGAAAAAGCTGTCAAAATATATTTCTCGTCGATAACTTCGTTAAGTCATAACTTCTTCGTTATAGCTCAGTTTTGAAAGTTCTACCTATCCCCACGAAGGTATTTAAGTATACTAACACATTTTTTCAAGTCTCGGGGACTCGGTTTTTCTTTTAAAGCTTGGTTTGACTGATTTGAAAATCCATACAACAACTATATAATTTCTGAAAATAGTTATCGCTATTAACTTTTAGAAAACTCATATCTCATTCGTTATAAATCCTTTTTATCCATTCAAACGACCACGTTTTCGTTATAAAATCTATTTTCTATTTCATTGACCAAATCTTGTAAAAACAACTTGATTTTCTGAAAATTATAAATTTAGGCAGCGCTTCAGCGTTTATTTTTCAATAATCCATTCTCCTATACTAAATCCCTTCAAATCAACTCCAGATCTATCATAATCTCTTCCACCAATTTGTTTAATCAATATATAGTTCAAAATAATCATGACAACATATAAAATATAACTTGAGGAAAATGACTAGTAAATGTGCAAGAATAAATATGAATCTATATAAACACTTATATAGCAATAGTTTTTATAAATCAAACAAAAATGATCCAAGACTCGTTTGTACACATTTTTCTCATCCAAATAATTTTGTAAAGTATTTTTTTACTTTTTTGCGTCATGAAAATTTGCAAACATGTATTAAGGTGATATTTGTAATTAAATGAATTTAAATGAAGATTTAAACTTAATAAATGCATAAACTTGCTTAAAAATTGCATAATATACATAATGGAAGGTATAAGAATTTATTTACACTTACTTGATGTTGAAGAGTTTTTGGAAAGATTTAGAACAATACACCCCCAACGGTTACTCCAAATCGATTTTATAGTTATTATAGAACCCGTAACTATCGAAATATACTTGAAACTAATGAAAATCGGATCTCCTCTTCTCTTCCTATTTTTGGCCGATCACTATGGAGGTGTAGAGAGAGTTTGGTGAATTTTGTAAGTGTAAAAATGAAGAGTATGTGTTAGCTTTCTATTTATAGTGCAAATAAGGGCATTTTGGTAATTTAATAAAAAGGTAAAATGGTAATTACACTATTTTGGTCAAAAGTCAAAAAGGAGGAATATGGGGGGCATGTTGGCCGAATTTTGGGGGAAAGGGGGGGGGGGGGGGGCTTGGAGGCTCATAAATGTCCATGTCTTTTTGTCTTTAAAATATCTAATTTAGGATAATTAAAAGTTAGATATTTATTATTTAGGTATTAAGTTAACTAGAAATAAATTTTAGCGGAACAAAATAAAGTGTAATAAAGCAATAAAAATTATGAAAATGCATTTTGTATAAGTATCGGGTGTTTAAATAATTATTGTTTCGCAAATACTTAAGTTATCGTAAATATGTATATTTAAGAATATATATTAGAACCATTGTTGGGAGTATCGGGGATATTGTTCATCACAAAAATCGTGTAAAAGCGTTTATTTAAATAAATAAATGTGAATGAAAAACAATGCAAACACATGCAAGACCTAAAATGAATATGATGACACTGGCAATATGTAGACTAACTCTAGTCTATATTTTGTGCACCAAATGATGTTTCTAGGTTATGCGATTAAATTCTGAAAGTTTCTTGAAATTAATACTCGAAAAATCAAATTTTCGGAAAATAATGAATAGTAAAAACTACGATAATGAATAGTAATTTTTTCGGGAATGAATAGTGAAATTTCAAAGTTAAAATTTTGACCTGAAAATACGGTTTGTCATAGTCTTCCACCCTTAAAGGAATTCAGTCCCTGAAGTCAGTTCATGTTGGTTTCTTAGGTGATGTAGGTAAAAAGGTGTAGATACTTGTGTCGAATTTGATTTTCTATGTTTTGGGTTTTAACAAAACTCTATAATCAGAATTCTTACTTTGTCTAAGTTGCTATATCTCTCTTGATGATGATAACTTGATAGTGTGAACCTTTCTTAATTTCCTCGATCTTAGTCAAATCTGCGGTCTAGGTTCTACTGATACAAGACCCTAACTGCTTTGGAGTAAAATAACACAAGGACATGTTTTTTTTTTTTATTATTATTATTATTTTTTTGAGAATTGCTTTCAGGATTGTGCGTTTTGCTCACACTCTTTATTTGAATAGATGTGTATACAATTTTAACCAAAATGATTTAAAAGGATCAAGTATATTAAGGAATTAAGACCATACAGCTTTTGGTCCCAAATACAGCTCAAAAGACTTAGTACTTTAAAAGGAAATTAGTTTAAAAGGTTTAAATAATTCCAGAATTTAAGCGGTTTACATAGTTCCAAAGGTTCAAGTACCTTAAATGTTTCAAGTATAAATTTTTACCAAAAGTTTTAAAACAAGTCAAAAGAGTTCATCATATCGCAAAACGTTAAAGTATCAAAAGGTTCAAGGAGTTCAAAACAGGAGGAAATGGTTTTAACTTTAAGATCGTAAAAATGGTATAAAAAGAATTTATGAAAATTCAAACATGTTTTAAGATGTGTTATGACTTAAATTGTTGTTCTAGTGGCTTGAAATAAATCAACTGGATCCTATGTTTTCTGATTTACGAGTGGAAACTGTGTATCAATGGTCGTTCGGTATGTTAAGATTTCTTGGCATCTCGGTGTGGAAGTGAGGTCACATAAAATGGATTTCTGATGACGAGTTATTTAGAACTTCTAAAAAAAAGCACAATGTTGTGAAGGAAATAGTGTATCAATAATCTAGCTTAGTGCATTTACCACCAACAAGGGAATATTATTGTATAAAACGAATGAGGTAACTTATATAGTGGTGATACAGTGTCAAGGCATGGTATGTCGTTAGCTATGGTCTCCGACAATGTTGCTTGATTCTCTTCTATGGTTTTGCTTAGTGAGTAATGGTATTTCAATAAATCTTATGCCCTAAACAATCTAGTACTTCCAAAGAACTAGTAAGGGTTTAGGTGATTATTCCAAAGATAGCGGTTCGAATTACCCCGTAGGGTCTTAAGGCTTCTGTTGAGTTGTAATTCAATTTTATGGTATGATTCTAGACCTTTAAAAGTTTAGTGGTTCTATCATCGTTTACTTATATCAAGGGATCTTCCCAGTATATGCTATGGAGGGTCATTCTTAGAAAGACTAGTCGACTCATCGATCGAGTACAAGGTTTGGGGTGGGGGTGACTGTGACATAATAAGACTATGATGAAAGAAATAATGGGATGCAAGTGTATTGTGCATAGATGTGAATGGTTATGTTATGCAATGCTTCTTTACTCACACAAAAGTATTTGCGCTTATTGGATTTTTGAGTAGGAAATCATCCTGAACATAATTCTAATATAACTACTCCCAGTATCGCAAAATTCATCTCTTAGTCGAACATAGGTGATCAGGCTATGTCCCACTGTCCCTAAGTTAAACATTGTTGATCAGACTATATTTAACCAAGGTTCAATGAATTTTGAAATACACAGCTTAGTTATACTTGTAATATGTCCAAAAATTCTTGAGAAAATAACCACAAAGCAAACGCGATGTCAAACCATTCAGTTGCAAGTCCCGCCCATACAAGACTTGTAACCTATGTTTTCACAACCCATTGCATAGAAGGTAGTACGGTTAGATACGTGATTGGAAAATACGGGTACTGCTATAACGTCTACAAAGAGGTGTATGATGTCAAAATAAATCAAGTGTTTATATAAAGTGATTAATAAAAATGCCAAGTGTGTATATATCAATATACTGATATGTTCGTGTAGTATAAAATGCCTAGATTTCACATAAATGTTTGAAAAGTGTGAGGCAACAGGCTTGGCAGGAAGGCACGTGGTGGTCATAGGGTTAAGTTTTCGTAAAAGTAGTTATAGTCTAGGTTTTAAAAATACCCAGTTCTCTATAACCAAGGCTCTGGTACCAATCAGTAACACCCCCAAAAATGGGTCGCAACGGAAGATGATGTCGTTGGGGTGCTACTAAATTGGATCACAACACAAAGTAAAGAGAACGAATTTACCTTATACATTTAGAAAAATAGTTACATTATCATAGTAAATAAGTTTACAATATTTAATTTGATGCGGAAATAAGGCCCATATAAGTAAACAAGTGGCCCCAAATATATCAGAGTAGTCTATGACCGTGCCAATGCCAAGCGTCTCCAACAATAGACTGTGTTGTAGTAAAGATCAACACTTGAGAATACATGCTAAAAGGGTCAGCATAAAGCTGGTGAGTTCATAGGTTTAAGTAAACAACAAGTTATGTATGGACCACAAGATTTCAACGACAATGTATTCCAAATATGTTCATGAAAAGTATTACTGTTGCACTAAGCTCATGACACCGAAGCCTTAACAGTTAGTTCATGTTATCACCCCAAATAGGTGCTTTGCCAAACACATGTACGACATCAAATGAAATGCATCCGTTTGACAAGTTGGAGCGACCAACCCGGACGGGGGAGTTTACTCCCAATAGATCTATTCACAACATTCGCGCTTACAAAGTAATTAACGGTTCATGATTGTGGGGAATTTATGGCAAACGACAACAACTTAGGCAGTCAATAAATGTTTAATGCACTTGTGTCCATATGTAAAAACAAGCAATGTATTCCCACCCCAAGTATTTCAAATCGAATAGTAAAACAAGTAAAAGTGGGGCTATGAAACTCACCTGATACAACTGTTATGAAAATGGCAAAAATGGGTACACTGAAATAAGGCTCGGACTCTAACCGCGACCTAATATGAATGATATGATTTAGGTGTGAATGCAATTTGTGAAAGTTATATCACCCGTACATGTTTGCTTGTGAGTTTAGTTATGAAAATAGCGTTACTTCGGTATTCTTGACAATAGTTAAAATATAACATTTTTGGACTTTTAGCAAGTATATATCGTAACTACGATATGAATATTTTGGTAATGTACATTTTGATAAGTTTAAGACTCAACTAAAATAAGGAACCAAAACGCTACAACTTCCGTTTAAGTCTTTTTGTCCAAAACCGCACTTAAAATGTCCAAATTCCATTTCTAAGAATAAAACTGGGTACTATTCCCTATATGAAAAAGCTGTCAAAATATATTTCTCGTCGATAACTTCGTTAAGTCATAACTTCTTCATTAGAGCTCAGTTTTGAAAGTTCTACCTATCCCCGCGAAGGTATTTAAGTATACTAACACATTTTTCAAGTCTCGGGGACTCGGTTTTTCTTTTAAATCTTGGTTTTACTGATTTGAAAATCCATACAGCAACTATATAATTTCTGAAAATAGTTATCGCTATTAACTTTTAGAAAACTCATATCTCATTCGTTATAAATCCGTTTTTATCCATTCAAACGACCACGTTTTCGTTATAAAATCTATTTTCTATTTCTTTGACCAAATCTTGTAAAAACAACTTGATTTTCTGAAAATTAGAAATTTGGGCAGCCCTTCAGCGTTTATTTTTCAATAATCCATTCTCCTATACTAAATCCCTTCAAATCAACTCCAGATCTATCATAATCTCTTCCACCAATTTGTTTAATCAATATATAGTTCAAAATAATCATGACAACATATAAAATATAACTTGAGGAAAATGACTAGTAAATGTGCAAGAATAAATATGAATCTATATTAACACTTATATAGCAATAGTTTTTATAAATCAAACAAAAATGATCCAAGACTCGTTTGTACACATTTTTCTCATCCAAATAATTTTGTAAAGTATGTTTTTACTTGTTTTCATCATGAAAATTTGCAAACATGTATTAAGGTGATATTTGTAATTAAATGAGTTTAAATGAAGATTTAAACTTAATAAATGCATAAACTAGCATAAAAATTGCATAATATACATAATGGAAGGTATAAGAATTTATTTTACACTTACTTGATGATGAAGAATTTTTGGAAAGATTTAGAACAATACATCCCCAACGGTTACTCCAAATCGATTTTATAGTTATTATAGAACCCGTAACTATCGAAATATACTTGAAACTAATGAAAATCAGATCTCCTCTTCTCTTCCTATTTTGACCGAGCACTATGGAGGTGTAGAGAGAGTTTGGTGAATTTTGTAAGTGTGAAAATGAAGAGTATGTGTTAGCTTTCTATTTATAATGTAAATAAGGGCATTTTGGTAATTTAATGAAAGGGTAAAATGGTAATTACACTATTTTGGTCAAAAATCAAAAAGGAGGAATATGGGAGGCATGTTGGCCGAATTTTGGGGGAAAGGGGGGGGGGGTGATGATGTACCCTCCGAGCGGGTCGAAGGACTCCCCTTCGAACCTGTACGAAGCCTTCTCTTCGAAGGCCCAGGTCAATCTTCACCCAAGGCACTCATAGTGTCTAACCTCTGTCGAGGTTCAGAACCTGGCCTCCGTCACGGTTCAGAACCTGGCCTCCGTCGCTGTTCGGAACCTGGTCTCTGTCAACGTCCGGAGCCTGGCCTCCGTCACCGTTCGGAGCCTTACCTCCGACAAGAACCAAGAACGAAGAACCATCCTGACCTGGTCAAACCCACGTTTCCTCTTCCCTTGGCTTTCCCGCCAAAATAGAGATCGTGGGCTACAAAGCCCTAGCGGTTACCACAAATCATGGGACGCCCCCATGATCTCCGAAATAAGTGCAACCGCCCACTAAGGCCTATTTCTCCCCTATAAATAGCTTAGTCGGGCAAGAACAAAGTAAGTAATCTCAAAGTAATTTCAAGTTAACCTCACTCTCTAAATTTACGACCTACATTACCATCACACATACTTACTCGCACGCCGGAGGTGGTTCGCAGGGTCCAACCCCTGCGCAATCACTTAACGTAGTGTCTTTGTATTTCTTATTTTCAGGTTAAGAACAAGCTTGGCTCAATCTCAACACCCCGTTATTCTTTTGATCACCATCGAAGGCTTGGTTGACGAATATTTGTTCAATCAGTGGCGCCATCCGTGGGACACGCAACAATAAGTCTCGTTATTTCCAAGCTTATAACCAATTGGAACTACTTTCACTATATATCCGGCATGGATCAAGGAAGAGAAGATACTCCCCCACCGGGTTTCTCGACCTTGGCTCCAATCCCAGTCAACGACTCCAACAACCTTCCCCCAATAATCGCTTCCACGTTCACAACATGTTCTCACCCAAAAGTAGCACCCAACCATCATGCTTCGAGATCAGCCAATTCGGAACCTGTTATTAGCCTAGCCTTTGTCGAAGGCAATCACAAAGCGTTGGAATCCCTCTTAAGGGCTCGCAAAAGGCATGTTCGGGATGCTGAGATACGAAGGGGGTTGGAATACTTAAGTGACGAATTTGTGATGAAAGGGATAGTGTGTGGCGTAAGGTGTGGAAGTTCCATATTCATTAGCCGCATTTATTGCGCAAGTTTGTTTAAGCACTTATCCTTTACTCGTACGAATTTGTGACGAAAGGAATAGAGTGTAGCATGTTTTTTGAGTCGTAAGCAATATATACTCGTACGTATATATCACTTTCGACTGGGGGGCTTGATGATGTACCCTCCGAGCGGGTCGAAGGACTCCCCTTCGAACCTGTACGAAGCCTTCTCTTCGAAGGCCCAGGTCAATCTTCACCCAAGGCACTCATAGTGTCTAACCTCTGTCGAGGTTCAGAACCTGGCCTCCGTCACGGTTCAGAACCTGGCCTCCGTCACTGTTCGGAGCCTGACCTCCGTCAATGATCAGAGCCTGGCCTCCGTTACCGCTTGGAGCCTTACCTCCGACAAGAACCAAGAACGAAGAACCATCCTGACCTGGTCAAACCCACGTTCCCTCTTCCCTTGGCTTTCCCGCCAAAATAGAGATCGTGGGCTACAAAGCCCTAGCGGTTACCACAAATCATGGGACGCCCCCATGATCTCCGAAATAAGTGCAACCGCCCACTAAGGCCTATTTCTCCCCTATAAATAGCTTAGTCGGGCAAGAACAAAGTAAGTAATCTCAAAGTAATTTCAAGTTAACCTCACTCTCTAAATTTACGACCTACATTACCATCACACATACTTACTCGCACGCCGGAGGTGGTTCGCAGGGTCCAACCTCTGCGCAATCACTTAACGTAGTGTCTTTGTATTTCTTATTTTCAGGTTAAGAACAAGCTTGGCTCAATCTCAACACCCCGTTATTCCTTTGATCATCATCGAAGGCTTGGTTGACGAATATTTGTTCAATCAGGGGGCCTTGGAGGCTCATAAATGTCCATGTCTTTTTGTCTTTAAAATATCTAATTTAGGATAATTAAAAGTTAGATATTTATTATTTAGGTATTAAGTTAACTTGAAATAAATTTTAGCGGAACAAAATAAAGTGCAATAAAGCAATAAAAATTATGAAAATGCATTTTGTATAAGTATCGGGTGTTTAAATAATTATCATTTTGCAAAGACTTAAGTTATCGTAAATATATATATTTAAGAATATATATACTAAGTGAATTTAAAATACCAGGTAAAATAATATTAGAATTTCTGTAACATTGTAATGAGTATAAAAATTTATTAAAACCATTGTTAGGAGTATCGGGGATATTATTCATCACGAAAATGTGTAAAAGCGTTTATTTAAATAAATAAATGTGAATGAAAAACAATCCAAACACATGCAAGACCTAAAATGAATATGATGACACTGGCAATATGTAGACTAACTCTAGTCTATATTTTGTGCACCAAATGATGTTTCTAGGTTATGCAATTAAATTCTGAAAGTTTATTGAAATTAATACTCGAAAAATCAAATTTGAGGAAAATAATGAATAGTAAAAACTTCGATAATGAATAGTAATTTTTTCGGGAATGAATAGTAAAATTTCAAAGTTAAATTTTTGACCTGAAAATTTAGTATTTCTCTATTGTGACACCTTGTGTTCTTAACTATGAGGTCATACCCCGTAAATGTCACTCCGTTGCGCCATTTTTGGGGTGTGACAGATTGGTATCACAGACCAAGGTTATAGAGAATTAGGTGGTTTAACCTAGACTATAACCTAAGAATCCTCATATATTTTGCATTATAGGAACTACGTGTGCGATTATGTGTATAGTATGACATGAAGTGATGATGATAAGTAAATGCAACATGATGCTATCTTAAAAACGCCTAGCCAACGTTTTTACGATAACATGATGCGGCATGGACTTATTGATGAAGCGAAAAGTGTACCGCTTTTAAGGGGTCATTTAAGCCCTAAATCGTATTTATTTGATCAAATATTGCCCTAAATCGTTCCTTTTGTCATTTTAGGTACTTTTGAGAAGAAATCTGGAAAAGGAAGCATTTTGGACGTTTTTGGAGCATAAAAGTGAAGAAAACGACAAAGTCTCAAAATTGGCTAAAAGTTACCTTTGACGGCGTCAGGATCCTCTCCAGACGGCGTCATGGCTTGGCAAGAAAAAGGTGGATATGAAAATTACTCATGATAAGCCAGTGAAATTTGCATGGGAATTCTGACGGCGTCACCCTTTGGAATGATCAAGGTCGTCACGGCTTAATTTAGAAAGGGACGGCGTCACGCATAATCCTGACGGCGTCAAGCCTTGATAGGCCAAAACGGATTTTGGAGAGCTAAAGAGGGACGGCGTCAAGAAGGCCATCCGGGAACCTTAAAAGCGGCGGAGGTGACGGCGTCACACTCCATAACGTGACGCCGTCAGATCTGAAAATCTATATATAGTTTTGCAATTCTTTGTCATTAGTGTGGAACTTATTGGGGAACTTTGTGTGTGAAAACCCTAAGATGATTTTAGCAGCTTTCTCAAGGCTTTTTGCCTTGAGATCTTCCATGTTACATTGAAGATAAGTTATCAATTAATCATTCAATATGTCTATGTGTTGTTTGATTCTATCTTGTTCTTGTCTTTTGTTTAACATGCTAGGCTAGATTTATCTTGTGTTTGCTTAGATCTAATGAAACCTAGCTATTGATTATTAGTTATTAGTGTGTTATTAGTTGTATTGGATGATTGTTCATCTATGTTAGGCTTAAGAAAACTGGCTAACTTCCTATTCGGTAACTTGCTTGAACGTCTTAAGAAACATGAACCAATGCGTACTAAAGGTTTTTATGGTTGTATTTAATGCACAAGCGAATTCTAGTGATCCCATGTTAGGAGCTTCCTAGCCGGCTCGACATAGGAGAGAAGTAGGAGCTTGTAGAGTTGGGGAAGTACGTACGCTACCCCACGAATGGTATTAAGGAATACACCCGTCATCCACGCAACTAATACACACTAATCAACCGGTAAAAGATAGTTAGGGAGTAAGGAAATCTAAGTAAACACATTTCTCTCTACATAAGTTTTCACCAACCTTTTCATTTTTGTTATTTTATTTTATTTGCATTCGTAGTAATTTGGGTTAGCTGTCTAGCAACTAATTCCGCCCACTCTTTCAAACCCGAGATTTTACCTGCTTTCATAAAAATTATAAAAACACAAAAAAGAATCTTCTCTCACCCTTAGACCTATTAGAGTAATTTTTCATACCTAACGAACACTATTCCCTGTGGAGAACGATCAATCCCCCGTACTTACCACTACACTATACTACATCGGTCAGGTACACTGCCTGGTGGGGTTGTAAGCCTCTTGAGATCCCTCGAGAGGTAAAACCTGTTGTAAGGTTGCAAAACCACGCATCAAGTTTTTGGCGCCGCTGCCGGGGAATAGTTATTGTTTAGGTTGAATTTTTATTTTATAGGTCTACTCACTAGATTCCTTTCTAGTGAGATTTTTATTTTATTTTTCTAGGTTTTCTTTAGTCTATCTATTTTCTTTGTGCTTTTGTTCGTATCAGATTTTCATTGACTATTCAGTTTGCCATTATGGAAAACGCGAATCCACCCCTTACACCTGGCGAAGTGGCTTTGTTGCGTAGCCAACTTGAGAATGAGATTAGTGAGCTCAGGGAGCTTAGTAGAATGATTGATATAGAGCTTGATTATGCCTTGAACAACTTAGGGACCGCCATATACTCAGATAATTACTTAGAACGTAATAATCTTACGGTTGAGAAGTTGATTGAGAAAATTGATGAAGTGAAGGTAGATCCTAGGTTGGATGATTATTTCAATGAATACCCCACTAAGGAGGAGATTGCTTACTATAACAACCTAGTTGATAACCCTCGACCACCTTTTGTTAGAATTGACCCAAAGATTAAGAGGGGTGATCCCGGGAATGTGAAGATACCATGTATGATTGGGTACCAATACGTTGAGCATGCTTACATTGACTGTGAATCCCCAATCAACGTGATGTCCTCAGGCCTTTATAACCAGATCATAAACATACCACTTGAGCCTAGGATGGACCCCAAGTGCCCAGGCGGAGTTTGCAACTTCGTTGGAAGGATTAAGGATATGCATATCCTTGTTGGGAATTTTACCTTTGTCACCAACTTTATGATCTTAGAAGATTTGGCAGGTGTTGTTGACTGCCGCCTATCTCGTGTGGTGTTAGGTAAGCCATTTATTGAAACATCCGATTTAAAGTATGATCGTTTGAAAGGCACGGTTCATTTCTCTAATCACATAGATAGGATCACATATAGGATGCCTTATCGGGTAAATGAATTTCGTTTTGTGCCTCGATTTGACAAGGACAACATTGGTGCGATTGAGGATATCAATGATGAGGATAAAGAAAAAGGCATGGACTATGTTTGGAAAAAAAGAAGCCTTTACTATAAAGATTGCTTGAACCTAGGACCTAAATACAAAGTTGATATGGAGGTTGTTAGGATGATTAGAGGGGCAATTGAGAAGCAAAACGGAAAAACGTAGAACCCGTGACTTTGAGTCTAGCTACAAGACTCGTTAATAAAGAAAAGCGCTTCTTGGGAGGCAACCCAAGCTTTATTTGCTTTGTGTGTTTATTTATTTGTTTGTTTGATTTTATTTGTTTCCATATGTATGTTTAATTTTTATTGTTATTGATTCATGTTCAAAAGTAAATTGTGAAAATGTTTTATCTTGTTTTTAACTTCGTCTTAACTACATATAAAGGTATTTTGCAAAAGATAAGTGTAAGGGAAATCTAAATCGGTTTATTAGAACACAAATGAACATGAATCGTAATAATAATAAATTAACATACATATTAGTATTTGTTTGAGTCAAATGCTTGTATCGAGTCATAATGATGTTTTGCAGGATTTCCAGGAAGTAAAGTATAGGTTTTTCCAAAATTTTTCCGGAAACTTAACATGAGAATTCTGTCAGATCATTTCTGACGGCGTCAGGAGTTACACCCTGACGGCGTCAGGTTTTAATTTTCTGAAATTTTTGAAAGTTTTGTTTTCATAAAAAGTTTTTATTAAATCTCTAACTTATAAACTCCAGGAATCTGCAAAATAATCATTCCACAAGCATTATATCCTTATATATAGAGTTTATCCCGCCGATGTTATGCAGGTTTTCGTGTTTGTTTTCTCAGGTTTAACAGGTTATTTTGGAGAAGGAAATGTTTTTGGATCAAGCTTATGGCGATGCATTAGTCATGGAGCTTCAACATTACTTTGGAAGAAGATCTAACCGTGTTACTTCATTATCCACCGAGCGAATCAGGGGAGTATTTGATTTCATTCTTTTACTTTATGCTTTTACATCTTGTTATTTGAACATTGGGGACAATGTTCATCTTAAGTGTAAGGGGGGGGGGGTAAAAGTACGATTAGAGAATGCTCCTACGCTTGATTTTTGTTTGTTTAATAGTAGATGTGTAATAAAACTGAGATAAATACCTGTTAGGGTAATTTTAGTGCCAAATTTAAAATTTTTTACAACATTTAGGAGTGAAACTTTGATCTTAATGAGCGTCTCACGGATAGGAGTTATATGACTAGCACAAAAACCGTACCACTAAAAAAAAAATTTCCCCCAAATATGTGAGGTTCGCCCCTAGAATTGGTAGGAAAAGCATTTATGCTATGATGTGTGTACCGGTAGCACTTAGATTCTAGAACTTGCGTTAGGACCATTCCGAGGCCACAAGTGAGACTACATTCGTGTAGTTAGATTTACTACATGATAAGAGGCATTAGGATTAACCCATTGTTTTACACCTGTGTTTTTGTTATAATTACTTTGGCTACATTGGTCAAGTAATTCTCCCACACCCTTTGCGTTGTACTCATTTTTAGTACACGATACCCCTAGTACACCCCTCAGAGCCTATCTTTTCGTTTCGACCTTTAAGCATTTTACTTAAAGGAAGAATTTGTTTACACCCCACTTAAATGTACACCCAAATCGCCTTAGCCTACCTTGTATGCACTCATTTTTAGTGCATTATTGTGACAACATTTGTTTAAACCCAAGTTAATTATCTAGTTGATTACATGGTTGCTAAGTCGAGTCATACCCTTGTACATATTGTTTTGGGACGATTGGGACTCATGGGTAAAGTACTAGTGTAATGGAGTAATGGGGAAGAACATCATTTATTACCCCCATATGTGCTAAATATTTTAAAAGTACTCCAAGTTTTTCGATTATCTTAATTCGAGTCATTAGAATAGTTATTTGTAAAGTTATGTAAAAATTCAAGTGTAAGGGGATGCAACGCCCCTATGATGTATTATTTTGGATGGTAGGGAAAAAGTGTATGAAAAAAAAAAAAAAAAAAAAAAAAAGAAAAAAAAATCGGAAAAATCAAGAAAAATACAAAAAAATGAGAAAAAGAAAAATAGAAAAAACATACGGACTACCATCCCGTTTCACTTTATGTTTATTTTATGTTTTTGTTATTTTCTTTCATTAGCTTAAATCAAGTCTAGTCTTGGCTTAGCAACATTGTATAGTACATGTAATTGATCAAGATCTTTAACTCGCCACCAGTAAAATATCCTTTATCCAACAAAACCGTGTTTTCCTTTTCCCTACACCTAACGTTATAACCCATTTAAAAGCCCTCTTTGATAGTTTATCTTTGGTGCTTACGCCTAGTGGAGGAGGTTTTCGATCCTTTCCCAAGCCTATGGTAATCTATTTGCTATGACAGGTAGTGAGAGATATTATCCGTTTTCATTTATGAGATTTATTTTGATGACACTTGAGAGATGTGAGTATCTAAACACTACTTGTGAGGTGCTAGTTTGTAATCTCCGTGCTTATTATGATTAAAGTGGAACGAATATTTGTTGTAATTACTTTTATGTTAGCATTAAATGACCCCTAACTTGTATTTTGATTAGAATAAAAGCGCATTTGCTTGAGGACAAGCAAATCTCAAGTGTAAGGGTATTTGATGAAGCGAAAAGTGTACCGCTTTTAAGGGGTCATTTAAGCCCTAAATCGTATTTATTTGATCAAATATTGCCCTAAATCGTTCCTTTTGTCATTTTAGGTACTTTTGAGAAGAAATCTGGAAAAGGAAGCATTTTGGACGTTTTTGGAGCATAAAAGTGAAGAAAACGACAAAGTCTCAAAATCGGCTAAAAGTTACCTTTGACGGCGTCAGGATCCTCTCCAGACGGCGTCATGGCTTGGCAAGAAAAAGGTGGATATGAAAATTACTCATGATAAGCCAGTGAAATTTGCATGGGAATTCTGACGGCGTCACCCTTTGGAATGATCAAGGTCGTCACGGCTTAATTTTGAAAGGGACGGCGTCACGCATAATCCTGACGGCGTCAAGCCTTGATAGGCCAGAACGGATTTTGGAGAGCTAAAGAGGGACGGCGTCAAGAAGGCCATCCGGGAACCCTAAAAGCGGCGAGGGTGACGGCGTCACACTCCATAACGTGACGCCGTCAGATCTGAAAATCTATATATAGTTTTGCAATTCTTTGTCATTAGTGTGGAACTTATTGGGGAACTTTGTGTGTGAAAACCCTAAGACGATTTTAGCAGCTTTTTCAAGGCTTTTTGCCTTGAGATCTTCCATGTTACATTGAAGATAAGTTATCAATTAATCATTCAATATGTCTATGTGTTGTTTGATTCTATCTTGTTCTTGTCTTTTGTTTAACATGCTAGGCTAGATTTATCTTGTGTTTGCTTAGATCTAATGAAACCTAGCTATTGATTATTAGTTATTAGTGTGTTATTAGTTGTATTGGATGATTGTTCATCTATGTTAGGCTTAAGAAAACTGGCTAACTTCCTATTCGGTAACTTGCTTGAACGTCTTAAGAAACATGAACCAATGCGTACTAAAGGTTTTTATGGTTGTATTTAATGCACAAGCGAATTCTAGTGATCCCATGTTAGGAGCTTCCTAGCCGGCTCGACATAGGAGTGAAGTAGGAGCTTGTAGAGTTGGGGAAGTACGTACGCCACCCCACGAATGGTATTAAGGAATACACCCGTCATCCACGCAACTAATACACGCTAATCAACCGGTAAAAGATAGTTAGGGAGTAAGGAAATCTAAGTAAACACATTTCTCTCTACATAAGTTTTCACCAACCTTTTCATTTTTGTTATTTTATTTTATTTGCATTCGTAGTAATTTGGGTTAGTTGTCTAGCAACTAATTCCGACCACTCTTTCAAACCCGAGATTTTACCTGCTTTCATAAAAATTATAAAAACACAAAAAAGAATCTTCTCTCACCCTTAGACCTATTAGAGTAATTTTTCATACCTAACGAACACTATTCCCTGTGGAGAACGATCAATCCCCCGTACTTACCACTACACTATACTACATCGGTCAGGTACACTGCCTGGTGGGGTTGTAAGCCTCTTGAGATCCCTCGAGAGGTAAAACCTGTTGTAAGGTTGCAAAACCACGCATCACTTATCAAATTCATGGATTGTCAGATAGGAAGTTAAGTGTAGTAGCACGACACGTATACCGACCTGTCATACCTATCTCCCATCTAACGTTTACTAATGTCCTACTTTGAGAATCATGCCTCCAAGAAGGTCGAATCAAGTTAACCGAGGTGTTCCACCACCGAGGGGTGGAAGGACTGGTGGACGAGGAGGTAGGGCAGGAGGTCACGGTACGAGAAGCAGTGATACCGACAATGAGACTCCTAATGTTGCTACCATTATCGCCCAACAACTACGGGAATTGCTACCCACTAGGGTCACCCAAGTTGGCGACCATATCAACAACCAAGGGAACAACGTGAGTAGGAATGATCTAGCGGACAATGACGGTGGAAGTGATCACATCAATGATGGGAACCATAACAACGGTAACAAGGGATGTACTTACAAGGAATTTACCGCATGCAAACCGGTGGACTTTGGTGGCAAGGGAGGTGCGATAGCTTATACTCGATGGGTAGAGAAGATGGTGTCAGTGATTGACATAAGTGAGTGTGCGAGCCATCAGAAGGTGAAGTATGCTGCCTGTTCATTGATTGGAAAAGCATTGACTTGGTGGAATACGCAAATTCGGGCTAAGGGCATAGAAGCTGCCATAGGGATGAGTTGGGATGAATTTAAGGCATTGTTAAGAGAGGAGTATTATCCAGACAATGAGATGCAGAAACTGGAACATGAGTTCTACCACCATACCATGGTAGGAGCTTATCATATGGCTTATACGGATCGATTCCATGAGCTTGCTAGACTAGTACCTCATATGGTCACTCCTGAATCCAAGAGAATTGAGAGGTACATCTATGGTTTGGTCTCTGAGATTCGCGGGATTTTGAAAGCGACTGAGCCCCCTACCCTTCAGAGCGCGATACTGAAATTTGCAACCTTAACGGATGAAATGGTTAGGAATGGGACATTGTCCAAGAGTGGTGATAAGAGGAAGACCGTGAGTGAGCCAAGTAAGCAAGGAGGTACAAATGGTGACAATAAGAAGGCGAAATGGGGAAAAGGATTTGTGGCAATGAGCTCGAGCCGTAAGGGATATGAAGGTCCTCACCCTAAGTGTGCCAAATGTAACTACCACCACCTGGAGACTAAACCCTTCCTAGTGTATTTCAACCGCAATCAGACTGGTCACATTGCAAGGGATTGTTGAGCAGTAGCCATGCAGGCGACTCCGATTAATGTCATTTACCCAAGGACATGTTATAAGTGTGGGAGCCCAGATCATTTCCGAAACACGTGTCCTAAGCTGAATAGGGCACAGGGGCAGGTGCAGAATAACCCAAATCAGGCCTTAGTGACTAATGAAACAAACTCAGATAGTGAAAACAATGGCAACCCAGCTCGTGGTCGAGTATTTGTGATGAACGCTGAAGAAGGACGCCAGGACCCGAATCTCGTGACGGGTATGTTCTCCTTAAATGGTTATTAGGCTATCATAATGTTTGATTCCGACATCGATTATAGATTTGTTTCCACTTAGTTCATGCCTCTGTTAAAGGTGAAGCCTAGTGTCCTAACTCTTAGCTATGAGATTGATATAGTGTGTGACCAAAAAGGTAGAAACCGATAAGATAGTTCAAATCTCCACAACCTGGTAGCAAGACCTTTGGGTGCTGAAATGCCACCCGTTCATTTTTGAGCAACCCCAAACTTTAACTAAAATTTTTCTTTTTCTTCAAAAAAAAAAAAAAAAAAAGTAAGCTTTTTAACAACTTTTAACTTAATTTCATGTCAGTTCTTGTTTGATGAGATGTGAGATTAAGTTTAAAGTTGCTACTTAGCTTAAAATTTTTAAATGATTTTGCTCAAGAACGGACAAGGCATTTCATGAAGCCTAATCACTCGATAGTTACTATAAAACCGCCTATTTCATTGCGCCTAGTAGGGCGAGCAGAAACCCAAAGATACCTCGCGTGCTTAAGACTTCCTTGGAGTACTTCGTAAAGACCTAACAGGATTTACCCCTCCTTGAAGAATTGAGATGCGCATAAACTTAACTCCCGGAGCGGCACAAATTTCATGATACGCGAAACTTTTCGAAGAAAGATTTTGAACCCGAATATCATTAGTTGAGAGTGCACAAGACTGAAAACCCTAAAACCGCGTTCAGAACTATATACGGGCATTTCGAGTTTACAGGATAAGTCCTTTGGTTTGGCCAATGCCCCCGTAGTATTCAAAGATGAGAAATCCAATTAGAGCGACAAACATGAGGAGCGCTTTACCTATTAGATCGAATCGTGACAGACAATTCACATCGCGATTTTGGTAGACATTATAAGATGCATTAGGAACATAGTTAGATTGGAGTACGACCTACCATTCCTAGACCGATGGTCAGGGTGAGCATACTATCCGACATTAGGAAATATACTTAGGGCATGCACTATTGATTTTGGAGGAAACAGAAATGCACATCCCTCTTAGTTGAATCTTCTCTTTGGATATTTACTAGTTGTTTATTTGAAAGCGATCCAAAAATTGAGCCAATCCTTACAAAATGTTGAGTTTCTTTTCTTACAACTTGATACTTAACTTAATTTCATGACAGTTCTTGTTTGATGAGTTGTGAAGTTAAGTTAGATTCAAGTTGTTACGTAGTTTAAGGTTAGGTCCAACTTGTTGCTCAGCTTAATCTCATGACAGTTCTTGTTTGATGAGTTGTGAGATTAAGCTGAAAACAAGTTGTTACTGGGCTTAAACTTGTGGTTTAGCTTAATTTCATGACAGTTCTTGTTTGATGAGTTGTGGGGTTAAGTTAGATTTCAGTTGAGGCTCAACTTAAACTACCCAAAAGATGCCTAAGGTTTTTAACAGCTTTACTCAAGGACGGGAAAGCTTGCCTAACTGTGTGATTATTATGTGGTTTCGTTTGTGTAACTTCTAGAGGTTAGAAAGTATTGATAGTACCAATTGGGAAGTAGCACCCGGTACTATTTGGATTGACACCCACACCCTTACCCTTCTGTGTGCAACCTAATCGAATGGTGAATAATGTCCGATCAAGCTCAGGCCCTTAGTCAATTGAATTTTGAGGACATAATTCTCTTAACGTGAATAGACTATAACAACCCGCAATTTTTCCATGGTCCTTACCCAAAATAATTTACTTTTCAAAGTTTATGCAATTGTTTTTATAGTTAATTTTAAGCTAAACTACACGAAACGTGAAAATAGCACACAACGCGTACCGGCACAACCGTAATTTTAATATACGTTTTGTTCAAGAAAGTTATACCCATTATTGTATCGAGTCAGAATTGTTAATTTCGTTCTTAATTTTATGAGATCGATTTATATCGAGTCCTTGTAGGCCTAGAATGTAGCACGTCGCGGCATGGCACAATAGTTAGTCTATAGTGTGGATCTAATTAATTGTGACATCTCGAGAACAAAAATATGCGTATTTATAATCAATTTGATTGGAAAAATTGTTTTAAGATCAGTGGAAAATATTAGAAATACTCGGGAAAATGTTTCGGTACTCAAATTTATCTCGAATACATTTTATAAAATAGTCGCATGCCACTTCCCACCCTTGCCTTAAGTTACAGTTTTAGTCCCTGAGGGACAATAGGAATTCACACATGGTCCTATGGCTATATAAGCAAATCTTATACCTACTTTAGGGTTATTTCACCCGCATTTCACACCCAGCCGCCCCCTCTCTCTCTCCCAAATTCTGGCCAAGTTTCGACCACCACCGAGCACCACCACCGCTCACTCCCACATCACACCGCCACCACCAACACTCACCTTATGACTCCCTTGTCACGTTTAGCTACCACACGCGCCAAGAAACACCCATCACCACCACTACGCGCCTCCACCACCACCAAGATAACTAGATCCGAGTAGATCCATTTAGATCCGTGAAGAAAAAGGTAAGACCCACCGTTCCTCACCTCGTGTGATAACGGTGGGAGTATAAACTTGTATATATATCGAGTTGTAACAGTATATTCGAGTGGGTCTTTGGGTATTAAAACATGTTTTGCAAGAAAAAAAAAAACTTATTAATAACGAGTTTGGTATCATTTTGTTTGGGCTTTTTGGTCGAGTCATGATGGTGAAGCTTTTTTATTTCATTTTGATGTCGTGTTACGAGTTTTTGAGTCATTTTCATGTTTGTGATTAGTTTTGGACATTAGGGTTTGGATTAAAGTTAGTTTAGAAAGTGTTAATGTTGGGTTGGATTGAGGCCGAGAGACCCACGGGTCCGTTTGGTTGTTGTTGGCGTAGCATGGACTCGAAGCCGAGACCATGGGAGGTCTCGGCATAGTGATGTTGATGAGATTATTGTTGTTGTTGAAAACTTGAGAAGTATTGGATTGCGATAATTAGATAACGAGCCGTAGGACTTTTTTCGTTAAATATTGATTTGGTCGGAGATTTTATTATAAGTCTATTTCGAGCTTCTTAAATTATTGGGTGTGCTTGTTTTATTTATTTTGGTCTTTTGGTTGGTGACTCACGGTATTGGTTGTAGCCGAGACACTTTTGGTCTCGGCGAGGTTATAGTTTGGTCTGTTTGGTTCATCCTTTGGCGACATGAATTGGAGCCGAGGCTATATTGCCTCGGCATGGTAAGTTACTTGTGTTTGGATAGTTGAGTGTGGATTTGATATCACGGTTAACTTGAGCCATAGTATAGAATTTGACTGAGTAATATTGGAGTGTGAGGTCGTGTGTTATGGTTTGGATTAATATTTGTGATGTTGTGGCCGTAACAAGGATTTGCCGAGACCTCGTGGTCTCGGGAAGACTTGGTTTGCCGAAATTTGGACTTACGGGACTTAGACTTAGGTTTGACCCATAAATGACTATTAGTCATGACTCGAATTAAGAAAACGGCTCGTGTCGAACCAAGAGAAAAGAACGTAAAATAAAAATTTACTTAGTAAATTTTAAAAGTAAAAGTTATTATTAGACTTATTTAATAATAAAGTGATTTAGTAAATTAAATGGGTAATGATTTTTGGAGACACACGAGAGTAGTTGGATTATTCGAGACACTCTACCCGTAGACTTTAGTATTTGAACTTGTTGGGGGTATTTGTTGGTTGTTGATTGGTAGTCGGTATACTATGGGATATTTGCAACACCGGACTTGGAATACATTTTGACTTGAGATATTATTGAACTTTGGACATTTTAGACTACTGGGACACGTAACGACTGCGGTACATTAGACTCAAAATGAATTTAATGTATTTGAGCTGTGACGGACGAACAATATGGAGATGATGTCTAAAGAACAATAATATTTATAATCCTCGTTAACTAAACGTATTTAGAAACTAATAAAGTCACTCGAATTGGAACGTCCTTCGAACGAATAAGTCATGACGAATTTTTGTTTAAATATATAAAATATTTATGTTTTATAAAACTCAATGGGGTTATAACCGACGACTACCAATCTTTTCAACCATTTGATGTGTTTATTATGTGTGATTTCTTTGAGTTATATCCATCATCTTTTCTTGACTTCCCGTCATCCATTCCGCGACGATCCCGTTATTGTCACTCTTTTGGCGTGTGTATACTTGAGTCAACGTTATGTCACCACTTCACCCACGATGATACAAAACACTAGTAAATGAATTTAACGAAGATATTTTGGAATTTTAAGTGGAATATACTTGGTAATAGTAACTTTTGGAAACCCTTATACTTTTGGATATACATTAAGATAAGTTTATTATTAATAGGTTGTGCCGAGTCCGTCGCGTTGTGATACTTTTTGCTGTTGTGCCGTACTACTCGTGTTTGTGTTGTGTTGTGCTTTGCTCTTGAGGTGAGTTCTCGTAGCCGCTTTTTCATTATGTTTTCCTTAGGGGAAGATGGTACTCAAATGACATTTTAACTGCTTTTCATGCTGTGATTATACTGTTTTCATGAATTTGGACATTATGTGTGTTGATACGATTATGTGCTACTAAATGTTTTTCCTGTGTGTACATGCACTAGTACAAAAATGAGATTTAGTCACACATGCTGTTTTTCGAACAGCCACACAGTCGCATTTTTATGTGACTAAATGTACCAGAATAAAATAAACAGCCACACTTGATCCGACTTGTGTGACCATTTCGGAATTACATCCGAGGCTACAGCCACACATTTGAATATTTTCGTGACTATACGTATCTGGTAAAAAAAATTTTGATTTTTTAGTCACTTATAATTTGGGACGTGTGACGGATACAAATAAGGTTGAAACATTAGTCACACTATATATATACATATGTGACAAATATATGTCACGCAATTGAAAAGTGTGACCAAAATCCATATATGGTCACACGAAGTAATTGTGTATGTGGCTAAATCATATGCTCAAGTTTGTCACACATTATTTAAGCGTGACTGCTAGTTTTTGTTGAAAATTTAGCCACATATGAATTTGAAATGTGTGACAACTGAAAAGTAAGTTTGAAGCATAGTCACGATATGCATTTAAAAGTGACAAATATATGTCACACACTTGAACAGTGTGACCAAATGTCATATATGGTCACACTAAACCATAGGTATACATGATTAAGTGTGACCATAATTCGATACAAATGGTCACGTAAGTTAATATGTGTGTCTAAAGTTAAGTGTGTGTTTGCCTGCCTATTCCTAATGTGTATGGTCACACTTAATTGTAGCACAATCATGTGACTATAGGCTATACAATAGTCACACCATACCACAAATGTGCATCTAAATTATGTTTATGGCCACATTATAAGGGTATTATATGTGACCAATACATTGAAAATAGTCACACTGTGAAATATTCATGTGACTAATATGTATAGCAAAATGTGAACTCAGTTATCATTAACCTTGATATTAGTCACATTGAGTGTTTGTGTGACTAAATTCAAGATGTTACATATGGTCACATGAAGTATTTATTTAGGTGTCTAAATCATAGAGTCATATTTTGAGTTCAGACTGTTAGTCATGACTCTTCATTTAATTTCCCCCATTACAATGCTGGGATTTTATAGTCTATCTAGTTTAATGCAGTAGTATGTAAGTATGTTACTTGCCCCTAGGAACCAGATTACTTGACTTTCTAAAGTCAATTTTCAACTTTATAATGAAGTAACATGTTACTAAAGTGCCTGCAAGTGCATATACATGATAAATGGAAACTGCAAATACAATAAAGCTTGACTGCAAGTGGACATATAACAGTGAAAACCGCAAAATTTTTCATTGCCATTGAAAAGCTTGACTTTTTTGAGTCAAAATCCATTACAACAGGCTAAATTACAGGAACAACTATTTAATACTAAAACAGATATTCATCTAACATTACTAACTTTACAATACCAGCTGTAACCTTGCACTTAGCCTTGAGCAGCAGTCTTAACTTCAACCAGCAGGGTTAACTATTACACTAGCAGTCTTAATGTAGCATGACATGCTTCACTTGGATTTTCGTATAACAATACCTTCAATGTCGGTTCGATAGTAGTCACTTCGTGATTCCTTGCCCAAGTCTTCTTTATATACACGTGGCAATATTTTTTCATCTTGCTCGTGAATGACTGTACTAAACTCCTCATCGACTTCGTCATATGTATCTTTGTAATTCTTGGTAGGTGTTTTAAAGACAATGGACAAATTTTTATGTACCTGGTCTTTCACATAAAACACTTGTGTTGCTTGTGACGCTAATATGAACGGATCATCCTTGTGGCCGAAAGTATTCAGGTCTACCAACGTATAACCAAGAGTATCACGTTTGACCCCATGAGTTTTGCGATTAACCCAATCACATTTGAAAAGAGGAATGCGCCTGAAACGGTAATCTAGTACCCATATCTCTTGTAAAACCCCATAATAAGATGTTTTTTTTTATGGTTTTAACTTCTTTTTTGGATATGTGCACATCTACTGTCCCAACACTAACCCCACTGTTCTGGTAAACTATGCCATCATTACTTTTCGTACGAAATGTATACCCATTGATGTTATACGCCTCGTATTTCACTACGCTGGCGCGTGGTCCAAATGATATCCACCTCACAGTTTCTGATACACTGTCATTGGATATCGCTAACTCTCTCTCAACCTGAATTTCATTAGAAGTATATATTACCTTTAAATTGCAGGAACAACAAACAAACAATTAAAGAATAGGAGTGTTTGGGATAATGAAATGGTGTGCTGGTCGACCTCTATCTAATGTCATATACAGGAGGGACCATTATGATGATAGCAACAAACAAACAATTATAAACAACATACAAGTAATTACCTCTTCGAGTAACCACTTAGCAAAAGATTTACTGTGCTCATTCTCCAGCAATGCAATTTTTTTACCCGGGTTTTTTCTTTTCAAAACTTCCTTGTGTCGCCTGAAACAAATAAATGTCTTTGATTATTATATTTGATAGAACATTTTAAGCAACGAAATCGACATGTGTTAGTGATACTTACTCGATATACGGTTGAATTTCATCCGTATTTTGTATTACATACAAATGTGCTTTCTGAAAGGATTCTCTGGAAACTTCACTAGGTTTGCCGGCCGACAATGGCTTTCCGTCCTCATCTTCATTGGTTACATGTTTATCAGCTGGGATACCAATAGTTTTCATGGTTTTATGATATTCGCTAAAAAACTCTATTGTTTCTTCCGCGATAGTCTCCTCGGCAATGCATCCCTCTGGTCTATTTCTGTTTCGCACATGTCCTTTAATAACCTTCATACATCTTTCGAAGGGATACATCCACCGAAAGCATATAGGACCACATAATTTTACCTCCCTAGTTAGGTGCACAGTCAAGTGTATCATAATATCAAAAAATGACGGAGGAAAGAACTTCTCGAGTAGGCACAGTGTAACAACAAGTTCTTCTTGCATCTTATCTAGTTCTTGCAAGCTGATTTCTTTCCTACATATAGATTTAAAGAAAAAGCAAAACCTGATAATAGCATATCGTGTGGGCTTGTGCATGACTGAACGTATAGCAATGGCTAAAAACTCTTGCATTAGCATGTGATAGTCATGCGATTTAAGGCCAATGAGCTTCCTATCATTTAGGCTGACCAAACTAGAGAAATTTGAACAATAGCCTTGTGGTACCCTGATGTTGCTTAATGTTTCACAAAAGATGTCTTTTTCAGCATTCGTTAATGTGTAACCTGCTGGAGGTAGTGTTGTTTTGTCTGCTTCTTGCCTAGCAAACAACTCTTCTTTTATCCCCAACTCTTCCAGATCTAGTCGAGCATTCATTCCATCTTTTGTCTTTCCAGGAACATTCAGCAAAGTTCCTAGTAGACTCTCACCAACATTCTTTTCTACATGCATGAAGTCAATACAATGCGGAACAGAATGATGCCTCCAATACCTTAGCTTTCGATACCAAATGTTGAATTTCTTCCAATATGCTTCATTTGCTTGGCTTGAACTACCCTCTTCTTCTGTTGTTTTCCTTTTCTGCTTTTTAATCTTCCCACCTCTGCCTGTTAGGAATATGAATATTCAGCAGAAGACTCGGTCACCCCGAGTACTTATTAGATCATCATAGCTCGTAGGATTATCTGTAATATTATCAGTAGCTTAGTATTATTAGTATCAGTATTAGTAGTATCTATATTTGTGGAGTGGGTCGGGGCTTTCCCCACTGTCAGCTCGCTCCACAGTCCACTAGGGACGTAATATGTAGTAGTATATATACCCCTTCCCACACATGGGAAGGGTTGGACCTTTTAAGCTAATATTACACAAGTTTCTTTCTCTCACTAAAAGGCTCCCATTTCTCTCTCTAAAAACCTCTTCCATTCGATCCATACAAGACTCAAACTAGTGATTCATGCATTGTGAATACCCTACAATTGGTATCAAGAGCCATGGTTAGGTCCATGAGAGTTGGTATTCACGAATTTGTGTAGTTTGTGAGGTGTTTTTACTTTTGGGTCGATTTGGAGTTTTTCAAGATCTTTGTTCGGTTTGATTAGTGGCATAAGCTTCATTTTGTGTTTTTGTTTAGTGATTAGAGGTTGTTTTATATTGAATTTGTGTAGTTCTTTAGGTTTTTCTTGGTTAGATTTGTTTAGATTTGTAGTTTTCTTTAAGTTTTGGTTCGGTTTGTTTAAGTAGCATAAATCTCATCTTTCTACTTTGTTTAGTGATTAGAAGTTGTTTTACTTTGTACTTTCTAGATTAAGATTAGTATTAGAGTGGTACTTAGTGTTTGGATTCACAGATTTAAGGCTCGTGTGGTGTTTGTGGGTGATTCGAGTGCTTTTCATTCAAGAGTTCTTGGATGCGGTTTGTGTTGTTTGGACGATTCTTGAATGCGGTTTGTGTAGCATCGAGTACTCGGTTTGTCTTTATACTAGTTTAGGCAAAAGGACAAACGGCATTGATAGTGACAGGTTTGGAAGTTTGAGCCAACGCGGTTTGTCTCTACGGTGCGTACGCGGTTTGTGTCTACGGTGTGAACTCGGTTTGTCTCTTTGACGCACACGCGGTTTGTGTCTACGCGGTTTGTGTATCTAGTGTGAACTCGGTTTGTATCTCCACTGTGAACTCGGTTTGTCTCTTGGCACATACGCGGTTTGTATATCCGGTGTGAACTCGGTTTGTCTATTTGGCGAATACGCGGTTTGTATCTTTGGTGTGAACTCGGTTTGTCTCTTGGCACATACGCGGTTTGTATATCCGGTGTGAACTCGGTTTGTCTATTTGGCGAATACGCGGTTTGTGTCTTTGGTGTGAACTCGGTTTGTCTCTTTGGCGCACACGCGGTTTGTGTCTCCTGTGTGAACTCGGTTTGTCTCTTAGGCATATACGCGGTTTGTGTCTACGCTGTTTGTCTAGGCGGTTTGTGTCTTGGTGATTTTAGAAATTCCCGCGAAAGATTCGATTTCTCGGTTAAATCACAAGATCAGTAAAATCCCGTAGTTACTATGGCTACCACATCAAGTACATCATCAGATGATATTCAGGCAGCAGGATCTGACACTCGTCCACCTATGCTAGATAGGACGGATTATGAGTCTTGGGCACAACGAATTAGACTTTACTGCTTGGGAAAAGATAATGGTGTTAACATTCTTAAGTCAATTGACGAAGGACCTTATCAGATGGGTACCACCAGAGACGTTGTTACAACTGGTGAAGATGGTACTGTAACTTGGGGCATCGACAGACCTAGAAACTACAATGATCTTAATGAAGAAGAAAAGAAGAGGTATGATGCCGATATTAGAGCCTCCAACATAGTTATTCAAGGTCTTCCAAAGGATGTATACAAGCTCATCAATTTTAACACTGAAGCCAAGGCTGTGTGGGACAACGTTAAAATGTTGTTGGCAGGGTCAGAACTCACAAAGGAAGATCGTGAGTCACAGCTGTATGATGAGTTCGAGCATTTCAAAATGAACCCAGGAGAAAATGTCACAGATTACTATGTGAGATTTCATAAGTTGGTGAATGATATGAGGATGATCAGAATGACTATGCCCAACATCCAACTTAACTCAAAGTTTGTGAACAACATGACTCCGGAATGGGACAGATTTGTTACTGCTGTCAAACTCAACAAAGGCTTAAGGGAGACTAACTATGAACAGCTGTATGCTTACCTGCAACAACATGAGAAGCATGCTGCCTATGATCGGGTGCTGAGAGAAAAGTTGAATCCTTCAACTACGAATGACCCACTGGCTTTCATGACAAATGTACAACCAACAATCCAATCATCATCCTATCCAAGCTATCACCAACTTCACTCACAAGTACCTGCTATGAGTTCACAACTTGACTCAGGCTACTCTCAGACCGACAAAATGATTGACAACCTCACCAATCAAGTATCTCTACTGGTTCAACAGTTTCAAGCATCACTCCCTCAGACCAACAATCAGTTAAGGAATTCTTCCAACCCACGCAATCTAGCAATGGTGGAGGACGGGAAAATTGTGGTCCAGAATGTGCAAGGGAGAGCTGGTAGAAACATGGGTCGAGGTTATGTGCAGAACAGAGCAGGGAATGCCAATCAGGGGCAAGGGAAACAGATCAAGTGTTATAATTGTGGGGGGCTTGGACACATTGCTAGAAACTGCAATCAACCTAAACGTCCTCAGAACTCAGATTACTTCAAAGACAAGATGCTGTTAATGCAAGCTCAAGAAAATGGTGCTGTATTGGATGAGGAAGAGTTATTGTTCTTGGCAGGAGATGGAGGAAATACTTTTGATGAAGATGTGGATGAGAAACCTGTTCAGGATCTGGCACTTAATGATCCTAACATCTTCAAGGCAGATGACTGTGATGCATTTGACTCTGATGTGGATGATGAACCTACTGCTCAAACAATCTTCATGGCTAACTTGTCTTCCCTGGCCTCATCTCGTCAAGCTGGTTCTTCTAATGCATCCGTGATTTCTGAGGTACTAAAAATTTATGACACATATAATATTGTCGAGGGACATCAGATTCCCGAAGAAGTACATCAGGCGGTTGTTTCTGACTCAAGTGATGTTGATATGGAAAATAGCAATATTGTCTCATATGAACAGTATTTGAATAGCAACAACTCGCCTGATGTACCAAATGGTGAATCCTTTGTCAATAATGATGTGTGTGCTATGAGTAATGTATGTGCCTTAGACAATGCGAGTAATGTAGATAATGCATGTGTGTACCATGAGAACCAATTGCCTGTCCCTGATAATAACTTGATCACTAGACTTAACATCTATAAAGAACAAGTAGCTATGTATGAACAGCGTGCTAAGTTTGAGCTTAATGATCGTGAGCAGAAATTAGAAGGTCAAATGAGTACACTTATTAAAGAGTCTAGAGTGCGAGAAGAAACATTAAAATTAGAGTTAAGTTCTTTGAAAAGTCAGCTAGAACAGTCTGTCATACAAAAACAGGAAGCACAAAAGTGTGTAACAACACTTAAGCAAGAATTCAAACAAAAAGAAACAACTCTTTTAAATGATTTCTCTAAACTCAAGACGTTAAAAAATAAGCTTGAAGATAAGTTGTACACACAAAATCAAACCATACAAACTGCTCAAATGATTCATAAGCACAGAAAGCTGAGTGATAAACATAGTAAAATCATGATAGGTGAACCAAAGTCAACCATTCTTAGGGATATGCAAGTACTTCAACCAGCCCTATATGATGGTAATGTAATGATTAAGCCTATTCATGACCAACCTGAGCATATCTACACTGATGAAGAGGATGAGTTAAGTGATAAAACGAAAGAAAAAATGAATGAGAAAATGAGGGATCCCGAGTGCATAGCCAGACGAATAATAATCAAACCCCATGATTATTATGAGGAAAATCGTTTGACTGTGTTTGCTCCTCAAAAGAAGTTAACACCTGAACAGATATTTTGGAAACAAGATAGTGAAAAACTTAAGGAAGATAAACTTAAGGCCAACACCCCCCTCATTCGAAAAGTTGCGTCCATAACGGTGTATCCTCCCAATACACCTAGGAATTTGGTGCCTTTGTCTCTTCCCACTGAATGCAAAACCTTTATTAGCTTATATGTGCTTTGGCAACTGTTTGCTGATTTTGATAAAACATGTAAGAAGAGAATCACACCAACCGGCATCACTGAGGGGGAAAGGTGTTTTGAACATGCAAAAAGGTGTTACTTAACTGAGGTCATGCCATTCTTTAAACTACTTAAAGAACATTTTGAAGGGTTGCAAACTGCCCTTAAAGCCGAAATAAAAGAAATGGAAGTAGTGTTTAAAGACATGGAAAATGAGGTGAATGAATATGCAATAGAACTTAAGAGTCGTGAGATTGAAAGAAAAAACATACTCATCACTAATGACAACTTGATTGCTAAATGTATTGCACAAGATGTATTTTACACTGTCACTGATTCTGCATTGTCTGCTTGTCAATTTAATGAGTATGCTATTGCGTTAAATGTCACCCAGAATCGTGTTGTTGAGCTTGAGGGGGAGAATTTGAAATTGCTTGAAAAAATTCAAAATGATGACCATGATAACATGGTTAAACGTTTTTCAAAACTAGAAGTTGATTATCTGAATTTGCAACTCAAACATCAACACTTAGAAGAAAAATGCAAAATATCAAATGTCAAGACATCCTCGGATGCTCCTGAGTTTGATACTTATTTTGAATTAAGCAAACGAGATGAGACAATTCAAGCTCACACGAACACGATTCGACTGCTGAGGGCCCAAATTGCCCAATTGAAATCCAACAAGTGTGAAGTATATGGCACCAATAAACCTTCGTCTTCAGACTCTCAGAATTTTCAATATCAAAACACCATAAATAAGTTACATTATGAAAATGAGTGTTATCGAGAAGAAAATTCAAAGGTTAAACAACATTTCAAAGAGTTATATGATTCTATTAAAGTTACAAGAAGCAATCATAATGATCAAATAACCTCTTTGACAAATGAAATTGAGAATCTTAAGGCTCGGGTGAAAGGTAAAATGCCATGCACCACTTGTAACTGTGATACACCAGAGGCTAATGGTTGTAAAAAGTATGATGTTGATGTTGGGCGTATTCCGTTTAAGATTAAAAATAACAGCCTTGCCCATCAAACATATCTAGATCATCTTAGAGAAGGTCTTGACTCACTTCGTGAGGTAGTTGAAGAGGATAGGAATGATAAGCCACTTGATCAAGCAGTTGTCTATGCATGCAAACTCACGAAAAGGATTCAGGAAAACTTAGAATATGCCATAGGCTCAATTCCTAAGTTTAGAGGCCATAGAGATAGATTTGTTGCATCATCATCCAATGTTGTGAACAAGTATGTAGCCTTTGACCTACCACCCAAAACATCAGAACCCAACACATCATTATCAAGAAGGCATGTGGCAGAAAAACAAACTAATGTTACCTTCGATGCTTCTACAGGAGTAAAAAGTGACACCCAAGCTAGCGGGTCAAGGTCTAGAGGAAATGAAAGAAAGGATATGACTGCGCCAGCTAAGAATGATCACTTGAAGAATGTAGAAGCCCAACCTAGGAACAATAAGTTTACAATGAGTAGGATGAATCGTGTTGATTCTAGTATCAAAAGTACTGTAATTAATTCGAATTCTAATGCTATCTGTAAAACTTGCGACAATTGTTTAATTTCTGCTAATCATGATGAATGTGTTGTGTCTTTTCTGTTGTCTTCTGCATCATCCCATGTTAAGAATGGTAGGATTACTAAAGCATGCAAAAAGGTTTGGAAAGCAACAGGAAAAACATTTGCTAGCGTAGGCTATCAATGGAGACCCACTGGAAGGAAATTCAATTTAGGACAACCGTGCACGTTACCTAAAATGAATAAGCATAAAATTGTAAAAGTTAAGGAATGGAGACCCACTGGAAGGAAATTCAATTTAGGAAAACAGAGACCATTGCCTAAAATGAATATGCATAAAATTGTGAAGAATAAGGAATGGAGACCAACTGGTAGAATCTTGCCTTTAGAATCACAATGCCCTCCATCTAGGTCTTGTCCTGTCTCAAGTTCTGTCTCCACAGAAAAGATAGTAGCATCTGTGAAATCTGTAGTTCCTGAATATGTGTGTGCTGACCAAATGGACCCCAATTGCACTTGGGGATCCACATTTTTCAGTTATCCATTGTTGTCTGGTTTCAAATGCAGGTCGTACAAATCGTCCTGTGGTACTTGGACTCAGGCTGCTCAAAACATATGACTGGAGATCGCTCGCGGCTCAAGAACTTCGTGAAAAAGTTTATCGGGACAGTTAGATTTGGGAACGACCACTTTGGGGCTATTATGGGTTATGGAGATTATGTGTTTGGTAATAGTGTAATCTCAAGGGTATATTATGTGGAAGGACTAGGACACAATCTGTTTTCTGTGGGTCAATTTTGTGATTCAGATTTGGAAGTGGCTTTCAGAAAGCATACATGTTTCGTCAGAGAATTGGATGGTTTAGATCTCCTCAAGGGCAGTCGGGGCACCAATCTATACACCATCTCAATTGAAGAAATGTTGAAGTCCTCTCCAATATGCTTGCTTTCTAAAGCCTCTAAAACAAAATCATGGTTGTGGCATCGTCGTTTGAACCACTTGAACTTCGGTACCATAAATAATCTTTCCCGTAAAGATCTTGTTAGAGGGATGCCCAGACTGAAATATGAGAAAGATCATCTCTGCTCTGCATGTCAACTGGGTAAAAGCAAGAAGCAAACCCACAAGCCTAAAACCATCAACACCAACTTGGAAGTTCTTCACACCCTCCACATGGACTTGTGCGGTCCAATGAGAATACAAACCATAAATGGAAAGAAATATGTTCTGGTGATAGTAGATGATTATTCTCGGTTCACATGGGTAAAGTTTTTGAGAACCAAGGACGAAACTCCAGAGGTTATCATTAAACTGATAAAACAGCTGCAAGTAAGGCTAGATAAAACTGTCAGAATCATCCGCACAGATAATGGTACTGAGTTTGTTAACCAACAACTCCGTAATTTCTATGAAAGTATTGGCATCACGCATCAGAAAAGTATCCCTCGCACGCCTCAACAGAACGGGGTGGTTGAACGAAGGAACCGTACTCTGGTGGAGGCTGCAAGAACCATGCTTATATTTTCAAAGACACCGATGTTTCTCTGGGCAGAAGCTATAGCGACAGCATGTTACACTCAAAACCGATCCCTAATTCATCCGGTTCATGAGAAGACTCCCTTCGAGTTAATTCATAACAAGAAACCAGATCTTTCCTTTCTGCGTGTGTTTGGTGCTCTTTGCTATCCAACTAACGATAGTCAAGACCTGGGAAAATTAAGAGCTAAAGCAGATATAGGTATTTTCGTTGGATACGCACCAGACAGTAAAGGGTATCGAATCTACAATAAAAGGACCCGTAAAATCATGGAAACCATTCATGTTACGTTCGATGAGCTGAGTGAGCTACATGTTTCAGGACAAATCAGTTCTGGACCCGATCTTCACCTTTTGTCTCCTGGACCCATTAGTTCAGGACTTGTACAGAATTCCACGCCTGCAGATTCTTATGTGCCACCTACATGTGAGGAGTTGAAGAAGTTATTCGATCCCATGTTTGATGAATACTTTGAGCCAACAAATGAAACCATCCCGAGTAAATCAGCTGTGCTGCCTATGGATGAGGTTCAAGCCCCACAAGATTCAGAAGGACTTGCAGCTTCAGTATCAGTCAGTCACAATGCTCCTGCTGCCAGTCAATCGCCTTCGTCATCAAACACTCAAACTTCTCCAGTAATGCAAGAATCTTCAGATAATAACTCTTTGGAAGTTAATCCTTTTGCTCATGTTGAAGAGGCTCCTTTTGAAAACATCTTTGCTCCTGAACATTCATCAGACACATCCTTACTTGAAGATCACAGCACTGCTTCGTCTGTTCACAACCATCAACCTCACGACCATCTCAGGAAATGGACCAATGATCATCCAATCGACAACATCATAGGCAATCCCTCACGTCCAGTATCCACTCGTAATCAACTAGCCACTGATGCACTATGGTGCTTCTTCAATTCTGTACTGTCTAAAGTCGAACCAAAGGATGCCAAAGAAGCAATGACTAAAGATTGCTGGTTCCAGGCCATGCAGGATGAAATCCATTAATTTGATCGACTTGAAGTTTGGGAATTAGTGCCTCCTCCGGAGCGTGCAATGATAATTGCTTTGAAGTGGATCTTCAAAGTGAAGCTTGACGAGTATGGTGATGTCCTAAAGAATAAGGCACGGCTAGTTGCTAAAGGGTTTAGACAAGAAGAGGGCATTGATTTTGAAGAATCGTTTGCTCCGGTTGCTAGAATTGAAGCCATAAGAATCTTCCTGGCAAATGCTGCAAGTCGTAATATGATAGTCTACCAGATGGATGTCAAAACGGCATTCTTGAATGGTGACTTAAAGGAAGAAGTTTATGTGAGTCAACCTGAGGGATTCGTGGATGCTGAACACCCTACTCATGTTTACCGCTTGAAGAAGGCTCTTTATGGGCTAAAACAGGCGCCAAGGGCATGGTATGATACATTGTCCAAGTTCCTCCTAGCGAACAGATTCTCCAAGGGTGTTGTTGATCCTACACTATTCACCAGGAAATCCAGAAACCATCTACTGCTAGTTCAGATATATGTAGATGATATCATCTTCGCTTCAACAGATCCTGGAGAATGTGATAGTTTCTCAAAGGAGATGAATTCCAAATTCCAAATGTCCATGATGGGACAAATGTCATTCTTCTTAGGACTACAAGTTTCTCAAAGTCCCTGAGGCATATTCATCAATCAATCCAAATACGCCAACGAGATCCTGAAAAAGTTTGGATTCCATTCAAGTGAACCTGTTGACACTCCCATGGTTGATAGAACGAAGCTGGATGAAGATCCTTCAGGGATTCCAGTTGATATCACACAGTATCGAAGCATGATTGGATCTTTGATGTACATCACGGCTAGCAGACCAGATCTTCTGTTTGCTGTGTGTATGTGTGCTCGGTATCAATCCAGACCAACCAAGAAGCATGTTGAAGCAGTGAAAAGGATCTTCCGATATCTTCAAGGCACGGTTCATATGGGTCTCTGGTATCCTAAGGACACTGCAATGGAGCTAACGGCATACGCAGATGCTGATCATGCGGGATGTCAAGACACACGTCGAAGTACTTCAGGAGGAGCTCAATTTTTAGGGGAAAAGTTGGTTAGTTGGTCTTCTAAGAAGCAGATGAGTACTTCAATATCATCTACTGAAGCTGAGTACATTGCTATGTCTGCTTGCTGTGCACAAATCCTTTGGATGCGATCACAGCTTTCGGACTATGGATTCTCATACAACAAAATTCCCCTATATTGTGACAACAAAAGCGCCATTGCTCTTTGTTGTAACAATGTTCAGCACTCCAGGTCAAAACACATCGACATCCGGCATCACTTCATCAGGGAACAAGTGGAAAAAGGAATTGTGGAATTATATTTCGTGAGGACAGAGTTTCAGTTAGCTGACATCTTCACCAAGGCCCTCCCAAGAGAAAGGTTTCAGTTTATTCTCCCACGCCTGGGCATGAAAAGCATGACTCCTGAAACCCTCAAGTGTCTTCAGGAAGAAAAGGAGGAGTAAAGGATTGTCTTCTTATATCCTTGTACATAGTTGTATATATCTTAAATCAAAAAGAAAAATACAAAAATATAAAACCGATAAAAAAAAAAAACCATAAAAATCGAAAAATCAGAAAATACCAAAAATAGCTCTACCTAGGCATGTCTTCTGTTTATCGATAACATTTACGTATCTAGAAATGTCATTCAACAATGGCACGGATTCTTAAATGAAGCTCGAGCAGAAGTTATACTAATCAGTTAAAACATGTCTTAATGGCTTGCAGTTACTTCATACTGCAACCCGCGCTTCATACTGGGGAAAGAACGTCGCCAAAAAGACGGCTGTTCCTCCAACTGGGTGATGTTCACCTGGGCATGGATTACTTTATATCCATGTTTCTTCGATCTGATGTACGCTTCAGTGCGTCATTTCGTGTATTAGAAGAGAAGTCTTCTTAACATCAGACTCCTTATCTTGTTTGATTCTTCAAGAGAGTCTTGATGTTACACAAGGTGGTCAATTGACTTAAATTTTCAAATTTCTGACCCCTTACTATATTTTTGTGCAACATCAACAGTGACACTCTCTCTCGTTGTTTCAGGGGGAGCATCGTATGCTCCTAAATCAGAATACATTTAAACCTGACCATATTTTCTCCCGAATTTCTCTAAACGTATTTAAATCAATTGGGATCACAAATCTCAAATGGTTTGAAATTTTTGATCGGGGGAGAGAATGTGATTTAAATAGGAAATTCTGATAAAATGTGATGATTTGGAAGTTAATGTATGCTCTCCCGTATGTGCTAAACCATTTCGTAAATCATGGCACATATTGAGGGGGAGCAAAATGTTTTGGTCATAAACGCAAGCTCTTCCATATGTGCTAAAATCTTTCTTATACCAATGCACATATTGAGGGGGAGCAAATGATTTTATCAAAACAAAGGATTTGGCATCTCATGTGGCTGTGACTCAGAATTGACGAAACTTGAACTGTCATCAATCGAAAGGATTCGTCTTGGCCGGGTAATAATTTCAAGCTGGTCTAACCAGTGATGTAAGCGTGTCTCGAAAAAGATGAATCTAAGTAGAGTGTACCGTTTCGAGAAACTTTCTATGGACTTGACCAGGACGGGTAATAATTTCAAGCTGGTCTAACCAGTGATGTAAGCGTGTCTCGAATCGGTCATGTTCACTGAAAGTGGATCAATTCAAAAAGTGCAGGCTCTACCTAACATGTGCAAATTTATAAAACAATCAACCGAGCACATGTTGAGGGGGAGCATTTGAAAAAATATAAAACTCTCAAGTGTTTACAAAATGTGTTTCAGAATCATGAACACTTTGAGAGATTTTTCAAAGATTTGATTTATGGCAATCGTGGAAGTACACCAAAGACCGACCATTTTAATTAATGCATGGAGTTATAAGGATGGTTAGGTTAGGCTCAAGTTCCCACGATCCCGCCAGAGCCGGAGGGATCTACCCAGGGACAATCCACTAGTTAGTGTAGAGGTCCTTAGGTATGATTAAAAAGGAGATATGTGCATAAGGGAATAGTGCCGACTGAGATGGAGCTAACACTGGAACTAACCCAACAAGGTGTTAGTTATGAAGTCTCGGTAAGCACTGAAGGGGTTGAAGAATGAAAAAGAATTGTAAAGAGAAAGGGTGAAAAGAAATAGCCCTCCTTACAACTTAGGCAGAAACCGGGTCAATACATATGCTGTCAGAATCACTTAGTTGATTGCTGGCATTGAAGACAAAGTATCATGGACCCAGTGATACGCTGCACAACCCTCCCTAGCCACTCAAGGTCCCTCAAAGGATTCTTGTTTCAATTGTCACGGAGTTCAATACATTCCTATCGTCTCTCTCACTCCGAGTTAGATGATATTGAATAGGTGGCAGTTCTCTCCAGCCTCCGCTCACTAAATCAAAACGCACAATAGAGTCTAGAGCCACGAGATGCATAACAAGATCTCATAGGGACACAAATTATTTCTACACTGGGTGTTCAACATTAAGGACACCAGTTGTAATCTTAAGAGTCCTACGCAGATCTTAGCAATTTGCCAGAACATTTATGAGAGAATTTACTTATGTAATTCTCAATGATTGAATGGAAATTCCTGCCAGGGTCAACATCAAGCAGCCCTGAAAGCAGGTCACTTCGGTAATTCCTAGGGGATTACGCTTAGTGGTCACGGCGGTTTCAACCGGTCTACAGTCGTGGAGTGATCTCCAGCGACTCACCTAATCGTTGATTTACTACGGTAAAATCTTAAAAAGCCCTCTGTGGGTTTTCGATTAGGAACGGTCTTGGTAAGGATTAGAGAGAGTTTTCACAATATGCTGTTGACTATCTCGAAGTCCAAACTTGTAAGTACCGGTCGAATTATTGCTAACTGTCGTATGCAGGAAGTTCTGGCGATTGTAGCTGTGGAATGCTGTAGCTGGTTGCTGTTGTAGCTGGTTGCAGTAAAGATGCCAATCCATCACCACATGTTCATACCACATCATCATCAAAGAAGTCATGATCACCCTAAAAGGCCTTCAACACAGCTTCTGCTAACTCTGATGCTGAAGATCATGACCCCATATCGTATGAGCATGTCGGCTCTAAGTACAATTCATCACATGGAGTATTACCACAGAAAGATGACTTGGAGACTCAAGTGGGATGATAATTTCAAGAATTGCTCAAAGTTCATCCAAGACAAAAGAGAAGTCATCTGCAGATCACTGATGTTTGCACAACAATCTATGACATAGAAGATTCAATGATTACGAGCTATGATGTCAAGATCCAAGGAAAAAGTGCTGAAATTCAGAACATTACTTCTGGGGTGACCTCCCTTAGGGGGAGATTGTTAGGAATATGAATATTCAGCAGAAGACTCGGTCACCCCGAGTACTTATTAGATCATCATAGCTAGTAGGATTATCTGTAATATTATCAGTAGCTTAGTATTATTAGTATCAGTATTAGTAGTATCTATATTTGTGGAGTGGGTCGGGGCTTTCCCCACTGTCAGCTCGCTCCACAGTCCACTAGGGACGTAATATGTAGTAGTATATATCAAGGTTGCAAAAATCGCGAATCGGTAGTCGGGCGGTCGACCACCTTGTAGCTTGTAATCGGTCTAGGCGGGATTAATCGGTGATTAATCGGATTGGCATTACTGGCAAATTTTAGTTATTTCCGGCAAGTTTTGTGTATTTCTGGTGAGTTTTAGGTATTTTCAGCAATGTATTTTCTAAAAAACAACTTGTAATAGACTTAAAGAGCTAATATAAGTGATCAAAATAAGTTTACAGTGAGTTTTGGGTACTTCCGGCAAGATTTATAGGTTTCCGGCAAGTTTGACCACCATTGACCGTCGTTGACCACAGTTGACCTACTTGTTTGACCCAGTTGCATAAATCGGCAAGGTCGGTGGCCTTGTAGCACCTAATCGGTGATTAATCGGCCTTGTAGACCTTTTTTTGCAACACTGGTATATATACCCCTTCCCACACATGGGAAGGGTTGGACCTTTTAAGCTAATATTACACAAGTTTCTTTCTCTCACTAAAAGGCTCCCATTTCTCTCTCTAAAAACCTCTTCCATTCGATCCATACAAGACTCAAACTAGTGATTCATGCATTGTGAATACCCTACACTGCCTCTGGTATCTTGATCTTGGTTTTTCGAGTTTTTTCCTTTTCCCCACTTATTTTCAATATGTTGTACCTCGTTGTATATTTGTTCCCCAGTCAATGGATTTAGAGCATGACGTGGTTCTTCTTGTCCATTAAACGCCTTCCTTTGCGTTCTGAACGGATGGTTGTATGGTAGATATCGTCTGTGTCCAGCATAACTTTGCTTGGATGAGGCGGAAAGTCTAACACAGTGTGTATCTTTCCCACATACTACACAACCTTTGAATCCACTGTATGGGCAGCCACATAATGTACCAAGTGCAGGGTAATCATTTATCGTCCATAACACAACGGCGCGCAGATTAAAGTTTTCTTTTTTAGAAGCATCGTATGTATCAACCCCTTCCTCGAATAAAGTTTGCAGATCATCAACCAACGGTTCTAAAAATACATCGATATCATTTCCCGGGTATCCCGATATCAATACCGAAAGCATGATAAACTTTCTTTTCATACACAACCATGGAGGAAGGTTGTATATGACAGATAAAACTGGCCATACACTGTGATGCCTATTTCCTGAGTTGACGTCAACCCCATCAGCCGATATTCCTAGCCGTAGATTTCTCTGATCTTCAGCAATTTCGGGGAATTTTTCATCTATGGTACGCCATGCCTGTGAATCTGCGGGGTGACGTAAAACACCATCTGTTATCCTCCTTGTTGCGTGCCATGTTAGATCTTCTGAAATACTTTCTAACTTAAAGAGGCGTTGCAGTCTTGGTATAATTGGAAAGTACCACATTACCTTTGCCGGAATGTTTTCGTACACTTTATGTGTCTTACTATCCACCTTCCATCTTGATGTCCCACAAGTTGGACAAACAGTCAACTCCTTGTTAACCTTCCAGTAAAGAATGCAGTTGTTGCTACATACATGTATCTTTTTGTATCCTGATCCCATCATTCTCACTAGCTTTTTTGCCTCATAAGTTTTTTCAACCATTTCGTTACCAGCAGGTAGCATCTTTTTCAACAATCCTAGTAATTCAGTAAAGAACTTATCAGAAGCTCCATACTTACCCTTCAAGTTGAGTAGTTTAACTATTGCGGACAACTTTGTGAAGTCAGGACATCCTTCGTAAAGTGGCTTCTCCGCGTCTAATAATAGTTGTTGAAACTTAGCAAGGTTATCCTCATCAAAACATTCTTTTGCACCATTAACCATGTTCACTGTTGCTGGGCCATCTGTTGGAATTTCTGGAACAAAATCCATGTCGAAATCCGTGTCGTCAACAAACTCCTCTGTTGTAGCATTAACAGGTATTTGGGCAGTTGTTGCTTGCTCATCATTTTCTCCATGTTTATCCCATTTTGTGTAGCTTTGATTAATCCCGTGGCAGAATAAATGGAACTGCACATCCTCCACTTTATGCTCTATGCAGTTTAAACATGAGATACACGGACATGGCATCTTAAGCTGTTGTTTATTACCTCGTGGGTCGATGTTCATCATCTTCTGCAAGTTGTGTTCTGCATACTTAATAAACGCGTGTACTCCAGCAATATATTGTTTCTTGGTCCTACTAGTTTTCATCCAAGACTTGTCCATGGTATTGTTGAGGTCAAATGGTAACGTATGTATCCTACAAGTCACAAATTAAACCAATATAAGCATCAAATCATTTGTGCATAAGTAAACCAAGTATTTACCACTACTAGTACAAAAGGTACTGCTGCTAGTGAAATTTAGTACTGCTAGTATAAAGTTAGTACTGCTAGTACTGCTAGTACTGCTAGTACCAGTCACAAATTAAACCAATATAAAATTGTAAATGTTTGATACGTTTGGGCCTAACTCTAATGTGGGATAAAATGTTTATTTTGAAAATATTACAACCATACATTAGTAAAATCTAGTATTAATGGTTTTTGTTGCAAAGTGAAAATTAAAATAATACTCTGTTAGTATAGTATTAATGGTTTTTGTTGCAACCTTGCAACTTGCAACTTGCAAGTAATTATGGGGAAGGCTATTTCATCATTACACACTATTCACATTGCTAGGCTCGATACATCTTCCTTCCTCTAGGTGTTTCTTGATTGTTGTTGTATATAAAGCAACATACCTCTCATAATTTTCATCTCTTCTTAACAAACCAAAATAAAATTTAAAAATTACAAAAAATCTCAAAATTTTTTGTTATCAAAATCATATATGGAAACTAAACTAGTGATTTGTTCTGAATTGGCAACAGTTACAAACTCAAAGCTTGTGAAAGACATGATGCTAGTTTACTATGAGCGACAGGTTGAAGCTACTTCCAAGGAAGTTCATGATTTGAGGCACAAGGTTTCTGAGAAAAGAATGCTGATAAACAATAGGGATAAGATGATCAAGGAGTTAGAGCTTTTATATGGTTTTGATTCTGCTCTTGAAAGCATTGCTGATTTAAGGAGGATGCAAGAGGAGGACATGATGGCATCTGATAGGTTGCTTGTTGATATTGCCCAAAAGCATAAGCGTCTAGGTGATTTGGGCAACTTTATCACGAAGCTTGGATCAATGAACTACTGATGTGGTTGATATGTTAGTTGACTATGTTTATGTCTTTTGTGTTTTGTGGTGTCATGGTTGATGTTGTTGGTAGTCTTTCTGATGTTGTTGTGTTTTGTGGTGTCATCGAATGGTAATGATAGATGTATGGTATGATGTTAAATATTAATGCAGCTATGTTAATGTCAATATTATTTTCTAACAGCCTTTTGATTTGTAAAGTTACAATGTCAAGTGTTTAGCACTGCCTAGTTCCAAAAATGCATATACTTAAGAAAGTCAAACTTTGTTTATTACACCTAAATGCAGGAAGTTACCTACACATACCAACCAAGCCTTTAATGGCATTTACTTATACATTGAACTATGTGATCCTCTTTACTTTAAATGGCCATTACATAAACACAACATTACACACAACATTACACCATCAAAAACCTGTCAAACACTAAACCTATCAGGCAACTAGGGAAGAAATCCAAGCAAAGAAGAGAAAGGGAAAAGGCCCAATTGAACTCACTAAGGGTAAAGGGAAAAGGACAATTAGCTGAGCTTTACTAGTCTTGATGTTATGATGCTACTGTAATAAGTACTATGTTTTCTCCTTGTATGTAATCAACTATGCAATCAACAATGCATCTATGTATGCAGAATTTTGTTATGTAATAACAGTTGGTTTTTCAAGTTGAAGATGCTATTTTTCATTCATGTTAAACCCAAAATACAACTTTAAAAAACTATATATCCTACAAGTCACAAATTAAACCAATATAAGCATCAAATCATTTCCTAATTTTTGCATAAAAAAAATTATTTCCTAATTAAAAAAATTACCTAATTTAGATCTAAATGAACCTCCCTCCGTTGTTGATGGCCGGACCGGCGAGTGGTGGATGGTGAGTGGTGGCTGTGATTGGTTACTGGTGAACGGTGGATGGTGAGTGGTGGCTGTGATTGGTGAGAAATGTGCGAAATTTGAAATTTGCTGAAAAAAAATATGGGGGTCTTTAATTTTGAAATTTGCTGAAAAAAATATATATGGGTGGGTTTTAAAAAAATATATATGGGTGGGTTTTTTAAAAAAATATGGGGGGCTTTAATTTTGAAATTTGCTGAAAAAAAATGGGGGCTTTTTAAAAATTTTGGGGAGGGAAATACCAAAAAGGAAGCCACAGGTATCGAACCTGTGACCTCCCCTTCACAACACCAACAACTCAACCATCTCCGCCCTTGGGTCTTTTTCGATTATACCTTCTTTTGTATTCCTCTTATAGACTATCTATTTTATTAAAGAAAATTGTTACAAAATCCAAATATCTTCTATACAAAGTTAAACCTGTTAGTACAACGTTAAACCTAGCAACACTAATAGAGACACAAGCAGTAATAACATTATTTCCTTTTTGCTTGTCTGAAGATCTTTCTCAGTAACTCTCTTGCCATTACTGAGTCTTCATCAGTAACTGTCAGCTTAGCATCTAACATAACAAATAAGCTAGCTGCCCTTAATGGATAATCTTTTTCTATCAGCATGTAGACATCCACTCCATTCTTTGTCGATACACGGTGAACACCACATGTATCATACAGTCTCCATTTTGTACTCAACTCATGAGCTCGAAAATTCCATAAGATATCGTTTGGATCAGGTTCATACAACCTCTTCAATTCCACCCATAGCTCCTTCTCTTTGTCTTGCATACGATATGTAGATCTGAACATTTCTTTAACCAGACTCCATAGATTGTCCAAGTCTTCTCTATAAAAAATATTCAGCATATCTTCAAAATACTTATAAATTTCTGAGTGTCCTCCTAGCCTGATTATCTTCCAAGCTTTCCCAAATGTATCTTTATGTATCTCCAAATCAATAATTGGACGTTTAGCTTGAATAGGATGATGAACATCCAATGCTTCTGGGATTATAACAATCATATGCTGCTTGAGTCTTTCGTCAGTTAATTCCTCTGCTGTTTCTTCTTCATCTGCTGTAGGTACTTCTTCACCAATCTTCTGTTTCTTTGAAGATTCAGACTCCAATATTATACCATATCTTCTTGTAGTTCTACATGGTTTTTCTGTTCCCTTGGGAGTAAATGTGTTCACTCTTGTGTAAACCCTTTCAAACTCACTCTTGATCTCCTCAAAACTTCTACCTTGGAACTGCTTCCTTTTGTATCCAGCCATGTTCATCATGTAAACACACATGGTGTGTCTTTGCTGAGCTTTACTAGGTGGTTTACTCCTCTTTTCTTTGGCTTTTTGTTCTGCAGCAGACTTTCTTCTGGAATTTATTAGTTCAACAAGTTGTCTTGACTTCTCATCAATGGATAACACTTCATCTCCTCTGAGTTTACCTAACTTTTCCTTTAAAACTTCATCAGCATCAATCATATACTGAACTTCTTGAGCGTGATCAAACATTGCTTCAGTTGCTTGATTTGCAAGTCTTGTTTGATCAAGGAAATATGCAATATCAACAATTTCTGATGTTTCATCTTCCTGTGCTTTATTAGCTACCTCTGCATCAAAACTAATCTGAGCAAGAACACTCTTCTTGTCCTTCTTTGGTGGCTCTTCTTCAATCATAATGCCCTTTGCTTTATCTTCCCTTTGCCTTCTATCATACACATCCATATCTTGTTGATGAGAAGTACCAATATTTTCAGCATCCAAATCTTCTTCACCCATATCTTGCCTCCCCTGAAACTCAACATTCTGTTCAACCAAAGAAATATTGGGGTCTTGATCAATATCAGCTGTATTCCTCCCCTGTTTGGAAGAAACATCCATGTCATCATCATCTGAGCTTGTAGACTCCACAATATTTGCCTTTCTCTTTGCTTCAAGTGACTTGACTTTAGACTGCAATTTCTTCACTTTTTCAATGACCTTCTTGTAAGCAGTACTATACAACTGCTTTGTCTCCTTGAGTGCTTGCTTTGTCTCCTTGATTTCTTGCTCTGTCTCCTTGAGTTCTTGCTTTGTCTCCTTGAGTTCTTTCTCCAACCCAGTCACCCTTTGAGTCAATTTGGTACAAATATCCATCAATTCCATTAGTGACACTCTGCCCTCATCACTTCCAGGTGTGTTACCTCCCGATCGAGGTGAATCATGGGGCATTTCCCCCATATTTGGTTGTGAGGCTGATTGAGAACCAGATGAACCTGTGGGTGTGTGATGGGACTCAACTGGGCTTGTTGATCCTTCACCCTGAATGTTTTGATTTTGAACCAACATTGTTTCAAAAAGTGGAACTACTATCCCATTAAACCCCCTAGAAGCCATGCTCATGTTACTGAACAGTTTTTGAGTAAGGCAAGGAGTTGGATAAACAATTTTATGAGATAGAAGCAAACTTTTCCGTATATTCAAAACCATTTGTATAAACCTTGGATACATTAAAAACTTGTATTTGTTATCCACATTTTTCACCATACCATCAAAAATTAATTTTGAAAAGTTAAAAGTCCTGTTTGTTGCTAAACAAATGAGAGCAGTTGCAATATTGCTGCTGAATTGCTCCCATGCGGTTTTCTTTGGACTTAAACAATGAAGGATGGTATGTATGAAGAATCTCCATTGTGGGTCAAAACATCCTTTTTGAAAAGTCAGAATTTGAGAAGATGTGTCATACCCCATTCTGGAAAGGTGATGAAAAATTTCAGTATTAGGCAAAGAACTAATACCATTTTCATCTGCTAAATGGAGATGCCTCCTAACAGATGCCTCAGTAATAGTTATTATTCTGCCATCAACTGTTGCAATTAACTCTTTGACTCCATTGTCAAATGTATTGGTAGTAACAGACCGCCAAAACTGTTTGATTTGAGAGACATAGATTGTAGGATCGACTGTAAGAGCATACCTGATGTGGGTATTGTTTAGAAAATCTATTATCTGGTGGAAGCGTTGACTCCCTTCTGGTTTCTCCAAGAATGCAACCTGGTTATGCGTATCACAAAACTCTAAATTTTCCATGAAAATTGAGTAAATGCTTGATTAGAGTGCTGGGTTATGATTGGACCTACTTCAATTAATTGTTTCTCAAGTTTGAAGAAATGGTATAAATTGTATAAAGAAAGAGAGTTATCCAATTTATGAAACCCTACTCTGTTCTAGAGTTTTTTTTTAAGAGTTAAAGTAAAGTAATGAAAGTAGGTGGTCACATTTCTCCATAATAAATACACACTAAAGACAAAGGTTCTTTTCGACATTAACTCATTTGATTTTTGTCTTTATTCACTTTACTTCACTATGAAAGTTGGGACAAAGAAAACCAAGAACACACATAATTTTAGTTTCACTCCATTTCATTCCCTTTCATCTAAAAAAACTTGAGAACATAGTGTAAATAAAGCGAAGTAATTGACAATAGTTACCCCAATGGTTAGAAATAAACCACGGTTAAAACCCAGAAACGGCTACCCAGTACCCAGCAGTACAACGTTTTACTCTAGCAGAACAAAAGTTTTCCTAGCAGTAATAACTTTGTGCATCCACTCCATTCTCAGACAATTAATTAAACATCAAATACTTCATTAATATTTTTTAAGGCTACAAGTATGTACATCTAATTATCCAACCTAAATACTAAACATACTAAAAAAAAAAAAAAAAAAAAAAAAAAAAAAAAAAAAAAAAAAAAACCATCATCCTAAACTGCTTCACTCCATTTCACCCCAACTTGTTAGAACCAGAGCTCTCTTCCCTGCTTCCCATCAATTTCTGGCTTTCCTTGAGTCGTTTAAACACAATTTCAAGATCGCTAACCCTATTTTCTAGATTATAAGGGTCCTGAAACCCATCTTGTTGCTCCCCCTGGTTTGCAGCACAAACATTTTGCTGCTCCACGACAATTTGCTGCTGATCCTCTTCTTTTTGCTGCACCACCTCCTCCTCTTCACCTTCCTCCTCCTCTTCCTCTTCATCTTCTTCCTCCTCCTCCCCGTAGTCACGCAATCCCCAAACCTCATCCCAGTAAAAGTCTTGCGCATGCAGCCAGTTCAAAATTTGACCCCTCATCCACGTATCTACCTTCCTATACGACCCATATTCTGCAATGGGTTCATCCCCGAAAGCAATTAACACTGCGTCAAACAGCAAATTGTTGTTTAACACCCACTCGTACTCTTCAGCATCGTTTTGAAAGGTAACATTATTATTATTTGCTGCCATTGTAGAAGTACGTTTTCTTTGAATTGATAGGGATATATATATATGTGTTTGTGTGTGTTATTTGGTATATAGTCGATAGGTATAAATAGGCTGGAGAGGTAGATGACCCAAGACTTTAGGCGGGAAAAGGGATCGACGGCGCGCGCCAAAAGTAAAGTGTCAATTGAAGTTTTACGATTTCCTTTTACCAAGTATTGACTTTCCATGTACAATGAGTTGATGCAACAACAAGTTGTATATCATGCTTTGTGAATAATAAACTTCCAAACTCAATATTTCCAACTATTGATCAAGTGGTGGTTTGGTTTAATTAAGAGTGGCAAGATGTGTAGAAAAAAAAAAGAATAATAGTTAAAAAATAAATAAATAAATAAATAAATTAAAAAAAAATAAAAAAAAAATCTAATGGTGTTGACGTGGCGGTGAAAACCAACTATAGCCGACGGTTCGGGTTCGTGGCGGGTTTTAGTGTACCCGTACCCGCCCCATATCCCACCGGATACCCGTTATCCATCGGTTTTTCGGGTTTCCCCGCGGGTATCGAGGTTATCCGTAATTAAAAGTTAAAGAAAATGAATATCGTATCAAACGATTTAACGCAACATATCGCAACGCAACGTACTCGGCACGATATTCACCAAAAAAATCAAATGTGCAAGAGGTTTCAAAAGTTAATCATTCTCATTTCAAAAAATAATCTCGTTTTAGCCTTTTAAAAGGGTTTGGTATCCTCATTCGTGTGACGGTAGAGAACACGGACTCACGAGTACTCACTCCAAAAAAACGAATAACCGAATTAATAGTCGAGAAGAGTATTGACAATAACTCGAGTCGAGACGAGATGACGAAAACAAGTCGAAGAGATAACTAACAACAAACATATCAAATAAGATGAGTCGATTGGTAATCGTCTGTATTTTCCCATAATCCCGTTTATTAGTACAAGGTATACTCGTTTTATGATTTAAAACAAGTTTGGACTTACGACAAAATTAATCTTTGGAAATAACAAAATTTCGCCAATTAAGATCCTTTCATTTATCGAACGTTTCCAATTCAAAAGACTTTATTGAAAATCAATTTACCGAGTAATTTATAATATATCGAGTATTTATAAAAACCCTAAACCCTAAACCCTAAACTCTAAACCATAAATGCTAAACCAATCCGTAACTCAAACAATAACCAAACGAATAGTCCAATAAATCCAAATATGTTAGTGTACGGGTAGCATGTCTCGAATAGTCCAATATCCCTCGTGTGTTCCGTTTTTATCCCAAATGTCACACGAAAGGTTTTCAAAATCGAGATCCTACTTAAGATCCTATGGTAATAATGGTCCATTTAATAAGTGTTGTTTCGCTACCTTTATCACATTCTCAAGACTTAATCCATTATATATACTCGTTCATGCTTGTAGGCATAAAAATAAATTTACTCAGGATATTGTCTTGGGACTGCCGTATAATTAAGAAGATGTACCAACCGATGGCCGTGAAGAAGACTTCTCGTACATTAAATTGTTGAGAATTATGTAAAGGTGGTGATCATCTCGACTATTATGAACTAGAGGATAATTAGTTTAATATGGTACGTAGTAGCAGTTATGAGTAAGAAGATGTACGTTGTATCAACCGATGGTCGTGAAGAAGACTTCTCGTACAGTAAATGTTGGGCCGTGAAGAAGACTTCTCGTACATTAAATGTTGTGTTGAGAATTATGTAAAGGTGGTGATCATCTCGACTATTATGAACTAGAGGATAATTAGTTTAATATGGTACGTAGTAGCAGTTACGAGTAAGAAGATGTTGTATCAACCGATGGCCGTGAAGAAGACTTCTCGTACATTAAATGTGTTGAGAATTATATGTAAAGGTGGTGATCATCTCGACTATTATGAACTAGAGGATAATTACTTTAATATGGTACGTAGTAGCAGTTCTGATATTTAATTTGGATAAATGTAATTATTAATGGTGCAGTAACTGGTAACTAGTGTAGTTTAACTCTGTATCTATTTTATAACTGTAATGATAGTATTTTGGTTTGTTAAATGGTAGCAATTTGTGTTCTTGATGTGATGATTGCACAGTTAGATTTTATGGTAGCAGTTTCTGTTGTTGATTTGATGATTGCACATATTTATTTAATGGTAGCACTTTGTGTTCTTCATTTTTCATGTTGGTTTATGATTTAATGGTAGCAGTTTGTGTTAAATGGTGTCAAGTTGTGTTCATGATTTTGGTGTAATTGTGTAAATTTGAGTTCTTGATTTGATATGCAGTTTGTGTTCTAGATCTTTGTTCTAGATCTTGGTTCATGATTTGCGATTAAGATAATGATATATAACATTTGGAGCCAAAATTTTGATAATGGTAGCAGTTTGTGTTCTTCATTTTTCATGTTGGTTTATGATTTAATGGTAGCAATTTGTGTTAAATGGTGTCAAGTTGTGTTCATGATTTTGGTGTAATTGTGTAAATTTGAGTTCTTGATTTGATATGCAGTTTGTGTTCATGATCTTTGTTCTAGATCTTGGTTCATGATTTGCGATTAAGATAATGATATATAACATTTGGAGCCAAAATTTTGATTTTTTCAAGTTTATGCTTTACTAAACAGGTTCAAATTTAAGGCAAATTTTTTAAATAATTCAATTGTTATTTTGAAATTAGAATTTGGAGCCAAAATTTTGATCCAAAAATTTGAAATCGCCTAATTAATTAGAAGCGGGTACCAAGAATAAGGTACGATTCATCTTCTTCCTATACCCTCTTTTCTCTCCTAAAAAAAAAAAAAAAAAAAAAAAAAAAAAAAAAACTGCAAAGAAAACACAATAATCAATTCTTATATCACCATTACTCTCAAATCCAGAATCATTTTCTTGTACCCATTGTTACTCGAGAGTCATGGGAATTCAACCCATTGTTGATAATCATCTTTTGCTTCCTGCTGATAATGAACATGATGATAACAACATAGACTATGAATCCGAAAAGTATTCTGATGAGGAAGATCTAGATGCGCCTGGAACCAACCAATCAGATCGGATACTAGCTAAGAGAGGCATGACCAGGCTATTTAAGTTTCGCATGAAATATGGCAACCCTGGTGGAATAAAGCTCAAGGTAACCTTCGATGCATTGAATAGGGTATCAGGGCTACACAGAGCATTGTTTACGAGTTTTTTAGGAGATCTGGTTCGTGAGCACATAGGTTTGAAGAATCTTTCCTGGAGGAATGTGAATAAAGAAGAAAGAGATAAACTATGGACTGACATCACTGTACATATATACTACTGTATTTTTTAACACAGTACTACGTAATTTTATCTATGCAGTTACATTATGTGCAACTAATTAACAACATTGTCTTAATCTTTGCAGCGATATTTTGATGTTGACGTGACATTCAGAAAATTGGTAATGACTCGTCTTGGTAAACTGCTAAGGAATTTCAGAACGAAGCTCAGAGAAGAATACATTTTGCCCCACCTAAATACACCTTCCAAACTGAATGAAGTCCCAGCCAAGTATAGTCGATTTGTGAAATCAGAAGACTGGGTCGAGTTTGTAAACAACACGACCACCGATGAATACAAGGTTTTAATTAGTCATCTTTATTTAAGTCTATATGTCATTTCATAATTTTCAGTTTGCAGCATTACCACATGTAAACGCCTTATGATTTTGTGTTTTTAGAAGATAGCTGAAAAAGCTAAAATGTCGCGTTCCAAAAATATTTATCAGCATAAAATGGGGCGAGGTGGATATGTTTATTTGAAAGAGAAAATGGTAAGATCACATGTGTATGCACCTTTTCATATTTTCGTTTATCTTGTTTTAACTTTACATGTGTATGCATTTGATGTTTATTAGATCGAAAATAAAGAGATTGAAGCAGATGAAGAACCCCGCGTGGTATAATGTGGTTGAAAGGAAGGGTAAACAACGATGGCGAATTTCCAGATGATGAGATCACATCAGTGGGAGATACACTTGTAAGTTTGACTGCAAATTCTATTATTATGCTTATATACCAGCAGGATTAAATGTGTACTAGCAGTAGTAAATTATGTACTAGCAGTGGTAAACACTAGCCATATTTGTAATTGAAGTTCATGAGCATCACTAACTCCATCTGAGCAGCATTGACACAAATAAGAGCATCAATTACTCTAACAGCATCCAGAAGACTTTTAATCCCAACATTTCCTATATTTTTTTTTGCAGAAAGAATCTGATGACCAGATCAAGAAATTGTCCAATGAGATTACAGAAACAAAAAGAATACTTACTCAACTGATGGCACAGTTGAGTCAACAAGGGGTGCAGTTAAATTTGTCATCTCAATTGCCAGTAGCCTCAAATACAAGCCAACAAGGGTCTACAGATTCCCATTCGCAAGGAAATGTGTCTCCAACACAAGGAGTACCAACAGTATGTATTTCAACATGTTTCTTGTTATTCTTTTGTTTATATAATGTAACGTGTTTTATATATACATATAGGAACCTGCTAAAACTGTCGGACCTAAGAAAAAGCCTAAGTCACGACAAAACGGGCCTCCAGATTCCCAATCAGAACAAAATGTGTCTCCAACACAAGCACTGCCAACAGTATGTATTTCAACATGTTTCTTGTTATTCTTTTGTTTAAATAATTTCTGATATATGTACATGCAAAAATTCTTTTTTTAAGCCATTTAACTGCAAACTGTGGGACTTAAAGAAATCAAATATCGTTGCTTTGGGTACATACACGTGTTTTTTCAACGTACATATATATAATTCATGATATATAATTCAATGTTTGATACAAGCGTCTTTTGTTACTACAGGTTACACTGCCAACTACAATTCAAAAGAAAAGTGACAACAACTGTGGACCAACAGCACCATCGAAGCGCAAAAGTAATGTCTCTATTGAAGCCGTAAAGCAAGCTATGCCGGCGAAGAGTCAAAAGTCTTTAAATTATGGTACTTGAGAATTTGATTATGTACCACATTACAATTGTATATTCTGTTCAGTTATATACATTCGAGTTTTATTCAATTTCAAATTTCTTTTTGTTTATGATTCTGTTTTATATATATAATATACTCATTTCAGCAGCACTAGCATAGTACTAGCAGTAGCAACTCTGCTCCAACAATACTAACTTAAAAATACCAGTAATAACCCTGTGACTAAAAGATGCAGTCATGTATTATGGTCACGCTTATCAACATTATTGGTCACTCTTTGTTTAATTCGATGTGTGACTAAATATTACAAAAGGCCACACAAACATAAAATTCAAGTGGCCATTGGATGATCAATAGTCACACAAAATACAAATTTCTTCACTTTAAACAGCATATGGTCACACTTATTAACACTTTTGGCCACTTTATGCTTAAGTGTATGTGACTAAATACCCAAAACAAACATGCTTTGTGTGACTGAATATTACAAAAGGCCACACAAACTAAATATTCATGTAACCATTGGATGATCAATAGTCACACAAAATACACATTTCTTCACTTAAAACAGCATATGGTCACACTTATTAACACTTTTGGCCACTTTATGCTTAATTGTATGTGACTAAATACCCAAAACAAACATGCTTTGTGTGACTAAATATTACAAAAGGCCACACAAAATAAGAATTCATGTGACCATTGGATGATCAATAGTCACACAAAATACACATTTCTTCACTTAAAACAGCATATGGTCACACTTGTGAACACTTTTGGCCACTTTATGCTTAATTGTATGTGACTAAATACCCAAAACAAACATGCTTTGTGTGACTAAATATTACAAAAGGCCACACAAGCTAAATATTCATGTGACCATTGGATGATCAATAGTCACACAAAATACACATTTCTTCACTTAAAACAGCATATGGTCACACTTATTAACACTTTTGGCCACTTTATGCTTAATTGTATGTGACTAAATACCCAAAACAAACATGCTTTGTGTGACTAAATATTACAAAAGGCCACACAAACTAAGAATTCATGTGACCATTGGATGATCAATAGTCACACAAAATACACATTTCTTCACTTAAAACAGCATATGGTCACACTTATGAACACTTTTGGCCACTTTATGCTTAATTGTATGTGACTAAATACCCAAAACAAACATGCTTTGTGTGACTAAATATTATAAAAGGCCACACAAACATAAAATTCAAGTGGCCATTGGATGATCAATAGTCACACAAAATACAAATTTCTTCACTTTAAACAGCATATGGTCACACTTATCAACACTTTTGGCCACTTAATGCTTAATTGTATGTGACTAAATAACCAAAACAAACAAGCTTTGTGTGACTAAATATTACAAAAGGCCACACAAACATAAAATTCATGTGGCCACTGGATGATCAATAGTCACACAAAATACACATTTCTTCACTTAAAACAACATATGGTCACACTTATTAACACTTTTGGCCACTTTATGCTTAATTGTATGTGACTAAATACCCAAAAAAAACATGCTTTGTGTGACTAAATATTACAAAAGGCCACACAAACTAAGAATTCATGTGACCATTGGATGATCAATAGTCACACAAAATACACATTTCTTCACTTAAAACAGCATATGGTCACACTTATTAACACTTTTGGCCACTTTATGCTTAATTGTATGTGACTAAATACCCAAAGCAAACATGCTTTGTGTGACTAAATATTACAAAAGGCCACACAAACTAAGAATTCATGTGACCATTGGATGATCAATAGTACACATTTCTTCACTTTAAACAGCATATGGTCACACTTATTAACACTTTTGGCCACTGTTTTTTAAATTGTATGTGACTAACTCAAAAAAAAAACACACGATGTGTGACTAAATCATCACAAACGTCACATTTATTATATTTTCGTGTGGCCATAGGATGGGAAATAGTCACACATACTGATGAATCCAACAAAACTTGTGCCTAATTAGTCACACATATTCGGGTTTTGGTCACTCTTTTTCAATGAAAACGGCCACAAACTAAACAATGTGACCATATGATACCTACGGTGGCGCGACTTTTTGTCACACACACCCAAAAAAACGTGTGTGACTATATGCATATAGTCACGCATTTTCAGTGTGACGATAGGCAGAATCTGTACCAGTGATGAATGCGCAACTGTTAACTCTTTTGAGAGCCGAAGCATTATGATAGATCTATCGGGTACCTCCCTACAGTGTATGTTTATGTGTGCAACGATCATGGTAGGTTCAGTTGGCGCGACACTATTTTGTTTTGACTTGTGCTTATAATTGGTTATCATGCTCACTTTTGTCCTACACTATGCTATCACAGCTCAACGGTTTTACTTTTAAACCTACGAGCTCACAAACATTATGTTGACGTTTTCTAGTACCGTTTTCAGGTGTTATTGGAGTTGCTTAGAAGGTTAAGTATTTACTGGCTTAGCAAGACTTAAGGCAAGACCCTCCTGGGGTATAGCCCATGGAGTTGCATTTGACATTTCCTAGTGATGTTGTTTAACTTTGAGACTTATGTTTATTTTGGATATTTGTACTTATCCCGGTTGTGGGAGTTTGCGACTATTATCTGTCTTATGTTATACATTTAATATTTCTCTATTGTGACACCTTGTGTTCTTGACTATGAGGTCATACCCCGTAAATGTCATTCCGCTGCGCCATGTTTGGGGTGTGACACAATCAATTCAAAACATATACTTGTGTGGAATCCTTAACCGATTGTATAGAGTATTCATAGAAGTTTGGGTGTAACTTGTAATGATGCACAAATCTAATGTAAATGATTTACAATCAATGGTTTATATCATGAAAAATCATTGTTAAGAATTCAATCATCTAGTTAACCCTTTCGGCCCATTCAACCAACATGATAATTCTCTTTGAAATCCATTTGTTTGAAAAACATTTCTTATTTAATTTGTTCTTACGAGTCCTTTCGGCCATATCTCGTGATTAAATCGTTTCAAGTCTATTTCAATGAGCAAACATGATGGTTGTCACCGGTCATGCTCCATACTAATTCATGCACTAATGTTTTAGAATAAAAACATAAAAGAAAATCCTTTCGGCCTTTTTAATCTTTTAAATGTTATTACCAACAAATTAAGCAAGACTAGATGTTAATTCAACAAACTCATTAAACAAGAAAGATTATCATGCATCATAAGAACACTCATACAATAGTTACATCATACACACAAGCATACCAAAAATCACTCCATAATTAACAATCATCATAATCGAACACAAGTAACAAACAATACTATCGTAAAACTTAAAGTAACAATAATTCATTGTAAAGTAAACAAGATATACCTAGATTAGAATTACTAGAACTAGAATCGTGGAACTATAGCAACCACACTCCTCCAATCGCCTAATATGACCCGTAACCAACTCCAAACTCGACCAAAACATTGAGACTATAACTCAATGTTTCCTGGACGTTTTTACAGCACTCCTAGACTTTCGGGCAATATAATAACTATGTAATAGCTTTGGTGTAAAGTCTATCACAAGAATAAGTTGTCACGCTTAGTAAACTAGCCTAGGATCCAATATATAGATATGATTCACTTAATGGCCAAGCAAAAATGTCCCTAAGAGTTAATAACTGGAAATGATCAGCCCCTTATGATTAAATTGAAGTAAAGCCGTCATTAAATGTGAAATTTGTAACAGCATCACCATCCAACCGATCGGAAACTCCACCATCCTATCGGTTGCTCCATCCGACAACACCCATCCGATTCGGATGTGGGCTTCAGCCGATCGGCTGGAGTCTTCTTGCACTCACATTTTTTACTTTTCTTCGACTATTCTCGTTGCATGCTTTATCCTTGATCGTGGCACTGATTTCTTCCATAGAACATGATATTTTCTTGACGTAGAATCATGGAAATATTGATACTCTCAAATCACTGAGTCCTTTCGTGGTTTCTAACTTCGCTTCAATCACGGGAATCTTCCAATTGTGCAAAATCACTTCAATTCTTCGTCTTTTCATCATCTTTTCATCATCTTTTCCTGTATTTAGCTACATTCACTTGCATATACACTTTTTCACGATTAAGTAACAAAAACATATAAATATAACCAAATATGATGCACAAAACTAACGATAACGCAACTAAAAACATGCTCATTCTGAGCATTATCAGTACCATTCATCATCTTCCTCAGTGTTGGACTCGTTCTTTGGAGGAGTAAACTTTTCTTCCTTCATGAAAACCGCTTCTTGAACCAGGTTCATCATAAAGAATGTGCCTTCTTCATGATTTACATCTCTCTCTTGTGTGTCATTGAGGTTAACTTCATGGTTTAGGTTTCGATCTGGGCATTTAGAAACAAAGTGTCCGTACTTATCACAACGGTAACACTTAATATGTGAGAGATCACGTTGCTCCTGTTTCTTACCCTTTTGCTTATTATCTTCAAGGTTTTTCGAGGAGTCACGTTGACCTTGGTTTTGATAGTTGCCCCTACCACGTCCTTGACCACGACCTCGAGAGTATGAACCACGTCCTCTTCATCCGCTTGAGTCATTATTCCTATTGGAATTTTCAGTCCTAGCATAAAGCAACTTTTCTTGAGCGTCGTTTGCTTTATCTTCTTCTTTCACACTTTCTTCATACGCTTTCAATCTACCAACCACATCCTCAAACCCCGTTTTTTAAGGTCTAAAACCTGTTCTAGGGCTGCCACGATATGGACAAAACGTCTAGGAAGACTTGTGAGAAACTTCTTTACCAGCTTGTGTTCCGACATGACTTCTCCAAGCGTGGCTGATTTAGAAGCAATACCCGAGAGCGTTGAAGCATATGCATCTATAGTACCGTTATCTGACATCTTTAGATTCTCGAACTCCGTAATTAGGATTTGAAGCCTAGCTTCTTTTACACGATCAACACCTAAGTTACGGGTCTTAATTGCTTCCTACATCTCCTTCCCGGTTTTTAGATTCCCGATTTGCAAAATCAGGTCTTCTGGTATTGATTGAAACAACAAACCTTTAACAATGTTATTCTTCTTTGGATCGTCTAAGCCCGGATCGACCACATCCCAGACTCCATGAATTCCAAGAAGCACCTCCATACGCATCCTCCATATGGTGTAGTTAGTTGACGTTAACATCGGGCACTGAAACATCAAATTTGACTCTTTTGTTGGCGGTGGTGGATTGTTTGAACCTGATGCACCTCCTGTCATCGTGGTTCTTGATCGTGAATAGGTTTGTAATGGTGAACTTTCCAGCCCTTATATTCTCGGCTAGATAAGGTTCAACAAGTGGTGGGATAATAAAAAGCCTTGAGTACTTTTCCAACTTACTGTATTCACTCAGATAAGTGGGCTGCAATCTGTTTACAAAAGAAAAGAAAAGTGGGTTGCGATCAGTGGGCTTCAATCACAGTGGGCTTCAATTCACGACCAACCAACAGGTTCATAGGTTTAAGTCGTTTGTTTTTAAGGTTTCTGTAACCCTAAAATAATTCACGTCTAACCACAGGATCACAGGTTAGGAATATATTCGGTTAATCACAATCTTTACCCATTTGAAGGGTCAAACCCGAAGTCAAAGTCAACCATACTACAAAAGTCAACTCTCAGGAAAATAACTGTCAAATGACAGTTACCCATGAAGCGACACATCTGTTGGGTCGAACCCATTCAAGACCGAACCAACACAATGCTTCAACACGCATCTTTTCATTTCTTATAAATAGTCTAGATTATGTAAATTAGAAAGATGATGACAGATTAAATTTCATATTATATAAAATTTACTTCTTGATTATTTCGTGTACTTTGGTATATTGTGATTTGTTGTTAGACAATAGATCCGGAGAAAAGGCCAACAATTGGTATCAGAGCGGTTTGGAATCACTAACCGAATCATCATATACCAAGGGTTCTATTTTTCCCTGAATCGAAGAAAGAAAATTTCCCAGGAACTCGGTAACATTTTTTTTCACTACAAATTAATCATTCGGACCACAAAGTAAATCAAAACTATCATCCTTTGTGATTCAGAAGATACTCCTTAAATTCTAGTAGCCTCGTAATATAATTACCGACATCTAGAAAAGGTATCCTCAAATTTTTTGCAAAAAAAACCGAATCATTTTTTTTACCGAGAACACAAGAAAACAGGGAACAAGGTTTTTTTTGTTTTGTTTACTTTCAAACAAAACTCCAATCGATTCAGAACTAAGAACCATACCAACACGAGGGTCATCAAAGAAAGGGAAATAATCAATTGATTCATAAAAGGAACAAACACACATGTTGTATCCAGAATCAAAAACACCCTTTTATTTTTTTGAATCATCATCGTGATTCAATTTTATACACGGAGGAACTAATCCAACAAGGATCAACCGGCGTTCGAATAAACGAGAACACCACCCATCCGTGAAGAGAAGGTTAACCAAAGCCAAGGGATACTCGGCGGTCAACCATCAAGAAGAACCAGAAAGCAGAACTCCAAGTCTCGACCAAAAAAAGGGGACCAGAGACAATTTTATCTCTCAAAGAGATACAAAAAGAAAAAAGAGAGGCGCATAAAAGGCCTAGGGCACACCGAGAACCAAAAATAAGGGCATCGGGTATTACTTAACCCCCCCAGGTTCTATTATTTCAAATCCACCCTTCATTTATACTTATACTTAATATTAGTATAGGTTGTTTTTTGATAAGTTACTACATAATACCATTAAGTATCTTATCATTTTATCTTTATAATAACCTAGTGATTTTTACACTGCTTATTATATCTAGGAATAACTTTTAAGGAGTAATTAACCTTAGGTTTATTTCACTATTTTTGAATTTACAATCTCCGAGGATAGTTTTTTACTATTCCTATAGGTTTTGATTGTCACTTTAGACACAAAACATTAGTAGCGCGCAAAATATATTTTAGCACATCCCGTGTTAGAATTTTAGGAGATTACCTCGTCATTAATCATTTAAAATGACAAAATACGGTGGAGATAATGGAAAGAAGGAGATTAGTACACCTAATACTATCCCTCAATTCCAATGCCCGATTTTGAAACCCGCGAATTACTCACTATGGGCAATTCGAATGCAAATTATTTTAGAAGCGAATGGGTTATGGGAAACAATTGAGCCAACTGAAACGACTCAATCCGATAAGAAAAAGGAGAAAACTGCTATTGCATACCTTTACTGTTGGGCTATAAAGTTAAAGTACTGCTGGAATATCAAAGTACTGCTGGAAGTCAAAGTACTGCTAATCAAGTCAAAGCACTGCTGCTCGTTGAAGGACTGCTATGCAAATAGTTTAAGGACTAATGTGTAATTCTAGAATGTTCTTATTAGATTAGAATTATAATTAGAATTACTTGTCGTTCAAGTATTGTAAACCGACTAGGGTTTTCCTTGTGCCTATAAAAGGATCCCTAGGTTGGCATTAGAGATATACGATTAGATAAGATTTTAGAGAGATAAGCTTATACAAATATCAGAAGCTTATTAGAGTATTAGTGATTAGAGTTTGTTAGTAAATCTGTGTAAGAAAGCAGGTTCAAGGTTTTAATAATATTCGAAGTTGATTATTAATTCTTCTTAGCTTTGTTGAAGTAGATTCCGCATACTTAGCAAAGTATATCAGTGTTTCACCATTAATAGTTTTGAATTTATTCAAAGTTGTTAAACCGTAGACAAGCTACAAGTTAGTTTGGTTAGAGTATATCGATCCAACAAGTGGTATCAAAGCTTGTGTGGAGACTCTGATTAAGATTAAACCCTTAAAACCAATTTATCAACAAACCCTAAACGATGTCGACTGAAGCTGCACCTATCCCATCCATCACCTCACTCAGAATTCCTATCATCAAGAAGGGAGAATATGATCTCTGGAGCATGAAGATGAGGCAGTACCTTGCTATTACTGACCATGCTCTATGGGATGTGATTGTCAGTGTTAATGTTGTTCTTGACGAACCTTTACAAGTTGAAGGACAACCCAAACCACCTCAACCAACCTTGCCAGCAGCTACAAAGAGAAATCAAGATAAGGCTCTCAACATACTGTTGTCTGCTATTCCTGATGGTCACCTACTGAAGTTCCATGATGCTAAGGATGCAAAGCAATTGTGGGCTGCGATCAAGACAAGATTTGGAGGTAATGATGCTTCAAAGAAGATGCATAGAAACTTATTGAAGCAGCAGTTTGAAACTTTCACTGTTGGTGAAAGAGAAGGTCTTGATGCTGCCTATGACAGATTCCAAAATCTACTTAGTATGCTAGAACTGTATGGAGCAGAGGTATCTGTTGAAGATGCAAATTTGAAGTTCTTAAGGAGTTTGCCATCTGTCTGGCATGTGGTTGCTACTATGATTAGAGGACAACCTGGATTGGAGTCTATGGACTTTGATGATCTCTACAACAATTTGAAAGTGTATGAGCAAGAGATGAATGGTCACAGTTCTCAGAAATCTCACAACATAGCTTTTGTGTCTTCTGAAAGCAGAAGCAGTACATCTACTAAAAGTACTGCTTATCCTTCTCAAAGTACTGTTGGTGATACACAACATGTTTGCACAACCACAACTACCCCCAACCCATCACCAACAAACAACACCAATTCTGATGATGTTGTATGTTCCTTCTTTGCACAACAAGCCACTTTACCTGTTACCTATCAAGAAGACTTGTTGCAGATTGAAGAAGATGCTTTAGAAGAGATTGACATAAGATGGCAAGTAGCTATGATCACAACAAGGATCAAGAAGTTCATGAACAAGACAGGAAGGGGAATTGATTTCAAAGCCAAACAAGGTATAACTTTTGACAAATCCAAGATTGAATGTTTCAATTGTCAAAAGCTTGGACACTTTGCAAGGGAATGCAAGTTTGCAAAATATCAGGCAAACAGGATGAATGAACAACCCAAGGTTGAAAGAAAGGAGGTTCCTATTACTGAATCACAACCAAAAGCTTTGGTGGCTCAAGAAAATCTAGCAGAGATTGACTGGAGTGCTGAATTTGATGATGAACCAGTAACCTATTCTATGGTTGCCATGGAAGAGTTTGATTGGAGCACAGCTTTTGATGAGGAACCAGGATATGCTGCTTTGGAATCAAGAGATGGTCTTGGAAGCTTTGACTGGAGCATGGAGGATGAAAATGAACCTGTTCAGATTGCTATGGTAGCTACTTCACCAAGTTCATCCAATGTCTCTGAGGTATGCTCTAAGTGTAATGATGTTTATCAAAAGTTGCTTAAAGAATATGTGACTGAAAGAGATAATTGTAGAACAGCTAGGTCTGAGGTAGCTGGTTATCAATTAACTTTAGAGTCAATGGAAGCCAAAATATTAACACATGAAAATAATGAAATGGCTTGGGCAGAAAAATATGAGCAACAAGATTACCAATTGAAATTAAGTGAATGGAAGTTAGGATGTAAGGTGTCTGAATTAGAAAAGATTACTAAGGAAAGAGATGCTTTGTTAGAAAAACTTGGTAGTATTAAACAGGCTGGTCTATCACATGTTCAATTTGTTGAAAAACAAAGAGTAATAAACAGTAGAGCTGGACTAGGTTATGGTGAAGATAGTAGTTCAGATGAGACCCCACCTAGTGATAAGGAAGAGATTCCACCTAGTGATGATGACCTTACAAGCTCAGAAGAAAACACATCTAGGAATGAGGAACCAATTAGTGAATCACCTCCTGAGTTTAAGAAAGATAAGGAGTACCACTCAGTTCCTCCACCCACTGGTCAGTTTCAACCTCTTAGGACAGATGTTTCTCGTTATGGTGTAGACAACCTAGAGTTTAGGAAGAAGCTTACTGGTCAATTTAGTTCTGAGAAACCCAAGGATGATTTTCAAAGGGGTAATGATCAAAAGTTTCCTACAGCCTTTCAAAAACAAGCAGTACCTCCAAAAACTTTTCAAAGTACTGCTGGACATTCAGCAGTACCTCCAAGAGAAACTTTTCAAAATACTGCTCACTATAGGAAATCTTTTAATCATAGAAGAGGATTTGGGAATATGGAGAGAAAATTATGTTATGTATGCTATAGTCCTGATCATTTGATTAAGCACTGTGACTTACACTCAGAATACTTAAGTCAGTTCCCAAAGAATAGACCTGCCACCCATAAGCCAAGGGAGACTAGACCAGTTTGGAATCACTCAAATAGGGTCAACCATAGTAATTTCTCTAAAGACTATAGGTACCCTCACCAGAAAAGAATGTTTTCCAAACCACCAGTACCTTCACACACTGATAAGTCTCAAGAAGTACCTTCTCAAAGGACTGATAAGTTTTCACCCACTCATGGTACTGCTAACACTTTTTCACATAGAAGACCTAAGAGATTCAATTCATATAAAAGGTCTTACACCTCAAGCAGAGTACCTAGATCAGAGAAACCTAAGGTCAAACGAAATTGGGTTAAGAAAGAAAGTACTGATGGGGAACAAGCAGTACTTTCATCAGATAAGGGTGAAACAGGGAGTGTTGTTGATAATACCACACAGGACATGGGACCAACTCAAATAATCATTGACCATGCCTTTAAAACCAGTGGAGATTACATACTGAAGGAATTCAAGTATGTCACTCCACAAGGGGAACACAAGTCAGTAATGGCTTGGGTTCCTAAAAGAAACTAACCCTTTCTTTTACTGTACAGGGCAACCCAGAGGAGGAGCTTAAAGATCATATTATTGTTGATAGTGGTTGCTCTGGTAGCATGACAGGGGACAAGGAGATCCTGTCAGATTTTAAGGCATATTATGGAGGAAGAGTTGCATTTGGTAATGATCCTGATGGAGGGAGAATCACTGGCAAAGGAACAATCAAGGCTGGATGTATTGACTTTGAGAATGTTAGATATGTGAAGGAGCTCAAGTTCAACCTTTTGTCAGTATCTCAGATTTGTGACAAGAAGTACCCAATTCTGTTCACTGATACAGAATGTCTCATTCTCTCTCCTGAGTTTAAGTTTGTTGATGATCACTTGGTAACATTGAGAGTACCAAGAACCAATGATGTGTACATTTTAGACTTAAAGAGTCTCAATTCTGCTGGGAGAGCAACATGTTTAGTAGCAAAGGCATCATTGGAAGAAGCACATCTATGGCACAGAAGACTAGGTCATGTAAATTTCAAGAACATCAACAAGCTAGTCAAAGGAAATTTAGTTAGAGGTTTACCTTCCAAAACATTCAAGACTGATCATTCATGTTTGGCTTGCAAGAAGGGTAAACAACATAAAGCTTCATGTAAGAAGCTTGGGGAAAGAGATATTAGAGAACCTTTGGAGTTGCTACACATGGATCTGTTTGGACCAGTTTCAGTAGAGAGTTTAAACAAGAAGAAGTACTGCTTGGTTGTGACAGATGATTGTAGCAGATTTAGTTGGGTCTTTTTCTTGGGATTCAAAGATGAAACCTTTGATGCTATCCATGACCTGATAGTAGCCCTTGAAAATCAATTGAGACTCAAAGTAAGAGGTATTAGATGTGATAATGGAACAGAATTCAAGAACAAGCATATGGATGAATTCTGTGCCAAGAAAGGGATCAAGAGAGAGTTTAGCATTGCTAGAACACCACAGCAGAATGGTGTTGCAGAAGAAGAAACAGTACTTTGATAGAAGCAGCTAGAACAATGCTTGCAGATTCCCAATTACCTATTCTCTTTTGGGCTGAAGCCATAAGTACTGCTTGCTATGTATTAAATAGAGTTTCAGTAACTAAACCTCAAATGAAGACACCTTATGAGTTACTAATGGGAAAGAAACCAAACATTCGCTTTCTAAAACCTTTTGGCTGTTCTCTGACTATTCTAAATACTATTGATTCTCTGGGAAAATTTGATGGTAAGTCAGATGAAGGATATCTATTGGGTTATTGTACAAATAGCAAAGGTTTTAGAGTCTATAACAGGAGTACCAGAAAGGTACAAGATTGTCTTCATGTTGAATTTTTGGAAGATAAAGAAACTCAGAAAGGTAAAGGTCCTGATTGGATGTTTGATCTTGATCTCAAGTTCACTCCATCTATGAATTATGTGCCAGTTAGAGAAGAGAATCAGGCTAATCACAAAGAAGATGATTCACAGTACATTGTTCATGGAGTCAATGTTAGACCAGAAGATGTTCCTGACAAAGAACCTGAAGTTACTAATAAGGAACAAAGTACTGCTCAACCAACCTATACAGTATCTGATGAAGATCAAGCCATACAAGATGAACTTAATAGGATGCTTTTTCAAGAAACTATAGCAAAATCCTATGAAGATGAACAAAGGAGGGCTTATGAAGCTGCAAAGAAAAAGGGTAAATTTCAAGATACTGACCACAGTACTTTTGATCAAAGTACTGATGATCCTTTTGACAGTACTTCTGGTGTGTTAGAACCATCAAATTGGAACAATGCTGATGATTCCAATGTTGATGATGAGGATATGGATAATGTTAATATTCCTGGGTTAGAAGAAATTGATGATGAGCTTAATCAGGAAGGTATTTTCTCAGCTACCAATGAAGGAATTGATTTTACTAATTTGGAGTCTGATCTTCCAGTTCCACCAACTCCTACATTGAGGATTCATAAAGCTCATCCTCAAAGCAACATTATTGGATCACCCTCTTCAGGAGTGGTTACAAGAAACAGAGTTAAAGGTCTTTCTAAATAACATACTGCTTTACTTAGCTTTGTTTACAAACAAAACAGGATGAATCACAAGGATCAACAAACATGCCTGTTTGCTTGTTTTCTATCTCAAGAAGAACCCAAGAAAGTAGCTCAAGCTTTAGCTGATGAAAGTTGGGTAGAAGCCATGCAAGAGGAGCTTCTACAATTCAAGCTTCAAGAAGTCTAGGTATTATGTGATTTACCAGATGGCAAAAGAGTCATTGGTACAAGATGGGTTTTCAGAATCAAAAGAGATGAAAGAGGGAATGTTATCAAAAATAAAGCTAGATTGGTTGCACAAGGATATCGCCAAGAAGAAGGAGTGGATTATGATGAAGTGTTTGCTCCTGTTGCAAGGATAGAGGCAATAAGGTTATTTCTTGCCTTTGCATCATACATGGGATTTCCTGTCTACCAAATGGATGTGAAAAGTGCTTTCCTTTATGGCACAATTTCTGAGGAAGTTTATGTTAAACAACCTCCTGGTTTTGAAGATCCTGCACATCCAAACAAAGTCTACAAGGTGATCAAGGCACTGTATGGCCTTCATCAAGCTCCCAGAGCTTGGTATGAGAGACTCTCAAATTTTCTATTACAACATGGTTATAGGAGAGGAGAAATTGATAAGACTTTGTTTATCAAAAGGGATAAGAAAGACATTATGTTAGTCCAAGTCTATGTGGATGATATTATATTTGGAGCTACAAAGAAGTCTATAGTGAAAGAGTTTGAAGACCTTATGCAGAAGGAGTTTCAAATGAGTTCTATGGGAGAATTAACCTTCTTTCTGGGGCTTCAAGTTAGACAAACAAGAGATGGAATCTTCATTAACCAAGAAAAGTATGTTGCAGACAGACTTAAAAGATTTGACCTTCCAAATCTCAGGCCTGCCACCACACCCATTGATAACAATAAACCCTTAGGCAAGGATGAAGATGGACAAGCTGTGGATGTCAAGCTCTATAGATCTATGATTGGTTGTCTTATGTACTTAACTGCATCAAGACCTGACATCATGTTTGCTGTATGTTTGTGTGCAAGATATCAGGTTACACCCAAGGTTTCACATTTGTATGCAGTCAAGAGGATTTTTCGATATCTCAAGCATCAACCAAAGTTAGGATTATGGTATCCTAAGGAGTCACCTTTTCACTTGGAAGCTTTTTCTGATAGTGACTATGCAGGAGATAACTATGATAGAAGATCAACCTCAGGAGGATGTCAATATCTTGGAAGAAGATTAGTCTCCTGGCAATGTAAGAAGCAAACAATTGCTGCAACCTCCTCTACTGAAGCAGAATATGTTGCTGCTGCAAGCTGTTGTGGACAAGTTTTGTGGATGCAAAATCAACTCTTGGATTATGGATTCAACTTCAAAAACACTCCTATCAACATTGATAATGAGAGTACCATATGTATAGTGAAGAATCCTGTTTATCACTCCAAGACCAAGCATATTCAGATTAGGCATCACTTCATTCAGGATTGTTATGAGCACAGGCTTATAAATATGGTCAAGGTTCACACAGATGATAATGTAGCTGATCTACTCACAAAGGGATTTAATGTTTCAAGATTCAATCACTTAGTTGTTAGCATTGGGATGATTAACTACTAGGCTACATTTGAGGGGAGGCTTTAGTATTAGTTAGTATACTTTCTTTTAGTTCTTAATGAAAGTATTGGTTTTTAGTAGTTCAGATTAGACTATATGTTGTATTTGAGGGGAGGCAACATAATTATTAGTTAGAAATTAAGCATGAGCCATTTACAAGTTCTTGGTTTTACTTTGAAGTGTTGATTGTGGATAAGAAGATGGAACGTACTGCTTTGTTGCTTAACGTACTGACTCAGCAAAGTACTGCTTCAACGTACTGCTTACGTGGACGTACTGTTCCAACGGTCAAAAAGTGTGGGGCTACGGTTAATTAATTCCTTACGGCGGAGATAATAAGTTAATCAAAACGGTAACTTTATTATTTTGAGTTTGATTTGTTTCCATTCTATTTAAAGAAACTCTCTCCTATTCCCCGCCTTTTACCTTATTTGAGATCCCTCATTCGCTTTTCCACCACAATCTTTTTAACGAAACACACACTCAAAGCGAATCCTTCTCTACAACTCATCATGGCTAATCGAGTCACAATTAGCAAACACAACATGATCGCTAATTTGGACAAGACAGGGGATAATGTTGATTTTCATGCGATCATTGATTTCTTGACTGGGTCTTCCATCAACTACTCTATTTTAGTTGATCCTGATGTTATTGGTCCATGGATACAAGAATTTTGGGCAACTGCAACAGTTGAAGATGATTCTTTAATTAGGGCTACGGTTGCTGGACGAACTATTCGGATTTCTGAAGCCACAGTTAGGGATGTTTTGATGTTTAATGATGAAGGGGGGGCTGTTCGTTTTGAAAAACAAGTGCTTTGGGACACTTTAAGTGATATAGGTTATGAAGGAGATCTGACGAAACTTACTTTTCAGAAGCCTTTGTTTTGTTCTCATTGGAAGTACCTAATTCATGTCTTACTTCATTGTTTAAGTCCCAAGAGTACATCTTTTGATCAATTTGGTCAAAATATTGCATCTGCATTCGTGGGATTGGCTACCGATCAAAGATTCAACTTTTCCAGACTAATTCTTGATGGTATGCTCTCACACATTGCTAATGGTTCACCATTATTAATGTATCCAAGGTTTGTTCAGTTATTCTTGAACAATCAACTTGAGGATGTCCCTAAACCTCAAAGTTTTTTACCCACTGTCAAACTTCCACCAAATGTGTTTACTTTTCTATCTAAAATGAGTATCAAGTTTTCTGGAACAAACACACCTTTGACTGCTCATATATTGGGAGTTGCACAAGTTGTTAGAGACGCAGAGCAAGAGCAAGAGCAAGAAGCCAACACTGAGTCAGCAAGTCAAGAGTCTCGAGTTTCAAGAGAAGATAGTGTTTCTCAACCTACTGCTTCTCAACATACTGCTTCTCCACATCCTTCTCCTAGGGAAGATGCTGCTCCTATGGACATTCCTATTCATGAGGAGTCAGACCAAGGTATGCATCAACCACCATCTCCTAATGATTATAATTCAACAAATATGTCTCAGCAATTTGAAGAAGAAGAGGCAGAGATGGATAATTATGCTTTAACAAGGGAGTTAAGGAGGCTGAAAAGGGAGAGTGAGGCTCAAGCTGCTCAGATTGTCAAGTTAAAGACTAAGTTTCAAAGATTGAAGAAGTTTGTTTGGCCACTAGTTCAACACCATCGATTATGGGTAAAGTCTCAGAAGAGGAGTGGTCAGAAACCTAAGAAGTCTTCTCAGTCAAAGAAGAAAAAGTCAAAGAAGCAATCTTCATTCCAATTGGGGAGGAATTTAGAGAATTTGAATGAAGATGCTGGTTTTGAACAAGATGCTGGATTTATGGATGATACTCAGATGACACCACCTGAAAATATTCCTCAAGATACTGCTGAGAGGAAGAGTGATGAAACAGAGCAAATCAATTTGGAAGAAGCTGCTGTTGAAGTAAGAAGTGGTGATACTGAGGAAGTAAACTTGGAAGGAGCTGAGGCTGAAAGTACTGCTCAACAAGGTACTGAGAGGCAATTTACTATTACACCTAGAACTTTGGATTTTGAAGAAGATATTGGTCCTTCAAGTCAAGTTCAAGAGGAAGTTGGCCCTTCTAAACCAGCTCAGGAAGAAGATGTTATAGCTCATACTAACAGTGATGATGAAACAATTGCTGACATTATGCTTAATATGTCAAGTCAAAGAGGCATCAGTATTCATGAGGTTGAACAACAACATCATACTTCTTCTCAACCTACTCAGGAGATAGATCCAAAAGATAAAGGTAAAGGGATCTTGGTAGAAAAGAAGAAGAAGAAGATGACATTGGCACAATTAAGAGAAATTCAGATTGCCAAAGGTGAGGAAGCAGCTAGACTATTGCAAGCTGAGATAGATGCTGAAGAATCAAGGAAGATTGTTCAATCACAAAGGCCAATTAGTAAAGCTAGAGAAAGGAATGATATGATGGCTTATCTGAAAGGTCAAGGATATACAGGTTTAGTCAGATTGACATATACAGAGATGAAGGATCTGTATGATGCTGTTAGAGAAGCTATAGAAAAGGATCTTGCAAGCATTATTTCTTTTGAAGATAAGGAGCTTGAAGATAAAAGAAAGGAAAGAGCTGTTACAAGAAGCTCAAAGAGGAAAAGAACAACTGATGAACAGCCATCAAAGAAGTTCAAGGAAGCATTTGAATTAAGAACAGACACAGTTGATGAGCTAAGGAATTATCTTAGAGTTGTTGACTTTGAACATCCAAAATTGAAAGAAGATGCTGATAAGAAGTCCAAGATATCTACTTTTTCAGCTGTAGAATCACAAGAAGGAGATTATCTGATCTTTCATAGACAAGATGGAAGTTTAAGAGTATTCAATTCATTATGGGATATACTACATCTGATTGACAGATATGATATGCTTCAATTATATCTCCAAGTGCAAACTTACTTTGAGCATATTCCACCACAAGGAGTAGGTTTGATATTGTTAGGAGATCTCACAACAATCTGGGAGACAGAGGAAACAAAGGACAGTACTTTGTGGGAAAATCAAGACAACTGGGAGATTAACAGATGGAGATTCTTTGAATCAGTTGGAATACATGTTTTGGAGTTAGAGGATGGAACTATGATTCATATGCTAGCAGAACAGAGATATCCACTCACAAGAGATCTGATGATCAGGATGCTAGAGCATGGAATGGAAGTGGAACAAGAGAATGAAGTAGCATTGATGGTCATAAAATTATTCATCAAGTGGACAACTGAATCTGAAGATTAATGCATAACTACTGGTATGGTTTAATTATTATATAAATCTTTTGAAAAATAAGTACTTTCTTCAAAGTACTGCTAGTCAGACAGTACTTTCTCAAAGTACTGCTTGTAGCATGAAACCAGTAAAGTCTTTTTGATAAAATCAGTAATTTTTTATAAGTGCAAAAACATTTTGAAGCACAAAGATTAAACAGCAACAAATGGTTTTGAAAGCAACAGCATGGTGTTAGTACTTGTACTACACAACAAATGGTAATCAACTCACCATGTTTAATAGACAAGAAAGAGTTTGACTCATCATGAGGGTACGGCTCTGATGTGATTATCAAATCCGTTTTTAGTTGACAATTTACTAAAAATTGTATGGTTTTCAACTCACCATATCTATGTTAGTGAAGAGTTGGCTAGCCCACAAGATAATGGCTTTGTGGTAAAGGCTGTGGAAAACCATTATATGGTAATTAGTTCACCTTGGTAGTGATTGTACTAAAAGAACTAGCTAGTCCAAAAGCAAACGGCTATTTGGTAAAGACTACTCAAATCCGTTGATAGCTGATGATTTGCTAAAAATCATATGGTTATCAATGTACCATGGTTTTCTAAATCTAAACATTGGCTACTCCAGAGTTAATGGCTTTGGTAAAGAGACATCAAAATCCATTAAGTTTTCAATGATTCACCTCTCACAGGAGTTAACACACCTGGAAGTGATGAGAATAGTATGAAACTTTTAAGATCTGATGTACCTATTGCCAATATGATGCTGAGTTGCTGAAAAGATATGATGATGAAAAGAATTGTTGCTGATGAAGATTGAAGATACTGATTGCATTGATGATGACAAAACAACAACGAGACAGATTTCAAAGATACAACCTTTCCTTGAAGATAAAGTGTTGAAGTTAAAGACATACAAAGGAACTTGAAATCAAGCAAGTAGAATTCAAGTTAGGGAGGATTGTTGGGCTATAAAGTTAAAGTACTGCTGGAATATCAAAGTACTGCTGGAAGTCAAAGTACTGCTAATCAAGTCAAAGCACTGCTGCTCGTTGAAGGACTGCTATGCAAATAGTTTAAGGACTAATGTGTAATTCTAGAATGTTCGTATTAGATTAGAATTATAATTAGAATTACTTGTCGTTCAAGTATTGTAAACCGACTAGGGTTTTCCTTGTGCCTATAAAAGGATCCCTAGGTTGGCATTAGAGATATACGATTAGATAAGATTTTAGAGAGATAAGCTTATACGAATATCAGAAGCTTATTAGAGTATTAGTGATTAGAGTTTGTTAGTGAATCTGTGTAAGAAAGCAGGTTCAAGGTTTTAATAATATTCGAAGTTGATTATTAATTCTTCTTAGCTTTGTTGAAGTAGATTCCGCATACTTAGAAAAGTATATCAGTGTTTAACCATTAATAGTTTTGAATTTATTCAAAGTTGTTAAACCGTAGACAAGCTACAAGTTAGTTTGGTCAGAGTATATCGATCCAACATTTACCAATCCTTACCCGAAGATCAATTACTTCAAATTACAAAGCACAAAACCCCGAAAGCAATATGGGACGCTTTGAAAACTAGACACTTAGGCGAAGAGAGAGTACAACAAGCCAGACTTCAAACACTCAGATCTGAACTAGAGTTGTTACATATGAAGGAAGATGAAACCATCGATACCTTTACAGGAAAACTCACAGCTCTTGTAAACAAAGCCGCTAGTCTAGGACACACAATAAAAGATCAGAACTTAGTTAGGAAGTTACTAAATGCTGTACCGGATAGGTATCTGCAAATAGTTGCATCCATAGAACAATATTCCGATCTAAACACTATGTCACTTGAAGAAGCAATTGGAAGACTTAAGACCTACGAAGAGAGGATTAAGTTTAAGAAAGGGAAACAGGAGAACACTCAAGAAAAATTGATGTTCACACGACATGAAGGTAGAGGAAAGAATTTTAAAGGACGTGGTAGTGGAAGACATAAATTTTCACACGATAGAAACCACGAGAAATTTAAAGGAGAAAGAAAAGAGGGAGAAAAACCTCAGAACAACTTCAAAAGATCAAACTTTGATCCTAGCAATGTAACTTGTTACAAATGCAACAAGAAAGGACATTATGCAAGTAAGTGTTATGCCAAGACAAACACTAACGTGCAATCTAACCTTGTCGAGGAGGACTTAGAACCTACATTATTAATGGCAATTTTAGAAGATCCACTTGTAAAAGAAGTTGAAGACCAAAACGTCTCACTACACGAAGAGGTAGAAACAAAAGAGACAAATATGGATAGTCTATGGTATTTAGACAATGGAGCTAGTAACCATATGACTGGAGTAAGAGAACACTTCAAAGAATTAGATGAGAAAGTTAGTGGAAAAGTGAAATTCGGAGATGGATCACACATAGAGATCAAAGGAAAAGGATCAATTCTAATAGAATGTGACGACAAGAAACAAAGAATTATTTCACACGTCTATTACATCCCAAGCTTGAAGAGCAATTTATTGAGCCTTGGACAATTCACCGAAATTGGTTGTAAAGTTGTAATGGAAGATAATGGACTACGACTTTATGACATGGACGACAAAATCTTCATGAAAGTAATAAGACAGAGAAACCGTCTATATAAAGCAAGTCTGAGAATCGGCACACCTGTCTGCTTACTAGCAAACTTAAAGACTAAAACTTGGTTATGGCACGCAAGACTAGGACATCTCAACTTTGACTCATTAAAATCTATGACTCAAAGAGAGTTAGTCAAAGGAATACCTGCCATTAAACACACAACACAAATCTGTGATGTTTGTTTAGTTGGTAAACATAGTAGAGCACCATTTCCAAAGAAAGCCAAAACCAGATCAACATCACCCTTAGACTTAGTATATGGAGATTTATGCGGACCAATCACACCACCAACACCATCTGGAAAGAAATACATATTTTTACTGGTCGATGATTATTCAAGATATATGTGGGCTTATTTCCTAGAAACGAAAGATCAAGCTTTTGATACTTTCAAGGAATACAAGAACACAATAGAAAAGGAGTTAAGGACAACATTAAAGATGTTTAGAACCGATCGTGGAGGAGAATTCACATCAAATGAATTCACACAATATTGCAAAGACAATGGCATTTCACGACAACTCACCGCTCCTTATTCACCATAACAAAACGGAGTAGTCGAACGAAGAAATAGGACAATCATGTCTACGACTAGATGTATGATGAAAGCAACTAACATGCCACAAGATTTTTGGGCTGAAGCTGTTAAACATGCAATATACATCCTAAATAGTGTACCTACAAAAGCACTACAAGATATTACTCCATATGAAGCTATTAAAGGAAGAAAGCCAAACCTAGAAAATCTAAGAGTTTTTTGCTGCATAGCGTATGCAAAGATACCATCACAACGCTTAACAAAGCTAGATGATAGAAGCAACAAAATGGTATACTTAGGAAATGAACAAGGATCAAAAGCTTATAGATTATTTGATCCAACAACACAACGGATATGTGTTAGTAGAGACGTGAAGTTTAAAGAGGAAGAGACATGGGATTGGAAGGATTACATGAGTGAACACACTAACGACAAATCTGAATGGACTGACTTCAGAATAGAAAACTTTGAAGCCACAGATGAACACCATGACGAAGATATCCAACCAAATGATGAAGACAATGATTTTCACAATAATAATGATGATGATTACACAACATCAGCAACAAACTCACCCTCACACTCACAAACACCTCGCACACCATCAACAATTTCATCACGAGAAATTCCTCAAATTACACCAATTAACTCAATACAATCAACCTATCAAAGTGATAGTGGTTCGATATCTACCACGAATTCATCTTCACACTTTGATCATACACCAATAAGAGGTTTTAGAACATTAAATGATTTATATGAGACTACCGAGGAATTATTACTTGCTGAGGATGAACCCAAGAACTACAAAGAAGCATCAACCGATCAAAAATGGATTGAAGCAATGAAGGTCGAATTAGATTCTATCAATAGAAATAACACATGGGAACTAACTACTTTACCCAAAGGACATAAAGCAATTGGCTTAAAGTGGTTATTCAAGACCAAGAAAGATGCTAATGGAAACATAGTCAAGCATAAAGCAAGACTAGTAGCAAAAGGCTATGATGACGTATAGTCCGCATTCGGGTCACGAACCTGACCCATGTACACTACTAACACTTAAGCCTATCACGAATAGGCTCAAGCTCATCACGAATGGGCTATCACGATAACGGTTTGGGCTCACGATGGCCCAAACCCAAAGTTATTTATGGTTTTGATATAGGATATCCCTTATTTATGGGATATGTATCAAATAACCGCCCCACGCGGGATACGCTGAGGAGTGAGGAACACGAAACCAACTAGGGTTTCGTGTGTATATAAAGAGTCCTTTGACTCTCATTAAAGGTACGATTTACAAACCCTAACTCTTCAACTAAACCCTAAAAACCGATTACTTACTCTCACGCCGGAGGATAATCGTGGGAGACAATCCCACGATAAGCCTAACGGTGTCTTTTTGTTTTCTTAGTGCACAGGTCTCAAGCATTAAGATCTGATTGGTACGGAATCAAGGAACGCCCAACTTTTGTATCAACAAGTGGCGCCATCCGTGGGACCCTACACTAAGAACTTTACTAAGAACTAGAATGACAAAGCACGGAAACCCAAACCTGCGGACTCCGCAGACGAAGAAAACGCATGACGACCTACTGGGGAAGAAGCAGCAAACTGATGCAACCTCTAAGCAAGCCTCTGGAACAACCAGTGCACCCAAAATCCTAGGATCATACTCAGATCTGGTCTTTACTCCAGTAGAACCGCTCACCAAGACTACCAATGCTACTACAATAAGTACTAGCGTGGTAGACCTACAGCGCACTCCTCTCACCATGCCAGAAGTAAACTTCACTGAGCCGCCAAATGCGCCTATCCGAAACAAGGATCTTGTTTTGGAAACAGGCACCCTCGCGCTAGAAGGAGTCACCCCTGAACTTGCGCCAAGCGATTTCGTGTCTCAAAACTACGAAACCTTGGCTGCGCTCATGCGAGAGGAGGCGAAAAAGAGGTCAAGTCAAAGTCTGCACGCCAGGCTCAACTTCGACCCTGAGCATGAAGCATCCCCACCGCGCTACCAAAAGGAAAGACGCGAGAAGGATAGCCGCAAACACCCAGTGTTTACTAGGATTGGAAGGAAGGTTGTGGATGACGAAGCAACCGACTTTCAGTATCTGGAAGAGCATGAAGATGGGGAACGGCGCACCAATGTCCACGCTAGGCTTGGTAGTCGCAGGGTTCATGATAGGATTGGGCGACGGTGCTCCCCAAGCGAAAGCCTTTCAAGCTCTGATTCCGAGGATAGTCGGCGCAAGCGCCGCAGAGGAGCAAGCTCGGATTCCGATGATAGTCGGCGCAAGCGTCGCAAAAGAGTAAGCTCATCCTCAAGTGACTCCTCGGACAACGAGGACAAAGAAACAGGACACTGGAAATCAAGAGAAAAACACCGCGACTAGGAGGACGAAGACATGTCTCGTCCCTGGAGCCGCCAAAAAGTTGATGCGTTCACTCGGCGCATCAGCGATTTTTCGGAAAATAAGAGAAGGCGCATGCCCGCTAATGTCAAAACTTATGATGGGACAGGTGATCCTGATGATCACCTAAAAATTTTTGAATCAGCAGCCACTATCGAAAATTGGCCACAACCTGTGTGGTGCCACATGTTTAACTCTACATTAGTAGGGAATGCGCGCAACTGGTTCAGTAAGCTTCCACGCAGAAGCATCGGTGGGTTTGAAGAGTTGCGAAAGGCGTTTCGTTTAAACTTTACTCAGAGGAAGAAGTGCGCCAAAAACCCTGTCGAACTCGCTAGGGTAAAACAGCGCCAAGGGGAATCCACAAGCGCTTTCATGGAACGCTTTAAAGACGAATGCATACATGTCAAGGCGTGCCCAGAAATACTAAAGATCTCAGGGTTTATGAACGGAATTAATAACCCAGAACTGATAAAAAAGTTAAACGATAGGGTTCCCCAAACCTTTAACGAACTCATGAAGCGCACGAGGTCCTTCATCCAAGGAAAAGCCGCCGCTGCGGATAGCAAGAAAGGCTACTCAAACTATAGGTCACAAGAAGAGCCAAGGAGACAATCCAATGACCAGAGTAGCAATCGTAACAAAAGCTATCGCAGTCAAGGGGCGGACGGGGAAACGACAAGTATACCCCACTAACGAAGACTCCAAAGGAGATATTCGCGACGGAAGGCGCGAACTTTCCGAGGCCCCCACCGATGCGCACCCCAGAAGATCGGCGCGTAGGGAACGGATACTGCGAGTATCATGCACAGAAGGGCCACACAACCAATGAATGTGTCCAATTGCGCCAATTAATTGAGAAGCTAGTAAAAGAAGGCAGGTTGGACCATCTCGTTAAAAACATTAAGGATGGGAAAGACAAACAGAAAACTGGAGGCAAGAAAGAAGCGCCTAAGGACAAGGCTGACACAATCTACATGATACAATCATGGCAGCGAAAGACTAGGCAAAAGGTCAGCCAAAAATTTTCCCATGGAAGCGAAATCTCTTTCCCCACCTTGGCTGCGGACAACGCAGTGGTAGAACCACTCACCATTGAGATAAGTGCGGGGGGTCACGATATCCACCGCATGTATGTTGATGGAGGGGCATCAGCGGATATAATGTATGAGCATTGTTTCAAGAGATTGCGCCCTGAAATACAAAGACAGTTAAGCCCAGCCACGACTGCGCTTACTGGCTTTACAGGAGAAAAGATATGGCCCATGGGGCAACTGCGACTACTAGTCGCTGTTGGTAATAAGGAACACTCCACGAAAGCCTGGATGAATTTTATGGTGATCAGATCTCCTTCACCATACAATGGCATTATTGGAAGACCAGGAATTTCGGCAATACGCGCAGTACCGTCCACAGCGCATGGGATGCTCAAATTCCCAGTAGAAGGCGGCATTGTCACCATCTACAATAGCGCTGCGCCACCTAAAGAATGTAACACGATTACATGCGAAACAACGCATACCCCAGAACAGAGCGCAGCTAAAGTATCAAACTTAAAGGTTGCAATTCACCCTGAATACCCGGAGCAAGAAGTATCGATTGGGGGATCGTTGTCTGACAAAGGAAGAGCGGCCGTGTGCGCACTCTTGCAAAGGAATCTGGATATCTTCGCATGGGAACCAAAGCACATGACTGGTGTGCCACGCTCGATTGCAGAACACAAGTTAAAAATCCGACAAGGATATTCCCCAGTAAGGCAGAAAAAGCGCGGCCAGGCTCCAGAGCGCGCAAAAGCCATTCTGGAAGAAGTACACAAACTTGTGGACACTGGCATCATGCGAGAAGTCTATTACCATGATTGGCTCTCCAATCCAGTAATGGTCAAGAAGAGCGATGGTAGTTGGCGGATGTGTGTGGACTTCACTGATCTTAATAAAGCATGTCCACAGGACTGCTACCCACTACCAGAAATAGACTGGAAGGTGGAATCTTTGTGCGGGTATCCCTTTAAATGTTTCTTAGATGCATACAAAGGGTACCACCAAATCCAAATGGCTAAGGAAGACGAGGAAAAAACAGCCTTCCACACAAGCCAAGGCGTCTTTTGTTATACAAAGATGCCTTTTGGCCTGAAGAATGTGGGCGCCACCTACCAGCGACTGGTAGATAATGCATTTGAAAAGCAGGTGGGCCGCAACCTAGAGGTCTATGTGGACGACCTTGTCATAAAAAGCCATACAGAAGACGAAGTGGTGCGCGACATTGAAGAAACATTTACAACACTACGAAAGATCAACATGAAGTTGAATCCTAAGAAATGCACTTTTGGCGCTACAGAAGGCATGTTCCTAGGATATTTGATAGAACCAGATGGCATTAAGCCATGCCCAGAAAAAACAGAGGCTGTCATCCAACTCCCTTCACCGCGCACGTTGAAAGAAGTTCAGTCTCTGAATGGAAAGCTAGCCGGTTTGAACAAATTCCTGTCCAAATCAGCGGATAAGTCACTTCCTCTCTTTAAAACACTCAAGAAGTGTACGAAAAAGGGAGACTTTCGTTGGACTGCAGAAGCGGAAGAAGCTTTCACACAGCTTAAGCAACATATAGCAGCGCTTCCCAAGCTAGTCGCACCCCGACCAGGGGAAGAGTTAATTGTCTATTTGTCTGCAACTCAGGGAGCAGTCAGCGCGGTGCTACTAACAGATAGGAATTCTGTACAAACACCGGTATATTTTGTAAGCAAAGCACTCAAGAAGACAGAGATTAACTACAGCCCAATGGAGAAGTTGGTCTTGGCGTTAGTGTTCGCCGCCAAAAGATTGCGTAGATACTTTCAAGCGCATCCAATAGCGGTGATCACAGACCAACCTATCAAGCAAGTTATCTCTAAACCTGACGCATCGGGGCGATTACAAAAATGGAGTGTGCTGCTAGGCGAATATAACATCTCTTATAGACCACGCACTGCGGTTAAAGGGCAAATACTAGCAGACTTCATCATCGAAAAACCAGATACCGATGACGCACCGAGCAAGGTAGAACTACAAGAACCATGGGTCCTGTTCACGGATGGATCTTCATGCGTGGATGGGTCAGGCGCTGGCCTTATCCTCACTAATCCAGAAGGAATGGAATTCACTTACGCACTGCGTTTTGAATTCACAGCCACGAACAACGAGGCAGAATATGAAGCCCTAATCGCCGGATTACGCATTGCAAATCGAATGGGTGTACGTAACCTAGAAGCAAATGTGGACTCCCGATTAGTAGCCAACCATGTGTTGGGCGAATATGTGGCTAAAGAGGACAACATGGTTCAATACCTCGACAAGACCAAATCACTAATCCAAGGTTTTGACAGGTTTACCATTAAACAAGTTCCTAGAGGTGAAAATAAGAAAGCGGATGCGCTAAGCAAAATCGCATCTACTAGCTTTGCGCACCTGTCAAAACAAGTGCTAGTGGAGATCCTAAAAAACAAATCCATCTCGGAGATGGAGATATCTACGGTGATAGAAGAGCAGGATCCTACATGGATGACCCCTATCATCGAATTCATAAGTAAGGGCAAACTACCCGAGGAGCAGAAGGACGCTCGACGGATACGGCGCACAGCGCAGAGGTTCGAACTTAGAGATGGTATCCTATATCGGCGCTCATTCCTACAACCATGGCTTCGGTGCGTTGGACCTCTCCAGGCAGATTACGTACTCCGAGAGATCCACGCCGGTTCATGCAGTATGCATTCAGGACCACGATCTGTCGTAGCGCGAGCCTTGCGGTCAGGATACTATTGGCCCACTATGCACCGTGATGCGCGCGATGTGATAAAGAGATGCAACGACTGCCAAGTTCATAGACCCATCCCGCGCAGACCACAACAAGAGCTAACGCCTATCACTTCTCCATGGCCATTCTATAAGTGGGGTATCGACATTGCGGGTCCCTTTCCTGTTGCAGCGGGGGGACTGAAATTCCTTATTGTAGCAATAGACTACTTCACTAAGTGGATTGAGGCAAAAGCAGTTGCGACAATCACAGGTAATCAAGTAAAACGATTCGTTTGGGAAAACATTGTATGCCGCTTTGGATTACCTGGGGAAATCGTTTCGGACAATGGAAAACAATTCCGTGATAACCCGTTCAAAGACTGGTGCGCAGAACTAAATATCACACAACACTTCGCGTCAGTTAAACACCCACAAACCAATGGTTTAGTTGAGCGCGCAAATCGTAGTCTAGGCGAAGGAATCAAAGCGCGCCTGGACAAACACAAAGGAAGATGGGTGGATGAATTATCGCATGTCTTATGGGCGCACCGAACGACAATCAAAGTTAGCAATGGAGACACTCCCTTTTCTCTCGTCTATGGGACAGAAGCTGTCATACCAGCTGAGATTGGGATGCCAACTATTCGCACCCTAGAAGTTAATGTCGCAACCAATGATGACGAAAGGCGTATAGACTTGGACCTATTGGAAGAAAGGCGTGAACGCGCAGCTATACGTGAAGCAAAAGCCAAGTCAAAGATGAAGGGATACTACGATGCTAAGGTTCGAAGCACCTCATTCAGACCAGGCGACTTTGTGTATCGCGCTAATGATGCAAGCCACGCAGAAGACACAGGTAAACTTGGACCAAAGTGGGAAGGACCCTATGAGGTCATTGAAGCACTAGGACAAGGCGCGTACAAGCTGCGTGACATGGATGGCCGTGAGCTACAACGCACATGGAATATTTGCAATCTCAAGAGATGCTATCTTTAGGAAAGGTTACGACCCAACACACGGACACTTTCGCACTTTAGTAAGTGCCCAATAAATATCCGTGTATTTACATTTTTGTTTCATTTAGACAAATGTTTTATCTTTTTTACAAAAACTTGCAAGTATTAATAAAATGTTGCGGTTTCTAGCTAACTCCGTGACACACTTTACTTTATTGCTTACATATCATTTATGTCTCAATACTGTTTGTTACATTATCTTTTGCCTATATGGCGTGCATGCACCAATTAAAAACCCACGATGGTAAAAGGATGAGTAAACCTACTAAATGACTCGTTGAGTAAGAGGGTTGCAAACCCATCAACATCGGATCACGCATCCTTGTTAAACACCTCACTCTCAAGACGTTGGAGTAAGTTCGATGTGTACCCCACAACGGATACACATCAATGCACACTGTGCGCGTTTAACAAATTAGGAATTAAGACAATTAACCCCTTAAGATGGTATTCGCAGCACGCTGCAATCCATACACTTGTGCACCCCACGATGGATACACAACAACTTGTGCATTTCATACACAATTATGTCATACACGACTATGTCATAAATTTCATACACGCTTATGTTATACACGATTAAGTCATGAATTTCATACACGATTATGATATAAGTGATTATAAATCCTTGTAATCTTTTTTAAATGTGTTTATACAAACAGTTTGATTCTTAGACATCTTTTACGCAAAGACAAAATAACTAAGTACAAACATTATAACCACAATCAAATTTGATACAATATGCGTACAATCGTATTTTTCAAATCAACACTTTATTATGGATAACAAGTTCATACAAGATATAGACTTAACATGCACATGTGCAACAAAATGTTAATCTATTACACAAAATTACCAAGACAAGCTACGGGTACGCCTAAGCCCTGAACTACCAACATGGCACGCCACACTACCAGCCTCCTCAAGCCTCTTCAACAGGTCAACATCCTTGGGTGACACCGTTGGTACGCTAACGGGCACCCCATCAGACCTCGGGATGTGAGCCGCACCAAGACCACAAAGAATGGCTTTCCCCTTCACGCCCTTCTTCCTGGCAAGTCTCATCTCATGGGCTTCTAAGGACTCCCTCAATGGAATTTCCTTCTCAAGGGCAAAAGGGTTGAGGATATCGCGGGGGCGAGCGAAAATAGGCACATGTAGCTGCGACACATCCGGCTTCAGAAAGTAGTCAAGCTGCGCCTCAACATCCTCGGATGAGTGCCTAGCCAAGGTTAAACCCTGCATGATCACGCCTATGGGGTAATCCTGGTCACACTCCAGCTGAGCAATATGAGGAAGCTCTAAAAGTCTCAACTTCTCCATAGCCGCAACAAGTTCACCATAAGCGTTCTTGTTATAACCAGGTACTTCGGAGGGAGACATAGTTAAAACCTTAGCCGCACACAGCTCCTCTACAGCTTCTGCCTTACCGCGTGCCAGTGCACATTGAACCACATCCCCAAAGGAGTCCCTGACCTCTTGAGACTCCAGCGTCGTCAAGGCAGCAAGACGCAAGCCATGGCTGATAAGCCACCTGCGCTCAGCAATAGTTGGCACCAAATGAGGATACAACTCCTCATCATATTCGATGCTGAGCTTGCGCAGCTTGCTCTCTTGACTCTCCAGCAAACTCTCCACAGTCTTGCGGAATTCATCCAAGTTAGAGAAGAGTCTCCCCTTGTTTAGCTCCATATATTTCAAGGCCCAAAGGCAGGAGGCCATGTATTCTTTTGCTCCAGTGCGCTCTTGATTCAGTTCGGCCATGAGCGACATCTTCTCATCAGCAATTTTCTGGGCGTACATAGCAGATGCCCTCACTTCAGCCTGCGCATCAGCCAACTGCGCCTTCAGAATGTCAACCTCCTTGTCCTTCTGCGCAACCTGGCTACCCTCACCACCATATTGAGCCTGTAGCCGTGCAACCAATGAAGCCTGGTGCGCAGCAGCCAACGCCAACTCCTCTATAAGGCGATTTGTTGGCGCATCTCCAGAAGATTTTTCCTCATCCACTGGACTCTCAGGCACAAAATCACCAGCATAGGCAGAACCAGTCTTGGGTGGCGAATTCCCAACATACGCATCATCATCAACAGCAGTTTTAGCACTGCACGCAAATAACAAAGTTACTCTATAGTATTAAACGCGGATTAAAGGACTGAAGATCTAAAGACACAAGTACTTACTTGAGGGGAGGAGTTTTATGCGATGACGCACCCTCCTCAGATGATTGCCCGACAGAAATAACAGGGCGCTTACTTGATGTCCCTGCGCCATCATCACCAGACGATCTCTTGCGCTTTAACCCTTGGCCCTCCTCCTCAGACTCATCCATAGCACTCCCCGACGAGTCTATATGCAATAACTCCACAGGGATTTGCGACCCAGGAGCGGGAAAGCTACGCAGAGGAGTAGCCATAGTGACACCTGTGGGGACCTCCTCTGTCTCCTCTGTCTCCTCCTGTGCGATCACCATCGTGCGCCCCGCGGTAGCCTGTAGAACTGGCTCCTCGCCATCTCTCAAAGGGCGCACCCCTACGGTCACCTGAGTGGGCTTCGCCAAGCGAACAACACCGAATAGATCCATCTCTGCGCAACAAAACAACAAACAAACACAAAATGTGTTAGATAAGCTACAAAGGGAAGAACGCTTACAACTACTAAGCGAAGAGGAAGGAAGAGACAAGCACCCACCCCGGCTATTTTCATCCAAAAATGTTGGCACTTCTTCCGGACTACCGAAGTAATTGCAACTGATGCCCATGTGCACCAAAAACTCTTCTGGATACGCTTTGATCGGTATACGATTGGTATTTATCGTATCCGCATCAGCTACGTTATACAATCCGGGGTCTGGGCGCTCATCTCTCGGTAACGATTCTTGAGTATAGAACTCAAAAATCCATGGAAAAAATGCACTATCAATCCAGAAGAACTTTTCCCTCCAAACCCTCAGCGCGTCTAACTTCTCCGTATAGCACTGCAGTGGCCCTGCGCGCTTGGAGAAAGACACCCACCCGTTTGACCACGACGTGTGGTAAAACACGCGGAATAGATGGATTGTGGGTTCTATCGCTAACAAGCGACAATTCACTTCAAAATTAGTTATTTTTGCTGCACCTATGCAGTGCAGCTGGGAAATATGAAGACGATAGTGGTTTAGAATATCGCACAAAAAGAGGGAAATGGGCGCACGCTGGTTAGCGAATTCGAAAAAACGCGTGTATACCCCTACTTTCCCTTGCGGGAAATTCGCTATTGACGCATTTGCGGCCGGAACTACCGGATGCAATGCGAGAGGGATGTAATAATCTGAAGTGAACTGACGAAGTTCATCCTCAGATATATCGGAATTAATATCGGACAATTGAAGAACCATGATTAACCTTCAACAACTCTTATAAGCGCACGCGCTATTACCTTAGCTTTTGTTGATTTTTTTATCGCTGTTTGAAGGTTCAACAATGGTGGAAAAGGTTGGTTTTTACTGTGATAACCACAGTGAAATGACGGCTCAACTTTATATAGGGTTACACATATTCGTGGATGAATGACATGTGTACCCCACTTGTTCCAATCGTGTGGCTGGGAACCCAAAAGGTAAAGCACTTTTTCACCCACCCTCACGATTTTCGAAGGAGATACGGATGTACTTGGACTAGGTTAGTTTGCTACTTTTGGCGGGAAACACTTGAAACTTCCCCGCTACGCATCGAGGAATATTTTTGATACATTTGTTAGTCTAGCATCCGCAGTCGTTGTACTACACATACTAGACTGGGGGGACATGATGACGTATAGTCCGCATTCGGGTCACGAACCCGACCCATGTACACTACTAACACTTAAGCCTATCACGAATAGGCTCAAGCTCATCACGAATGGGCTATCACGATAACGGTTTGGGCTCACGATGGCCCAAACCCAAAGTTATTTATGGTTTTGATATAGGATATCCCTTATTTATGGGATATGTATCAAATAACCGCCCCATGCGGGATACGCTGAGGAGTGAGGAACACGAAACCAACTAGGGTTTCGTGTGTATATAAAGAGTCCTTCGACTCTCATTAAAGGTACGATTTACAAACCCTAACTCTTCAACTAAACCCTAAAAACCGATTACTTACTCTCACGCCAGAGGATAATCGTGGGAGACAATCCCACGATAAGCCTAACGGTGTCTTTTTGTTTTCTTAGTGCGCAGGTCTCAAGCATTAAGATCTGATTGGTACGGAATCAAGGAACGCCCAACTTTTGTATCAACAGGCTACATTCAAGAGCATGGCATAGATTTTGAAGAAGTTTTCGCACCTGTAGCAAGGATGGAAACTATAAGATTATTACTCGCCATAGCTGCTAATAACAAATGGGAAGTACATCACCTTGATGTAAAATCTGCATTTCTACATGGAGATTTAAAAGAAGAAGTTTATGTTTCACAACCGGAAGGCTTCATAAAAAAAGAAAATTCTGGAAAAGTCTACAGACTTATTAAGGCACTTTACGGACTGAAACAAGCACCACGTGCATGGAACATAAAACTTGACAAAACTTTGAAGTCCTTAGACTTCAAGAAATGTGCATTAGAACAAGCGATCTACACGAAAGCCACAAAAGACTCAATTCTACTTGTAGGAGTTTATGTAGATAATCTAATCATCACAGGCACACCAAAGAAAGAGATACACAAATTTAAAGCTCAAATGGAAGACAAATTTGAAATGAGTGACCTTGGATTATTAGCTTACTATCTAGGGATAGAAGTCACACAAGCTGAAGGTAACATATCTATAAAGCAATCTGCCTACGCAACCAAGATTCTAAAGGAAGTTGGAATGACGGACTGCAACGAAACCCTAATACCTATGGACCCAGGAACAAGATTAACAAAGAATACGGCAGGAACAATGGTCAACTCAACTGAATATAGAAGCTTAATAGGATCTTTAAGATATCTGCTTCACACAAGACCTGACTTAAGTTACTCCATTGGATTACTTAGTCGATTTATGCAAGAACCAAAAGAGCAACACATGAAAGCCATAAGGCAAGTATTACGATATGTTAAAGGAACAAAGAACTATGGTATCACCTACAAACATAATGGAGGAAACAAGATACAAGGTTTTAGTGACAGTAGTTATGGAGTCAACACTCAAGAAGGCAAAGGAACTACTGGAATCATTTTCTACTATGGTGAATCACCAATAAGCTGGAGCACACAGAAGCAAGCCACTGTAGCATTATCATCATGCGAATATGAATTTATTGCAGCAACTGCAGCAGCAACACAAGCATTATGGTTGAAAAGACTACTAAGCAGGCTTACACACTCAAATGAAGAAAAGGTAACTATTATGGTTGATAACAAATCAGCTATAGAACTAATGAAGAATCCTGTTTTTCACGGGAGAAGCAAACACATTGATACGAAGTACCACTTCATACGAGAATGCGTTGAAAGAGAAGACTTACAGGTTGAATTTATAAGCGGAGAATATCAGAAGGCTGACATACTCACAAAGGCACTACCGAAGATCAAATTTCTGACAATGAGGACACTTATTGGAGTTAAAGATCTAGGAGATGACGATTGCGATTAAGGGGGAGAATATTGGGTTAATCACAATCTTTACCCATTTGAAGGGTCAAACCCGAAGTCAAAGTCAACCATACTACAAAAGTCAACTCTCAGGAAAATAACTGTCAAATGACAGTTACCCATGAAGCGACACATCTGTTGGGTCGAACCCATTCAAGACCGAACCAACACAATGCTTCAACACGCATCTTTTCATTTCTTATAAATAGTCTAGATTATGTAAATTAGAAAGATGATGACAGATTAAATTTCATATTATATAAAATTTACTTCTTGATTATTTCGTGTACTTTGGTATATTGTGATTTGTTGTTAGACCATAGATCCGGAGAAAAGGCCAACATAATATCGATTGTTTCAGGTATCTGTAACCCTTAAACGCGGATACAAATCACCAGGAACTCTTCGCAAGCTCTGATGCAAATTCTGGTAATCAGAGATACGACGACACCCTGCTGGAACAATATCACAACATAGGAGAAGAGAGGATAATTGCCAAGTAAGAGGCAACTGTTTTATTGAAGAAATCTTGACTCTAAAACTTCAATTTGATACAATGCAATGCCCTACCCTTCACGGTATATACAGACTAATCTATACGTATTAGACTATAACTAGGATTACATTATTAATATCCTAAGCAGATAAATAGGACAAGTTGGACTTGCACTCAAACTAGGATAGCTTTCCTGATAATTCTGGAACACGCTTTACAGCCACATCCAAACGATCAGGAATTCCCCAACAGTCAGGTCTTTAAATATGGAAGCAAACTTTATTTACTTAGAGGCTGTTTTTAGGTAAAACCGGACTCTATTTATTATCAATCTTGTAGTAGTGTAAATTTACACCTGAGGTTGTTTATGAAGAGGAGGTGGAGTGGATGTCAACGCTCACAAAAATAGAAGGAGACAACCCCATCTAACTAATAAACAAATTGGAAAAGCTAGTGCATGGCAAAAATGCAATATTATGGATAAAAAAACAATGAAGGCCATCTTTGCTTCTTCTTCTTTTTTTCTAGCATGCCTTTTAATTACACTTATATGCGATAAATGTTCGTACAAAAGTGCAAGTTACGCCCTTATCTAAAAATAACAAGACTTCTTTTTCTTTTTGTCACACGAGTACGATTATCCTAGTGCCTTACAAGTCATCATAAAATAAGAAAATTAGCTTCCTCCTTCCTCCTTTTCCTCAGACAACTAGTTACTACTAAAATGTCTCTAACATGTCTTGTTTTTCTTCAAAATTAGGAACAAGTTACATACACCAAACCCTTACGCATAATAATTCAAAATTAGATCATAATTGGGGTGAAATAAGACTGCGATGCGTGGTCTAAGCTCCAATGTGACAAACACATACTCCAAAAACACGCTAATGTGAGAAATATTTGACCTGGTATCATTTGCATATAAAATGGTAGCGGCCATGTCACGTTGTCCCTCGAGTCTTGGCCGGCTTGACTTTTCAGAAAGAATCCACATCATTTGCATATGATCATACTCTAATATTTGCACATAAGTTGTCAACATCATATAACTCAGGTTTTATCCCATTAAAAAAGACCGGTAATGATCCGTATTGAGCAAACGTAAACGAAATCTTAAACAAAACCTGAAACTTCTCAAAAAATTTCCACAATCATGGCCTTCTCCAGAACCCATCTTATCTCTTATGTTCTTCTAGTCTTTATTCATCATGTAGCTTCACTAAGCTTCAATTTTACAAATATCCGTCCACAGAATCAGAACGGGGAAATAGTAATGGAAGGTACTGGAGCTAATATCTCCGAAGGTGGAATCCAGTTGACGCCAGATTCCGTAGGTGCAAATCAGACCAGAAAAGCTGGGCGGGCGACATACTTTAAACCACTTCATCTTTGGGACAGTAGATCTGGTGAGGTAGCAAGCTTCACTACCAATTTCACCTTTGTGATTGACTCAAATAAGCTTCCATATTACGGTGATGGCCTCACATTCTTTATGTCTCCGAATAATACTGAAATATATCCTGGTGGATCAATGGGGCTACCGGTCACACTTAGAAGCAGTAACATGACGGACCAATTTGTTGCTGTGGAATTTGATACTTTTTGGAACCGTAATTGGGATCCATTAGACTCTAGCAATAATTCCATTGGCGATCATGTGGGTATTAGTATTAACTCTCTTGCTTCAGTTAGGACTGAGAAATGGTTAAGCAACATAGCCGGTGGGGGAGTGTGTCAAGCTTGGATCGCATATGATTCGTCTTCGAAAAATCTTAGTGTTTCTTTTACTGGTTTTAGAAATAATACAGCTTTTCGTCAAGATGGACTTCATTACGTCATTGATCTCAAAGAAGTGTTGCCCGAATGGGTTATTTTTGGATATTCAGCAGCAACTGGAGCTCTGTTCCAGAAAAATAATGTCAGATCCTGGACTTTCAAAAGTTCAGATTTACCAGGTGATGAAAATAACGAGCTGTCACCACCGATTCCGAGTCCTGATCCAGTGAATGTGAAAAGTAGCAAGATTGGTTTACTGGTGGGTCTAATAGTTGGAATAACGGTTGGGATTACCTTCCTGGGCATGCTTGCGTTTGTTTTGTGGAGGAAAAACAAGAAAAACAGGAAAGAAGTAGCAGAAGATGTCGGATTTGATGTTGAGATGAACAATGAATTTCAATTGGGCAGTGGGCCTAAACGATTCTCCTACTACGAATTAGCTCGATCAACTGGTGATTTTTCAGAAACTGAGAAGCTAGGAGAGGGGGGTTTTGGAGGGGTTTACAGAGGTTTTTTGAAAGATTCTGAATCTTATGTTGCAGTCAAAAGGGTGTCAAAGAATTCCAAACAAGGGATTCAGGAATATGCATCGGAAGTCATGATCATTAGCCGATTAAGGCATAGAAACCTGGTGCAACTCGAAGGCTGGTGTCACGAGAAAGGCAATCTCCTACTCGTTTACGAATATATGGAAAATGGAAGCTTAGATTCACATCTTTTTAAAGAAAAAAGTTTATTAACTTGGGAGACAAGGTACAAAATTGTGCATGGTCTGGCCTCTGCTTTGATGTATTTACATGAAGAATGGGAGCAATGTGTTTTGCATAGAGATATTAAATCCAGTAATGTGATGTTGGATTCGAATTTCAATGCAAAGTTGGGCGATTTTGGATTAGCTAAGTTAGTTGATCACGAGAAAGGCTCGGAAACAACAAAGTTGGCTGGAACCATGGGTTACATGGCTCCTGAATGTATAGTGACTGGAAAGGCAACAAAAGAATCTGACATCTTTAGCTTCGGAGTTGTCGCATTGGAAATAGCCTGTGGGCGAAAACCCATAGAGTACAAGGCTCAGGAAAACCAAACTTGGTTACTAGAATGGGTTTGGGAGCTCTATGGGGCCGGGACTCTTTTAGAAGCAGCTGATCAACGCCTGGGGTCAGATTTTGAGGAAGAAGAAATGAAGCACTTAATGATCGTTGGATTATGGTGTGTGCACCCTGATTCAGAATTGCGTCCAACGATGAGACAAGTGATTCAAGTACTGAACTCTGAAGCTTCCCCGCCTACACTCCCCTCAAAGATGCCGATTTCGTCTTATTGGACACCTTCTTCTATAGTCCCAAACCAAACAACATGTGTCGTTTCTAATAGAGATTCCTCTAACAATTCAATCTTTGTTGGTCGTTGAATACCTAAAATGACCACATTTTCCAGTCCCAAATGAGGCTTGTGGCTTGTATCTTTTGAAGTGCTATTTAGAGCGCAAAAACCTTATTTCTTATCTATGAACAAGATGTACTAATTTTGCATAGACATGTATAACAACAACGCCTGTTTAAAATAAAATTTTATGTTTGCAAGTGAAACTACCTTGCTTATTATCCTACCATGCTCATGAGTCATGACATATCTTTATTTAAATTTTACACGGTTAAAACTATACCCTAAGAAATGTAGACGAGTTACTTAAAAATTTTACGATGTTTCAGTTTATATCGTGTAGCGCCATATACCAACAATAAAGGATTCAAATTGTTGTATTTTGAGTATAGTATGTTGACGTGTGATGTGACACCCTCCTTTGCTTAGCCGGCTATACAAGTCAACTGTAGTGAACAGCTTTTAATATATATGCAGGAACGGAAGGTTCACGCGCCCTTGAATAATGCACGACTGATTCAAACATTATATGGAGCAATAAAAAATACTCGATAACTTTATCTAAATTGTCGCTGAGAAGATATATAGATGTTGCCACTTTAAATTAATCTTAGACCTTTGTCATGTTTACATTTGAAATGTTAACCATGTCTGTCAAAATCATGACTCTGTTTTAATATTCCCTTTTCATGACTAATTCATCTGAACAAGATAGCTTACCCAATTTCATTAGGCTTATCTACTTATACTATCGTGAAGCAGGGTACGTGACTCATGTTCATGTGAAGAAACAACAAATCTTAGAAACTTTCTTGCATCTTGTAAATCATGGGGTTCTCCATCACCCATCATATTACTTACATCCTTGTTTTTATCCCTTATGCAGCTTCAATTACCTTTAACATGACAAATATTGGTCCACAGAATCCAGATATAGTAATTACAGGTAGCAGAGCTAATCTCTCTGACGATGGAATTGAGTTGACCTCAATTACAAATAATACCAATCTGTCCAAGAACACCGGACGAGCAACATACATCAGATCACTTCATCTTTACGACAGCAGATCTCGTGGGCTAGCAAGCTTCTCTACCAGTTTCACCTTTGTGGTTGATTCAAATCAAAATACATCTTATGGTGATGGTCTCACATTCTTTCTGGCTCAGAATAACTCGGTAGTAACAGCTGGTGGGGCCATGGGACTTCCGTTAAGTGACACTCCCGAACCTGCAGCTAGCCGATTTGTTGCAGTGGAGTTTGATACCTTTTGGAACGGTTGGGATCCAACAATCGGTAGGGATACTCCCATGGGTGATCATGTGGGTATAGATGTTAGCTCTCTTTCTTCTGCTAAGGCTCAAAAATGGTTAAGCAATGTAACTGGTGGGGGAGTGTGTCAAGCTTGGGTTACATATGATTCAATTTCGAAAAATCTTAGTGTTTCTTTCACTGGATTCCAAAATAATACAGTGGTGCGTCAAGATGGACTTTTTTACACGGTTGATCTAAGGAATGAGTTGCCGGAATGGGTTGTTTTCGGATTTTCAGCTGCTACAGGAAGTTATTTTCAGAGAAATACCGTGAGATCTTGGACTTTCAATAGTTCTGATTTAGTAATAGATGGAAACAACCAGATGCAGCCACCAATACCGAGCCCTGACTTTTTTATCCCAGTCCCTAGTTCAGTGAATGGGAAAAACAACAAGGTGGGACTAATAATTGGAGTATCAGTTGCAATTACTTTTCTTGTTGTCATTGCATTTGTCTTGTGGAAGAGAAAGAAGATGACCAGGGAAGATGAAGTTGGAGAAGAAATTGAATTTGATGCTGAGATGAACAATAAATTCGAAACAGGCATCGGGCCTAAACAGTTCTCTTACCACGAATTAGCTCAATCGACTTGTGACTTTGCTGAGAACAAGAAGCTTGGAAAGGGAGGTTTCGGTAGTGTTTACAGATGTTATTTAAAAGATTTAAACACATACGTTGCCGTCAAAAGGGTGTCAAAGAGTTCCGAGCAAGGAGTAGATGAGTATGCATCAGAAGTTAGGATCATTAGCCAATTAAGACACAGAAACCTGGTGAAACTCACTGGTTGGTGTCACGAGAAGGGTGAACTCTTGCTTGTTTATGAGTATATGGAAAACGGAAGCTTAGACTCCCATCTATTCAAGGAGAAGAGCTTGTTGACATGGGGCACCAGGTACAAAATTGCTAATGGCTTGGCTTCTGCTTTGTTGTATCTACATGAAGAATGGGAGCAATGTGTTTTGCATAGAGATATTAAATCAAGTAATGTAATGTTGGATTCGAACTTCAATGCAAAGCTTGGCGACTTCGGGTTAGCTAAGTTGGTTGACCACGAGAAAGGAATGCACACAATGACGTTGGCTGGAACATTGGGTTATCTGGCTCCAGAATGTGTAGTAACGGGCAAGGCAAGCAAAGAATCAGATGTGTTTAGCTTTGGAGTTGTTGCCTTGGAAATAGCGTGTGGGCGAAAACCTATCGAGTACAAGGCTCGAGAAAAGCAAATACAGTTACTAGAGTGGGTATGGGAGCTTTATGGGAACGGGGCCCTTTTAGAAGCAGTTGATCCACGTCTAGGGTCAGATTTTGAGGAAGGAGAAATTAAGCGTTTGATGATAGTTGGATTATGGTGCGTGCATCCTGACTCAGAACTTCGCCCATCGATGCGAAAAGCAATTCAAGTACTGAACTCTGAAGATTCTCTTCCTATACTCCCATCAACAATGCCGGTGGCATCTTCTTTGGCACCTCGCATCTTATCGTTATTTGGTGTCGCTTCGAAAATCCAAAAGCGATTGTCAAGCAGTGTTATTAGCATAGACTAATCAAAGCTTACGACATCATTCTGTCGTCTCCATTTTAATTACTGTGGCCTTACAAATGTATTAATTAGGGATGCATACATTAATGCACTACTTGTGTAACAGTATTTTCCGGTGCCTAACAATGCATTTATGTACGTTTTTGTGACCCCTCTACTAGCTTCACTATTTCTGTCGTCGCTTATTAGATAAGCCGCTATTTATGTCACTATATGTGTCACTATCCTTGATTAACGTCTGCTATTGTATTCATATCAATATTATTGATTGATAGATCAATGCCACTATTCGCTTCGTCATTTCTTATGAACTCGCTGTTTTTTGTCTATTGCTTATTTTTAAAGCTCATCTAGAAGTTGACAATCAGCATTTTGAACTTATTGGGCGATATGATTATCTGTCTTAGGTTTTTCTTGAAAAGATGCTAGGAATTTCAAACATTGGATTAGCTTTTTAACTTTGTGTTTCATGTGTATAGTAGCTCTTAGGCTTTCGTCGTCAACGTACTTATAAATTTCTTGCTGAACTTTTTGAAAACTTGTCTTGCTATCCATGCATGTAACCCATTCTCATTTAAACCATCATATCAAAATTTTGGTACCTGATGTTTCAATAGGAAATCAAAAAGTAAAAGAATTCAAGAAGGATCAACCATCATCATTTGTGTATTGGTGTGATTGGATTAGAAATCCTAAGATATCCTTATCATTGCTTCTTTTCATCTTTTGGTTCTGTAGGTGCTTTTAAGTGTTGTTGCATCTTTACCCCTTATTTTGATTTTGATTCTGGCCTCTTGTTATCTCTGACTACTAAAAAACGATCTTTTAGACAGGTGCTTGAAGCCTATTAGACCGCTTTCTCAGAAACTTTCACATATATAAACTACAATAACACTGGATCACCCCATATTCTAGTATAAAACTTCTGAGACTCGATTGATTCCAAGTAAATTACTCTTCCTCTGAAATATCAGTGATACCTATCTCGTCGAATTGCAAGAATTTCTAACAGATAGTGAGTTACAGTCATCTAAAAGGGAAAATTTGAGGTATTTTCTCAAGAAGTAAAGATAGTGGGATCAAGCAGTTGGCCTTCTGATTTCATTGTTTAGTTATTTTGATAAACTATACAACATAATTTTTACAAGTCAATAGGCATCTATTAAGGTGTTTTTTGTCTTTTTTTTTAAATTAATCACTAGCCATTTCAACGACTCAATACAATAATATTAATCTATTTTCTTCAATGTCATTTCTCAAGTTCTTCTCATGTTCATATCTTATGGGATGGAGGAAATTAATAGGCCTCATATTTTACTTGAAAATGGCTCCACTAACATAACAAAAAATGAGAGACCAACATTATTAGAGGATATCCAATTCATTAATATTATAGAAATACTCCGTAATGACTAAGAATTTATTATAAATAATTAACGGAGCCCAGCATTGAGTTGTGAAAAGAGAGTTCTTTCTGAATTTTCGAGCTGATGCTGGTAGGGTAGCTTGGCTAAAATACCAACAAAAATTAGGAAAATAAAGTTGCATGAAGCAATAGGATCACATTGTCTTTACTTTATTTCATTTTCGCGTTTGGTATTTGGATATTTGGATATTTTTAAGTTTGCCATTTTTATAATTTGAATAATTGTATGTTAGTTGAATTTTTTCTATTATATTGTTTTCTTAGATTCTCGTCAACGCATTCATATGTTATATATATATTTATGCTTTCTAATGTTGGATAGGTTTACTATGGATATTGAAAGAAGAAAGAGGAGAAAGAAAATACATCTTGTACAATTGCTATTTTCTTCATATTCTACAAGTTCTCTAGCTGCCGCGTACTATTATAAATATATGTACAAGCAACCATGTATGACATCACCTCAAACAGGTGAAGTTTGGATGAATGAGGTTTTGACTGGTAATCCTATTCGATGTGTTAATGCATTTAGAATGCATCCAACCGTATTCATTAATCTATGTGGAGAACTAGAGTCAAAATATGGACTCAAGTCGAGTGATAAAATGTCAGTTGTTGAAAAATTGGGGGTATTTATCTATATCCTTGCAGTAGGTGTTTCAAATAGGGATGTTGGGGAGCGCTTTCAACGCTCAGGTGAGACAATTAGTAGAGCATTTCATGAAGTTTTAGAGGCAATAACCGTTAGAGACAAGGGTTTCCAAGGACTAGCACATGACATAGTAAGGCTTAAAGATCCGTCATTTCAGTTCATACCATCGCAAATTATGAATGATCAAAGATACATGCCATATTTTAAGGTACAAAATTGTATGTTTTTTCAATATAATTTTAACATATCACACCTTTATTAAGACTTAAACTATTTCATTTGTATTTAGGATTGTATTGGATGTATAGATGGTACACACATAGGAGCATGTATCCCAGAGAATCAACAAGTACCCTATAGAGGTAGAAAAGGGGTACCTACTTTCACTAGTACAAACAGGTCCACCGCCGTGGACATTTTTCTCACCATGCCGACGTCATGATGTCGGCATTATTCCGTCTAGACGTCATGTCATCGGCACTAACTTGTCGACAGAGCCACGTCGGCAACGACTGTACCGACAAAATAACGCCGACGACAGTGTGGGACCCACACGATTTTCCGGTCAAACGTTTGTTTCTTCGACAATATTGTACCGACGACTCGTCATCGGTACAATACTAAATAATTAACGGTTTAATTAGATTAACTAATTAGAGTCAACGAAAGTCAAATATAATTGTAAATGATACCGACGACCTTATGTCGGTAATATTTCCAATAGTCAACGTCCAGTCAATGTCTTTGTAAATGATGCCGATCATATGTCGTCGGTACCGTTTACAATAGTCAACGAAAAGTCAACAAAATTGTAAATTATGCCGACGTCATATGGTCGGTATTATTTAAAATAGTCAACAAGTTCAATATGGTACCGACGACATGACGTCGGTATCATATGTACAAGTCAAAAATATGTATATGTTACCGACGACATGCGGTCGGTACTGAAGTTATATTGCAGCTGTACAGCAGCTTGCGCAGCTGCAATGCCCAGATTTTTGCCGCAAAAATTTGCAGCAAAAATCTACAAAATCCAGTTTTATACCTACTCTCATAACCACACATTCCAATACAAACAACGGCTAAAACGGCTATAAAGTTTATAACGGCTAAAACGGTTATATATAACCACTAAACACTTAATAAACTTTACAAAACGGCCATAAACTTTACAAAACGGCCATAAACTTTATAACACCCTCAAAATACATCATAAAGTTTACAAAACGGGTGTTATAATCGCTAAACCTAGCTACTATATCTACAAATGTTGCAATTGGGTCGTCAAAATATAGTTCCAAAGACAAAACACCACAAAATAATACCTCTAGAGCACGAGCTCGTCATCCTGATCATCATCATCAGTCCCGCTGCGAGAGCCACTCTCGCTGCCATAGCTAGTCTCGCTGCCTGAGGCACTCGCGGTAGCGCCTGCGCCGCTCCCTCCCGCGCCACTCCTACTGCTCTCTCCAGCGGCACCTCGAGAACCAGCCTGGCTAATAAACGCCTCCCAGTCTGGGTTGGTCGACATAAAACGCGTCACCAACTCGAGCTTCTTCTCATTTTTGGCCGCTTTCTTCCTAGCTTTTCTTCTCTCCTTCTGAGCTTCAGCCACTATCCTTTTAGCTTCATCAAGCTTCTCCTGAGCTTCAGCAAGCTTCCCGTCGATATCGGCCGTACCTATAAACGAAATAATCAAAATTTAAAAACGGTCATTTCAATACATAAGATGAGTCATTTAATATTATCCAACTGTACATACCTGGAGGCGGGGGAGGCGGCATGTCTACCCGTGGCCTCTTCAAGAAGGGTACCACCTTGCCGACGCCGGGTATATGACAACGCTGCTTGCCCCCGGTTACCCGGGCAAGTTTCTCCTGCTCCGTGAGGCACGGCTCGTCTGCCGGCATATCGGATCTAGGTTGCCTTAGCCTGACCATCTCATCCTATGTAGTTGAAAAAAAAATGAGAAAATTAATATATTAGTCGGGTAAATTACTAGATTATGTTTCAATAAATCACTAAGTGCGTGTTTGGAAAATAAATAAATAAATAAAAAACGATACTTACAAACCGAGCACGAGCCTCATCCTGCAACCAAACACCATTCTTGTAGTGGGTGTCAAGATAGGTATCAAACAGGGACGGATACTGGTGGTCCTCGCTGTTCTCGAACTGTATAAATATATACACATGCATATAGGATGAAACAAATTAAAATGACAAATCAAACACCATATATATTTTATTTAGTATAAATACTTTTAATTAATATATTATTAAAATTAAATAATCTTATAAAAATAAAATGTGTCTTACATATTCGTGTCGAGATGCGGCAAATGATTTCGAACCGTGGCGGCTGAGAATCTTGTTCTTCTTTCTATTCTCTTTGTTCACAGCCGATCGTTTCTGGGACTTCTCCGACATGTACAAATCGACATACTTCCCCCACTCAGCCTGCTCCAAGTTCGGAGGAGGATTTCTTCTGATCTCTTCCACTCTCGCAGCCCCACCCTTTTTGGTAAAGTAATCGCGTTTCATATCATATTTATTGTCAGAATATCGTGTAGCGAAATACGATGTGAGCGCCGACCGAATGGCCTCCCATTCCGGTCTGAGCCTGTGGCGTTCCAAATTGAACATACGCTGCAATCAAATATAGTTAAAATTAATATAAAGATATAAATAAATAAACAAATTTTAATAAATGTACACATTCAAATAATTAAATATAGAGATATAAATAAATAAACAAATTTAAATAAATATGCACATTTAAATAAATAAACACGATAACATAACAATATAAAAGGAAAATGAAATAACTGACCCCGAGCTGTGGAAGGAAGTTAGCCGTCTTCTCCGGTTCTATATCGTACCAGGAGTCATAGTGTAGCGGCAGCTGCCGAATGAGCTCGCCGACGTAATTGCTAAACCACGCTCGGTGCGGGCCCACATGACAGTAAGTCCCCTGATCACCAATCTCAAACTCAATCGACTGTGGGCCGCTATTTTTCACGGCGTTCTTGAGCTTCACATTCTTATTTTCTTCGCGTACTCGCTGCCTACCGCCATTCTGACCTCCCCTACCCCTGCCTCCCCCCCTGGCCGTACCTCCTCGGCGGGGTCGCCCTGATCCTGCAATTGGAGTGAGTGAAAACGTCACAAAGTAACTTATATATATATATATATATATATATATATATATATATATATATATATATATATATATATATATAGATATATGTATATATATACATATATAGATATATGTATATATATACACATATATGTGTATACATATATGTATATATATACACATATATCTATATATATACATAATATGTGTATATATATACATATATATGTAATATAGAAATTCTTACCACCACCACGGCACCCGCTCTCAATCTGACGTGTAGGGGAAGGTGGTGGGTCACCGCCACCGTCACCACCATGATTGCGCGCAACTGCTTTTGCCATCTGTAAAAGTACAAGTTAAATAACATATAGAAATTCGGCAACAAATTAACATAAGCATGCACACATTCAAATACATACACATTCAAAAGAAATATACACTTTTAAACAATCCATAACAATTTCATTAAAATAAGTGTCGTTTTACAAGTTACATTTTAAGATCAATCTGCAAAATCACAATCACTATCATAAACAACATTAGTCGCAACTTCAACTTCATCATCAGAATTGTTTGCGACTTCATTATCAGAATCTGCTAAATCATAAGGATCGTCGTCTTCATCATCAATAAAATCATCGTCGTCATCAACAGGAATGATTGGTGGTGGTGCCTCAACTAACGTTGATTCACCATCGATATTTAAGGTTTCAAGTTCCAAATCATTCAAATTAGCAGACAGTTGGAGATCAGATGAGTTGTTGCCATGTATCACATCATCATCGTCTTCTACCACAATGACATCCCAGATTGTGTTGTGATTTACTTCTTGGACGACCTTCCAATGGAGTGGTCGTCTGGCAGGATCTTCAAGGTAGAAGACTTGTTTTGCTTGTGTTGCGAGAATGTAAGGTTGATCTTCGAACGCATAGCTACATGCCCAAATTTGTGTCATGTTGTTTCTAGTGGTAAAACGTTGGACTCTACGGTTTTTGTTGCTTAAGTCGAACCACTTAACTCGAAACAACACAACTTTGAACTGGGAATATGCGAACTCCAGAATTTCTTCTAGCTGACCATAATACATTTCTCCCTCCTTCTCACCAGGTGAACAAATTCCGCTGTTCTGAGTTGTACGTTTTATATCGCGGCTGTGTACGACAAACCTCACACCGTTGACTACGCAAGAGTTGACTGAGATTGGGGTCGGTGATGGTCCACAAGCCAAAGCGAATAAGTCGGGAGTACAGCTTGGGTCATCGGCTATGTAAAGTTTACGGATCTATGAAAAAAGATAAGAATAGATGGAGATGAGTAATAGTCGTTATTTATACATGGAAATACATACAATAAGTTTACCTTCGTCTCAAACCAGCTCAGAAATGCTTGTTGCATGTCGATATCAGGAAATTCCCTGAAAATGTTCATGATATTAGAATAAATCGAAAAGATAACTTGGGAAACAGAAATTTCAAAATATAAACGCATACCTCTCGAACTCGTCCATGTACTTGTCGATCTCAGGACTGTTGTGAAGTACATACCATATCACTCTCTTCATTTCTTGGAGACCTAACTTAATCAATGTCTCTTTACCAGAATTGGTACATAGTGATCGGAACACCTGGAAATCACTTGTTGGGCGAGGACGGTCCTGAGATGCAGCGGGATGATTAAATTTTGTCCCAACACCACGAAAATAACGAGAACAGAAAGTTAATGCTTCATCTACAACATAACCCTCCGCTATTGAACCCTCCGGCTTAGCTTTATTTCAGACATAGTTTTTAAGCTTCTTCATGTATCTTTCAAATGGATACATCCACCGGAATGAAACAGGCCCGCCTTCAATAGCCTCTTCAGGTAAATGCATAACCAAGTGAATCATAATGTCAAAAAAAGCAGGAGGATATATTTGCTCGAGACTGCACAAAATATTGATCAACTGGTCTTTAGCTTTCACCATGTCTTTCACCATCAAAGTTCGGGCGCAAATTTGCTTAAAGAAGAAACAAAGCTCGATCAATGGTGTATAAGTTTGTGCGTCCAAGTATTGCTGAAGTCCATAAGGAAGTAACCGTTGCATCATTATATGACAGTCATGAGACTTCATGCCCGTTATACTATTATCATCTTTGGTCACTTTTGACTTGAACTTGGATTCGAACCCATCTGGTAGTTTAACTGTTTTGATGTATTGACAGAAGAGTTTTCTTTTATCGGGTGTGAAGGAGTACTTTGCATGAGGCTTCGAGCACTTCCCGTTTTGTTTGTTTCCGAGCCACAACTCCTGTCGAATGCCCAGAGCTTGCAAATCTTGTCTTGCCTTCGTGGTGTCTTTAGATTTGTCATTCATTAACAAGGTGCTCAAGATACTCTCCAACACATTTTTTTCGATATGCATGACATCTAAATTGTGTCGAAGAGAAAGAAAAGACCAATATTCAAGATCGTAGAAGATAGACCGTTTAGTCTAGTTCAGCTCGACTGTATGATTACGTTTTATCTTCCCACCCCCATAATCTGGATGTTTCCCCGGCACACGTGTGGGCAATGTCGCAAGTTGAGTCAAGATATCAGCCCTGTTATCTTTTCTAGGAGGATCTCTATAATCGGTTTCACCATTGAATGTCGTACGGTCCCCCCTCCATTTATGGTTTTTTTTTAAGAATCTTCTATGACCAACATAAGCTGTTTTTCTTATCACACGCGTAGCCGGAGTGTCTACTTTGCATGTAGGGCAAGCGTAGTAACCTTGCCCTTGCCAACCAGACAAACTACTTCGAGCAGGAAAATCATTGATGGTCCATAAAAGCATCGCTCTCATGTGGAATTGAGTGCCTGTAGCAGCGTCCATAGTCAAGATACTTGGTTTTTTCCATAATTCCACAAGGTCATCAATCAAGGGCTTCAAGTAAACATCGATGTCCTTCGCCGGTGATTTAGGGCCAGGAATCAACAACGTCAGCATCAAAGAAGTCTCTTTCATGCATAACCACGGAGGCAAGTTGTATGTTGTTAATATAACCGGCCACATGCTGTAAGTCTGACTAAGGTTGCCGAACGGATTGAAACCATCAGCAGCCAACCCTAATCAAACGTTTCTTGGTTCTATAGCAAAATCCGAATATTTATTGTCAAACTTCTGCCATGCTTTACCATCAACCGGGTGTTGCATCTTACCGTCCGTAGACTTTCCAGTAGCATGCCAAGTCATATGTTTTGCAGTGTGAATAGACTTGTACAAACGTTGTAGTCTAGGAATGATAGGAAAGTAACGCAACACCTTGTTAGGAACTTTCTTCCCCGTTGTTTTATTGTCTTTCCATCTACTCGTTTTGCAGACTGGACAATACTCCAAATCTTCGCCATCATTCCCCCGATATAGTAAGCAATCATTTTCACAAGCATGTATCGACTCGTACCCTAACCCGACCTTTTTAAATGTCTTCTTTATATGATAGTATGACGGTGGGAGATTGTAACCTAACCTGGGCGGAAATACCTCCTGGAGAAATTTTAGCGTTTTGTTAAATGAAGTATCACTCCATTTACCGCTGACCTTGAGATGTGTAAACTTTGCCATAAAATCCAATGTTGTCATAAAGTCACAACCCGGGTACAGAGGCTGGTTGGAACTTGCAAGTAACTCTTCATACTCATTACGCAGAGGAGGTGTCGCTGCTTGAGTAGGCTCGTTACTTGTCTCGCCAATATTTCCATGAGTCGGCTCATTATTTGAAGGAATATCAAGAATATCATTTTGATCATTATTCGGAGGAATATCGAGAATATCATTAAGGCACGCACCCATGTCACTCATCTCACGTTGTGTTGTGTTATAAAGAATATCATTTTGATCATTATTCGGAGGATCCGGTTCACCGTGATCCTTCCATTGTGTATAAGTTGGGTCCCACCCATTGTGGCCTATGTGGTATTTAAGACCTTCGAGAGATACCCATGGAACATTACGACAACGACGACACGGACATTTTATGTTTCCGGAACTATTCAATAACGGTTTGCAATGATCGATGAAGGCGGCAAGACCATCAAGAAATTCTTTTGAACCACGATGCTCTATACGGGTCCAACTCTTATCAATTATCATAACTGCATTTTTATGATGCAATCGGTTATTATATGCACTTAATTAATGATTACGAGTTGTTTTGTTCACCTAGCGCAACTATGGAAGGCAATCCTAACCCACTCTTTGAATGATTCGTCTCATATATGAATGCGTATAACTGATTTACTATTTGAGAAAATTTCGGCAGCATTTCCCCTCAACTCCCCAAATATGTGCATTAAGGACATATTCGTAGGAGTAAAGGAGAAACACTGTCGAAATAATCTCAAATAGTAAATCAGTTATACGCATCCATATCCTAAATGAGACAAAACATTCAAAAAGCAGTCCCAAACAGGGGACTTTCCGAAATTAATTTCTAATAAATTAATTCCGGACGGGTTTTCTATAGGATGATTAACTTCGGACGGGGACTTTCCGAAATTAATCACTAAAATCCTAAAACATTCACAAAAGTCTAACAATAATACACAAATCGACTATTTTAAGTTAAACAATTAATAGAATATAAATACATGTTACACTTTTGCAATTGATTCACTACAAAACGTTGATATAATAGATTCACTACCGATTTGTTTTCGGCTTATGTTTCATAAGCTTATGAGGGAGCTGATATGTCAGGGAGCTGAGATTTTCACGCAGAGAATGCTAATATGTCAAAGTTATCTATTAATCAATTTTAGGATTATACAAGACATGATCATAAAACTACATTATCCTCAATGTGACATCACTGAATTTGAAGATATCTCACTTATCTATATGACCTTACACATAATGTTTGATCGAAACATTATAAGTTGAAATACTAGACTTGTATTACATGAACATGTTCAGCCATTATACGTTGCTTTTGCTTTCATCAAAACAAATACATTCAACCATAGTGTTATTTAAGCATAAACCTACAATAATACACCAACTGATTTTTCCGCAAATATTCTACTTCTATCATACACATGTAACGCTTTCTCACGTAAACACATATAATCGAGTACATTACAAAAATCCTAAACCGCACTGGAATCTACAAAAATACCCCTATATCCGTCACGCAACATTTCACAAACATACTGATATGTAAAAAATAATACGGATATGAAAAAAATAACAACATACTGTCTCGGCTGTGGTCTCGGGCTGCAGTCTCGGGCTGCGGTCGTGGGCTGCGGTCTCGGGCTCGGGCTCGGGCTATATTAAAAGAGAGCACATTAATATATAAAAAGTTTTTAAAAAAACTGTTGTCGGCGACATGTCGTCGGGATACCAAAAGTTTAAAAAAAATAAAAAAGGGACCACATTACCTCTGTCTCGGCTGTCTCAGCTCTCGACTCTCGCTCTCGGCTGTCTTGGTGGAGCTGTGGTGGTGTCGGAGGTGGAGCTGTGGTGGTCTCGGCTATATAAAAAAATAAAGAAAAGAAAACAAAATTAATACAAAATTAACACTTAAATTAACACTAACATTAAACAAAATTAACAAAAAATAAAATCAACAAAAATCAAAATTACCGTGGAGCTGTGATTTTTGTAGAAGAAGAAGAAGTGGGGAAGAAGAAGAATTAAACAAATGAGGGGTTGAGGAGTGAATTAAACATATGAGGGGTGCTCGTGTAGTTGTGGTGGAGCTGTGGTGGTGTCGGAGGTGGAGCTGTGGTGTCGGAGGTGGAGCTGTGGTGTCGGAGGTAGTGGTGGAGTACGGGTAGTGGTGTCGGAGGTAGTGGTGGAGCTGTGGTGTCGATCGCCGGTTATCGTCAATAATTGAGGAGGATAATACTTTTAGCGTTTTTTTTTCTAAGTGTTGACCAGATGTGGTTTTGTATATCTTTTAATGGTCCCGACGTCATGTCGTCGGGATGGTAAAGGTAATTTGTCGTTTTCCATTTGGCGGGACGAATTACATTTTCGTGAAAATTTCGGCGGTAACAATACCGACGACATGTCCACGACACCATTAATTTTATATAATTAAAATTTTTTATTTATTATAAATACTTTTATAAAATTAAAAAATAGTTTTATAAAATTAAAAAATAAGTAGTTAAATTTTTTATTTATTATAAATACTTTTATAAAATTAAAAAAAATATTTAAAAAATAGTTTTATAAAATTAAAAAATAAGTAGTTAAATTTATATAATTAAAATTTTTTATTTATATAATTAAAATTAAAAAATAAGTAGTTTTATAAAATTAAAAAATAAGTAGTTAAAGTTGTACACGAGATGTTAAACGAATGATCCGAGATGATATGGTTCTACACGAGATGTTAAACGAATGATCCGAGATGATATTGTTGTACACGAGATGTTAAACGAATAATCCGAGATGATATGGTTGTACACGAGATATTAAACGAATGATCCGAGATGATATGGTTGTACACGAGATGTTAAACGAATGATCCGAGATGATATGGTTCTACACGAGATGTTAAACGAATGATCCGAGATGATATTGTTGTACACGAGATGTTAAACGAATGAGCCGAGATGGTAAGGTTGTACACGAGATGTTAAACGAATGAGCCGAGATGGTAAGGTTCTACACGAGATGTTAAACGAATGAGCCGAGATGGTAAGGTTCTACACGAGATGTTAAACGAATGAGCCGAGATGGTAAGGTTCTACACGAGACGTTAAATGAATGAGCCTAGATGGTAAGGTTCTACACGAGATGTTAAACGAATGATCCGAGATGATATTGTTGTACACGAGATGTTAAACGAATGATCCGAGATGGTAAGGTTGTACACGAGATGTTAAACGAATGAGCCGAGATGGTAAGGTTCTACACGAGATGTTAAACGAATGAGCCGAGATGGTAAGGTTCTACACGAGATGTTAAACGAATGATCCGAGATGATATGGTTGTACACGAGATGTTAAATGAATGATCCGAGATGATATGGTTCTACACGAGATGTTAAACGAATGATCCGAGATGATATTGTTGTACACGAGATGTTAAACGAATGAGCCGAGATGGTAAGGTTGTACACGAGATGTTAAACGAATGAGCCGAGATGGTAAGGTTCTACACGAGATGTTAAACGAATGAGCCGAGATGGTAAGGTTCTACACGAGATGTTAAACGAATGATCCGAGATGATATTGTTGTACACGAGATGTTAAACGAATAATCCGAGATGATATGGTTGTACACGAGATATTAAACGAATGATCCGAGATGATATGGCTGTACACGAGATGTTAAACGAATGATCCGAGATGATATGGTTGTACACGAGATGTTAAACGAATGATCCGAGATGATATGGTTCTACACGAGATGTTAAACGAATGATCCGAGATGATATTGTTGTACACGAGATGTTAAACGAATGAGCCGAGATGGTAAGGTTGTACACGAGATGTTAAACGAATGAGCCGATATGGTAAGGTTCTACACGAGATGTTAAACGAACGAGCCAAGATGGTAAGGTTCTACACGAGATGTTAAACGAATGATCCGAGATGATATGGTTGTACACGAGATGTTAAACGAATGATCCGATCAATTATGGAACTCGTGCTCAACAACAAAGTTCCAGCTTATCTTGTTCTAGTTTGAAAGATGCAATTCCTAACTAATGAGCCGAGTTGTTTCATTTGCTTGTCGAGTTGTACACGAGATGTTAAACGAATGATCCGAGATGATATTGTTGTACACGAGATGTTAAACGAATGATCCGAGATGATATGGTTCTACACGAGATGTTAAACGAATGATCCGAGATGATATGGTTGTACACGAGATGTTAAACGAATGATCCGAGATGATATGGTTCTACACGAGATGTTAAACGAATGATCCGATCAATTATGGAACTCGTGCTCAACAACAAAGTTCCAGCTTATCTTGTTCTAGTTTGAAAGATGCAATTCCTAACTAATGAGCCGAGTTGTTTCATTTGCTTGTCGAGTTGTACACGAGATGTTAAACGAATGATCCGAGATGATATTGTTGTACACGAGATGTTAAACGAATGATCCGAGATGATATGGTTCTACACGAGATGTTAAACGAATGATCCGAGATGATATGGTTGTACACGAGATGTTAAACGAATGATCCGAGATGGTATGGTTCTACACGAGATGTTAAACGAATGATCCGAGATGATATGGTTGTACACGAGATGTTATATCACACCATCTGTCAACAAAACATTTCCCACCAAAAATCTCCCACCAAAAATTTCCCCCCAAAAATTTCCCACCAAGATCTGCTCTTATATACTAACATCTTATCCACACAACTTCACAGCCTCTTATACTCAAAACCACTTAACCTCACAACCACAAACACACACTGTTATCATGGTGAAGATGGCGGAATTTGATATGGGAAATCTTCGTATTTCACGACCTTTATAATGACATGGTAGGTGATATGGGAAATCTTCGTATGTAGGTTGTTGTTGTTGCTGTTATTGTTGTTGTTGTTGCTGTTATTGTCGTTGTTGTTGTTTGTTGTGTTATTGTTGTTGTTTAATAAAATGTTGTTGTTGTGAAAACTGATGTCGAACGTGCTTTATATTTTTAATTCGTACGCTTTAAAATGTTCCAATGATGTTGTTGTTGTGTTATTGTTGTTGTTTAATAAGGGACCGTTTGGTATATGCTGTCCAAACATGGCTATTTGGTTTATGTTGTTTTGTTAACAGCAGCCCACAAGGGCCGTTTGGTTTATGCTGTCCAAACAGGGGTGTTTGGGATTGCTTATTTCCTGCACCAAAAGGGTGTTTGGGTTTATGACCTTATTTGAAGAAACAATATCACAATTAACAAACACGAAGGAAAACATTTTATTTAAAACACGCAAGAGTTCTCAAACGAAAAACTCGACAACCAAACGAAACAACTCAAACTAAACAACTAGACAACCAAACGAAACAACTCAAACTAAACAACTCGACAACCAAATGAAACAGATCAAATGAAACAACCCGTTTATTTTTTTTTTGCGGCTACTTCCCGCTTTGCTGGAACTCGCACCATCTTTTCCCTTCCTTGCTCTCATTTCCTTGATACGTGCAAACGTAGCTTCGAGATTTGTTACTCTATTTTCCAGATTACCAAATTCGTTGTCGAGGTCCAACGTGCTTTCAGCTTCATCGCCACCTCCAACAGCAGCTGCTTGTGCTTCAGCAGCAGCAGCTTGTGCTTCAGCAGCACGTTGAGCTTCAGCAGCATCTAGCTCTTCCAAATACTCTCTATAGTACGGCTTTCTCCTCAACCATTCCAGAATCTTGTCTCTCTGCCACGGTGCACAGTTCGCATAAGAACCATATTCATCAAAAATTTCCCAGCCCCAATGAAGTATAATTTCATTATACAGGAGCTCGTGTGATAAAGCCTTCGACCATTCCTGTTCCGGCGTTAAACCATCCATTGTTATGTGTGTTTTTTGTGAGAATTTACGTGTTTTGTGATAATTTTATTATATGATATATATATAAGTAAAAAATTGGCGGGGTGGAAGGAAATTTTGGCGGGAAACATTACCGTCGACATGTCGTCGGCATGATAAAGGCGGGAAAGAACCCCGCCCAATTATTCGCTATTATTCACACGCGGGAAAAGTCAAAATTTTGACTTAAATTGGTACCGACGCCATGTCGTCGGTATAATAAAACTAACGGCAAAATAATTCTTAATCAATCGCTAATCCCACGCTAATCATAATTATTTTTTTGTTTATATAGGGCCGACGACATGTCGTCGACATCATTTTGGCGGGTCAAATTCCCGCCCATTTTTTCACCAGGTTTAGAAAAGTCAAACATTTTTGTCATTATACCGACGACAAGTCGTCGGTATTATACTAACTTAAAAATTCAACACAACCTTGGCTTGGTCAAACCATTTTTTTGTCGTTTAGTGGATTGTGCCGACGACATTGGGTCGTCGGCATCGTGCTCGTCGTCCGTTCTATGTTTTCTTGTAGGTAGAAAAGAGGTACCTTGTTTCAACGTAATGGCAACTTGCGATTTTGATATGTGTTTTACTTTTATATCTGTGGGATGGGAAGGATCAGCACATGATACACGAGTTTTTCTTCACGCTATCAACACACCTTTAATGAACTTTCCCAAACCACCTAGAGGTAACTATATATTATTTACGTAAATATTTCTATATTACTTGTAGAATTACTTATTTTGTTTCTTAACTATTTTACCAGGTAAATACTATTTGGTAGATAAAGGATATCCCGATAGAAACGGATATCTTGTTCCATATTCCAAGACAAGATACCATCAATCTGAGTTTGAATATGAGCCACCAAACAACATGCAAGAAGCTTTCAACCGCAAGCATTCATCTTTACGGAGTTATATTGAAAGATCATTTGGAGTCTTAAAGAAACGATGGAAAATACTTGGTGGAATGCCTAAATTTAGCGTGCAAACTCAGATTGATGTTATTATCGCTACATTTGCTTTACATAACTACATCCGTAACAGCTCACAAGAAGACATGATGTTTACGGTGATGGACGACAATCCGGATTATATACCACGAGAGGAACTTCACGATGTTCATACTCATGAAACGAACAATAAAAACAATTCTGAAGGAGCATCTAACGAGATGAAGCAAATGCGTAACGATATTGCTACTTCAATATGGAATGCGCATCGTGGATGATAATTTAACATCATTTTAACGTTGTTTCTATTTTTACATGGATTTTCATGCAATGCTACATATTTATGATTTATATCAATAATTTTATTTACTATTCTTATTCATATTGGGTTTTTTATTTGTATGTCCAATTACGTCATTTTACAATTTTAATCTACAATTACAGCTAGTTTGCCAAACACTACTACAAAAAAAAAGGCTACATTTTTAATCTTTTTCAGCACCAGCACCAGCATCAGCACCAGCACCAGCACCAGCACTTTTTGCCAAACACACCCTTTATATGTGAACATGATGACCAAGAATTTATTAGTTTGAAGCGACCATGTCAAATGCACCAGCACCAGCACTTTTTTCCAAACACACCCTTTATATGTGAACATGATGACCAAGAATTTATTAGTTTGAGGCGACCATGTCAAATGCAAGTAGTGTAGGCATGTCACAGTAAATAATTATCTTGTAGTTATTTAAATCAACATTGACCATGAAATTTTCGCATATTTAAATAAGCTACATAGCAAATTACAAAACTCGTCTATATAACTTGCTAAATTAAAAGCTAGTTTCTAGAAGTTTGAGATTCCGTGGATCATCTCTATAGAGAACTTTCGACTGCTCTTTTTGTTAAGTTTATGGATATAAATTAATATACGTATGACCGGATTCGAACACGAGACTTCGGGATTGCACACTTTACGTATAAGTTTCAATGTTTTAATAATTAATATAATAAGTTATGTTTAATTATTAAATTCACAATAAACGACTGAAGAGCGTTAGGTAATTAATGGAATTGACTAACGGTCGGTAAATGTCAACGGGATACGAAGAAAATGAAACAACACAAGAGAAGGTTCTAGAAATCCTCTTTTGGGTTTGTTTATGGCCAAACAATGGAATCCCACATCGGAAACCATTGTAAACTTGATCTCAACCATAAGGGTATAAATACATCCCTATGTACACTTGATTCAATAGAAGGCCAAACTTCTTCTCTTCTTCCCTTGGTCAACGAGTGAAACCCCAAGTAAGGGATTTACGAGTGACCTTGAGTTTAACAAAGGTGTTTGGTTAATCTATTGTGATCAAGAACCTAGCTTTTCTCATTGAAACGCTTGTAATACGTGTGTACAAGAACGAAGGACAAACATACTTTTGTTTGTAATCTTTTCCCTATTCGATTGTGGTGTGATCAAATTTACTAAACCCTAAGTTAGGGTTTAATTGGTTCTTGTTCGTTTGATTTCTTGTTTAGCTAGAAATCATTAAGGTACGCATATTCTTTTAATTCGGTTAACTAATTACAAGTATTTGATCTTTACTTCCGCTGCATGCTTTGATGATGTTTACTTGTTATATATATAATTGTTATGATATATAAAAATTCCAACAGTGGCATCAAGAGCCGTTAATACTGTGTAATTAATTACCGAAACACATAAAATTGGATTGTTAATTGATTATTGCATACTTTGAGGTTTCAATTTTTTTTTTTTAAACCTTTATTTTTTTTTTTGTCGAAAGTACTGTTCATTCGAAGTACTGTTCATCCGAAAGTTACTGTGTCATCCGAAGTTACTGTTCATCGAGGAAAAAAAAATTGGTTTTGAAAAATTATAGAAACCCTAGGATGTATGCAATATTTTTTATGTGTTTAATTAATGATATTTGTTATATGTCATTAATTGATATGCGATCCTTATGACTTGATTATTGTATATAATAAGTGCTATGTGGGAATCCATGAGGAAAACATGCATGTTTTGTCATGGATTATATAGGACTTGTAGTAATTGTTACGTGCTTTTTGATTACATGCTTTTATTATGCGATTAGAATTAATTAATTAGGGTTTTAGTAATAAAAGTGTATGACATGTTTAATTACTAAAAATTAATTAATTATGTAACTAGGGAAGACCTAGAATTGGGGAGACCCCATTTGAATCGTATATTAAATCAATTATGTGTGTTATTGTATATATTTATCGTAGGACTTACGCAACCAATTTATTGGTGTATGTGGTCCATTGGTACCTAGCTCGAAAACCAATGGGAGTCTTAGATCAATATATACATGTTAATTGATTTGTTTAGCATGTACATTATTTAAGTCGTTTAATTTTTTGTTAATTGCTATTTGTTTATATATGTTGTGACATGATAGTAAGCAAAGGGTAATTTTAAATTGAAAATTAAACTAGACTTAATAATGGTGAAACATGGTTTTAAGCTTTAAAAATCTTAAACTTTTAATTGATTGATGCAACTGTACAAAAAATGGTCGAAAGGCGGACCTAATTTTGACAAACTATAAGGTTGGTTTAAGGTTGGTTTCGCATTAAATTGTGGCCTTAAAGAGACTCCATTCTGTCTCTCCGCCCGCTTGTGCGTCAAAATTAGACTTACCAAGTACAACCATTATATGTACGAAGCATCTTAAGGCAAAGTTGTAAGTTTCTCAATGCCATCAATTAAAACTTTGTTGATTTAAGCTTAGTAAAGAAACTAATGAGTAAAAGTTTTTTTTCATGAAGCATATGATACAAGATGAATGCATGACATCTTTGTACATATTTTGATTACACACATTAAAATAAATACCCTTAATTTAAGTTATATGCCATCCAATGAAACGGAAACACCTAAGATGACTATTTCCATTTGTCGTGGGACGAGCATGGATGGTAATAAAAGGGTAAATCTCCATTTGTCGTGGGACAAGCATGGAAGTATTTGCAGTTTCTTAAGTTGGTTGACTTAATTGAGTTGATAGTGAGACCTAGTCACTCAAGGCATAAACATGGGGATAAAACATGCTTACATTTGCAACTGCAGTTGGCAAAATATGTAAATCTGATGAACTCAAATAAGTACATTTTATTACCATCATTTATCCTATTAATTTGACTTGTTTTACTATATTATGTATGAGGATTGATACTTAATCGTTTACTTTTGTAATTCTCAGTTGAAAACAAGCATTTGGTGAAACTTGGCGATTTTGGACTAATTATGGAGCAAAACATGCATAAAGTGAAGAGTCTACTGAAATGGACAAGATCAAGTCAAATCTGCTCCAGATGCGCCGCATCTCACTCATGACATGCGCCGCATCACTATCAAGATCTCACCAGATACGATCCAAGATACAAGTGGACATGCGCCGCATCCAAAGATGAAGATACGCCGCATCTTCTGGCGGTGTACGAATATTCCTGAATATTATAATCTTGGACCCCACGCGAAGTTAAGTACATGCGCCGCATCTACTTACAAGATGCGCCGCATCTTACCCTCAGACAGAAACTATAAATACCCCAAAGACCAGACGAGTTAAAAGTTCCGAAGTTTTATTAGAAGACCGAAGACCAGAAACCTAGGACGAATTCAGTCAAGGTAGCAGCACAAGACACACCCAAATCAAAGATACAAGAGCTGTAAGAAGGTGCTGCATATGTTTAATTCATTAAGTAGTTTTGTTTTATTGTGTTAGTAAACTTTAATTCATCAAGATTGGTGGCTTGTGTAATGTGACAACGGAAAGGTTGCACTCCCTTAAAACTGCTTTCTCATCAATTAAAGTTTATATGTTGATGTCATTGGTGACTTTTATTAGTGCATTGATAACCTCTGTGTCTAGCTGAGCGTTGATCGGGTCGCCATGCCTCTGCCCTCGCCTGTTTATTAGATGCCTATGTATTCTATGGTCTGTAGAAAAGTAGGAGAAAGATAAACGGGATAGTCATAAGTAATCATTAAGGGTTTACTCGCCGATAAGATTAGAACCAACGAGAAAGGACTTAATCTCGGTGCGTTGCATCGAACTATACACTTCATATAACACTAGCAATAAAACAAGTGACAAACTACTTCTCATAAGGACAACCCTCTTATTGCCTCGAGTATTTATCTGTGTACGTGTGTGCTACTTGCTGATTCGTGCCTATTGGTTTAGTTTATTATTTAATTGCAACCAAATCGTGCCAGTCTCTCAGGCTGAACCCCCTTGCGTTAGATTAGATTGTATAGCTAACTTAATTTATTAAAATACTGATTAGAATAACTCGATAATACGTTCCACTCTTAGTGATCGACACTCTACTTACCATTATATTCATACTGACCGGGTACACTGCTCGTTAAGTGTGTGTGTTATTGATAAGTCGGCTAAATATAAATTTAAAACTTGAGTAGGCATTAAAACTGCTAAACCGCAACGACACATCACGCGCATCAAAATCCGATAATTCTAGGAATTGCAATTTGAGATTGGCAATTGAGTTCGACTCGTACCTTATTGAGTACTTTCATTACTAGCAGCCCTAGCTGATGTGATGAAACTATGTCAATTTGGATCCTAGTTTTTAGTGAAAATTAAATGGTTAAATGTTATTTTCCATGGGTATTTAATTTTCTTGAAAGATTTTTATTATCGAAAATACTAAAATTGAATTTTGTAAATTCTTTTAATGTATTAATGCAACGTTAAAACCGTAAACATGGGGCATTCTTTTAGTGGTAAATTGATCTACACCCGTAGGGGTTTTTGGCTAGAATCAACTTTATTAAAAGAATAAACCTAGTCTACTTTCTTTGAGAAGAGTGAGACTTAATCCTATTCCTTTTCATGAATGAGAAAGGTATAATAGGAAAATTAGAATTGTCTAAATTCTAAGAAATAACTCATAGCAAATTTTTAATAGTTAAGAAAATTGCACGTTTTATGAGTTATTAAAATTAGAAGCTAGACTAGTTATCGCAAAATTGGTAAAAGGCAAACTAGCATACTTTGTCTAGTTGTTGTGCTTTGACCGTTTAAAGGTGCTACATACCATTGTAGGGATGGTAGACCTATTGAGGAAGAAATTGCATGCCCAATTTCTCAAGTTAGTTGCATTGATGGATAGTCCATCATTTACAAAGTAGAATACATTCTTTGAGTACCTAAGTAATTGTTACGTATGGGATTTCTCAAAGGTGTAGGAAAGTAAACAGCACACTATTTACTTTTACTGGTTATGAAACACCTATAATGTTGTCAAATCCAGTGGGAGCATTGTGTTGTAATTACTGAATTATATATATTAATGTAATGATCTGTAATTCAGTGGGAGCTACAAGCTTTGATATCTTGGTAGTAACCCAGATTATCTCTAGTATCTCTTGAGATAATTACTTTCCAATTATAGACACTTGTGGTTTTAAGGATAGTCATGTACGTTTTCTTACTAGACAAGGTGGTTCTATATCTACTCATATCTATGGCACAATCATATTGATCACATAAACAAACGATTGACGTGTTGTTTATCTGATACATGATGTTGTTCCATGCACAAGTGGGAGAAATCTTTATTGTGTGCAAGCAACAACACAAAGGAATGTGATTTAAAGGATTCTCTTGATGCAAGGTAAGAGATTAATGTTCTAATGTGATTTATTCACATCTAATTAATAGAACACTTGGAGTTAATATCTAGCGTAAGTGAGACCTTGACATAGATATTAATGACAAGGTAAATTACATACTTTCATTACTAGCAGATCAACTGATGTAATGAAACTATGTTAATTTGCAAGTTTCTAAATTAGATAATTATTAGAACAAGTGTCAATATAATAATAAGACTACTTCAAACTCAATATTTATGTATTATTGTAATGACATAAATAAATGAAGTAATCTAATACTACTTCAAATTTGAATGTTTATGTATTCTTCGAATGTCATAAGTATATGAAGTAATAAATTAACTTGAAATTACTATTGAAACCAAATTGTGGTGTTCATGATTACTTTAGTTATACATGTTTATATTTTATTGTAAAGATATAAATATGAAGTCTTTTATTGCTATAAGACTTATAAATAAAGTAAGACGTTAACTTGTTATGTTTTTAATTAAGACATATACAAGAAGTCATTGAGTTGATCAATGATTTATAACGTATATTGGGATTATAACAGTTTATGTCTTCTTGTTAAGACATGGACATGAAGTGACTTGGTCAAAAGTACTTATGTTATAAAGCATACAATTGGCTTGGAAATTCTATTATACCATTAACTTGACTTAGTTGATAAATAGGTAAGCCAAAATGAAATATATTTATCTTACATGTTGTAAGATTTCCTTACAATATTAATCCTAATGAAATACATAATGTTCATGGTATGTTCAGTTAGGAAAATCAAACTCTTGTTATATTGTTTGATTAAAGATAACTATATCTTCTATTCTTCCAAAAGTTATCAAGGTTAGAAAATTGAGTAGTATATACTCAATTAGACTCCAACCTAGAAGATTAATAAGACACCATTTATTATAGAATGTAATGAATCACATTAAGTCTTAAAATTGAAGTTCTGAATTTGTTAGACTGCTTATGAGTAGGTTATTAACAAACTTAGTGTAAGAAACTGTCAATATGTATTTGTAATGTCCCAAAAGAGAACAATATTGTGTTGCTCTACTTGCTGAGTATTTATAGATAATCTATAAATTGCAAACGGCAAGTGGGAGATTTTATCTTGAAAAGATAAAATTATGTAACACCCCGAAAATCGGGTCCAGTGGAAACATACATGTCAGTGGGGTGCTACTCAATTGGTATCACAACACAAGTTACTAAGAACGGTTTTTACCTCAATCATTTAGAATAAAATTTCTTAACAAAAGTGTTGAGTTTACATTATTCAAAGTAGTGCGGAAATAGAGGCCCATAATAATAAAGCGGTCCCAAAAATAAATATCAGAGTCGTCTATGACCATGCCCCTTGCCAAGCGCCTTCAGAAATAAGCTATCACCTTAAGCCTGAAAATACATGCTAAAAGGGTCAGCTTACTCTGGTGAGTTCACAGGTTTTAGTTTAAAACAGTATAGTTGAACCAAAAGGTTTTCGAGTTCAAATCGTCATTCACAAACAAGTCAAATCCGACCTAGGCTCACAATGCCTAAATCACCATTCCAAAACCAAATCCGCAAAATAACATCATAATCAAAACATCTCGAACCATAATCAATCATACAGATACTACACTCATATAGTGTCACGCAAGTTTAACTGTTACGCTGGCTAAGTCACAAAAGTCAAATGACAATAATGGCTCCCTATAGGTGCACACTATAGTCCCGCACAATTGCGACAAATAATATTCATAAGCACGCACAAGATTACGTCATGTAACAATAATCCCGCACAGATGCGGCTTATATAACAATAACCTTAGCCAGCTCACGTAACAGTCTCATAAACCACAATCACAATTTCAGGCCACATCAATAAACAGGTAAACACATAACGCATACAAATAGTCAGGTCAGATATTTCAGCCAAACAATACATTTGAGAAAACAAATCACGTTTCAAGAAAAACAATCATTAAGTTTAGAGTAAATTACACGGATCGTCCCTGTGGTTTGTCCAAAATTTCACGTATAGTCCCTCAAAGTTTAAAGCTGCATGTATCGTCCCTCTGACTACAAAAGAATAACATCTATGGTCCCTGTGATGGATGTCCATCTATTTCTCCGTTAAACAGCCCTCACGTGATAAACACGTGAGGGTAATAACGTCTTTTTCATTATGGTTTGACTAATAATTAAATAAGGGTTTTCTTTTCCCTTCTTCCACCCCTCAGCTCCCCTCCTAACCCTACGATTTGGTCATGGCTTACGGCTATGAAAATGGTATCAGATCTACTCCAGCATCACTATGTCAAGTCATTCAAAATCCAGACTCTATAAACAATATTCTTTCTGTAGTTTAAATTTGTAACCTTTCTTGTTATCCAAAAAATGAATAACTTTTAGAAAATGGCAAACCAAAATCACATTCCAATAACAGTAAACCACTACAAACAGCACAACAAACCAAATAAATTACAAAAAACAAGAACCCTAATAAAACCCATGATCAAGAATCATTAAAAACACCAAAAGCTGAAAAAGAAATGTACCGTTGGAAGGTTATAAGGATCAGGAAGCATAGAAACAACATGAGAAGGAGGGAAAAAGATATGCAAATGAGCAGAAAACAAAGGCACAAATGAAATCAAAGCTATGGCGCATGTTACCACTCTCCTCATCATCCCGACTCTAATCTTATTCCTTCATCAGTGACTGATTCATGAACTTTGTTATCAAAAAACACATTTGGGGATAGATATACACCCCCAAAACCCAACCCACCACCACCATCCACCCCCAAAACCCAACCCACCACCACCACAACCCAAAGAACAGATAAAGTAGATGTTATAAATGATTCAATAGACCACAACCATATACCATCTCATTTGTGACTTCAGTTTACAATACATCATCAGTCCAAATGTTTTAAATGTAAAGAAGAAGACGAGACAAGAACATATTAAGACCAAATACCATAACCAAACCACCACAACAAACACCAAATTTGAACCAGATCTCAGATCCGTTCAAGCTATACATAAACTTTAATAGATATCAAAAGCTTGAACAATAATGCATCACTGATCTCCATCCTATCCGGTCCTCAACAAGATTCGAAGCCGTGAGATATCAAAGATCTTTTAGATCTATACCAATAAACACATCATAGATCTTGAACGACAAAGTCTAAAACCAAAACAAATCCTACACTAGACAAAACCATTAAACCCTCGCCGTTCACTCCCCAAGACTCACATATCTTCTACATCTCGTACTTTAAGAGTAAAATTAAATCAAGATCTCAGTCCTTCTTTTCATATGGCACAATTATTCGTATAACCAAAAAAAATGCGGTTGTGATTTGTTGTGAATGAGTAGCAGCTTCAAGATGTGTTGATGGAGACAAGGTTGGTTGTAGCAGATCTGTGAGATGAAGGTGAGTTTTGACTGAGTTGAGGAGAGCGTATATGTCCATGTACTTGGGGGAAGGGGAAAAAGACGTTATTACCCTCACGTGTTTATCACGTGAGGGCTGTTTAACGGAGAAATAGACAGATATCCATAGATGTTATTCTTTAGCAGTCAGAGGGAAGATACATGCAACTTTAAACTTTGAGGGACTATACGTGAAATTTTGGACAAACCACAGGGACGATCCGTGTAATTTACTCTTAAGTTTAAATAGAAATGAGCATGTATTCTCCCCCAAAATAGTTATAAAAACCGGTAAAAGTAGGGGCCATGAACTCACCTTAGGCACAGCAATGCAAGATCACAACTGACACCACTGGCATCGAGAAGCAAAACACAACAGTCTCAAGAAATACGGCACGACGGTTTCAAGATATACAGGCACAATGGTACATGGACGTATAAGCACAGTGGTACACAACGGTCTAGGATCGGCACAACCTAATACGTATACGGTTATCTCAAAATACGTCTCGCAAAGTAATAAAGTCTATAAAAGACAGCATGTCATAGTTTTCGTGGATTACTCGATTTCAAAACTTATCAAAAGCTTAGGATCAACATTTCGTGTGGTGTGGTAAGAAAACATAGACTCGACATACAACTCACGCCAAAGAGAAATAGACATCGACATAATCGAGAAAATACTGACGAGAACTCAAACCAAGAAGACCAATCTAGAAATTAATGACAAATAAACACCTCAAATAAAGTAAATCAGTTTGTACGTTTCGGTATTTATCCCGTTATCCCAAATAATTTGTATAAAACATAAATGTCTTATAAATGGAACAAGTTTAACTAATAAAATCAATTTTCTCAAATCGTTATGATTTTAATTAACCAAATCTGTAATTACAATATTTAATAAGTTCTTGTCTCGTTATCATTCGCGTAATTATTAGTTTTGGGTTTATTGAAGATTTTGTGTCCGGTCCGAGTCTAATATATTAAAGACTTTTCGAGTTTAATATATTATACCGTCTCAAGTATCAAAATATCCAATGAATCCAATATCTAACATCGTAAATCCAATAACGATCCAATACTTGTCCAAACGATACAAATCCATTATATGTCCAAAATAGAGTCATAGTCCATATTCAAATCCAATTCACAATTCCAAGTATTATCCGAAACGTAACAAATATACACCAATAGCCAAACAAATCAATCTCGTTAGTAAAGTACACGGTAACTAAACGTATATCACACAAAAGTTTAATATACATTGTACTTATCAATTTTTGTTAACTCAACACACACTCATGTGGGCTATTGAGCCCATGTGCAAAACTATCACACCCTTTAATGATCTATGGGCTAAGGCCCGTAGTTAAACCAATGTACTCTAGACTTTTAACCCAACAAAGGAATTACAAACACCTCTTGGTAAATCCAAATCTCAACTACGCAAAAAAAACCAGGACTAAAACATTTGGAAACCAGGACTGAAACACAACAACAGTGAATAACCAATTGACCAAAAATCCAAATCAAGGTCCGAGACTAGAATAGGCCGTAATAACTTAAACGGAGTACGCATAAGCTCAAAACCATTAAACACCCTTATGTTTTCTTGTAAATCTATAACGACACCATAACAACAACAATAATAAGCTTACCATGCCGAGACCATGGGGGTCTCGGCTGTGAACCTCGTGTTGTACTCAAGACAACCAAACGGACTCCAATGTTTCTCGGCTCAAACCAAACGCGACCAAAAACACCCAAAAACAACTAATCCAAACCGAGACTCAAGCACAGTCAAACAAGCACCATTTTACTCGAATCTTACCACACGAAACATATGTTTAAAAGTATAGAAACGTTTTAATCCATCTTCAATCACATAACCCTTTTCAAAAAAACGTTTTTAATCAGTTTCTTATCCACGAAGACTATAACGAAAACAATCGATTTATAACAAAAAAATAAGAATAAACAACACGAGTGGTTTTTACCATACCACTAGGCAAACGAGAGAGGAGATGAGAGGGAAAGAGGCAGCGGAGGAGGTGGTGGCTGAGGTGACTGGAGACCGTGGTACCTCGAACCAAAACAAAACCGACAACAAACCATTCGATCTAAAGCACCATCAAATCTCATGGGTTATACAAATCTTGACCAAGATTGGTGGTGGTGGCGCATTGTGGTGTTGGGAGGTGTTCTTGGGCACGTGCTGTGGAGAAATGAAAAAAGGGGTTTAAGAGATGAAGTTTGGTGGTGGCGGTGTGGGAAGAGGAGGGGCGGTGAGGGTTGGAGGTGGTGGAGTGGCCGGAGAATGGTGGCCGAAAAAAGTTTGGATGGGGCACGGCTACAAATGGGAGAGAAGAGGGTGAAACCCTACTTTATTATAATGGGTGTATATATAGGGTTGAATGAGGACTAGTAACAAACCCTAGAGCGCCCATAAGGACCATTTGTGTCATTTCTATTATATTTTTAATGAAATGTGAACGAGGCCAAATTATCGAATTATAAATATTTCCCGAGCATCAGAAAGTTATTCCGTTAACTTTAAAATCATTTTTCCATTAAATTTGGTTATAAATACATATATTTTTATTTTTCGTCGCCCGAATTAATTAATATTCGCGTTTTATCTGTTATTGTGCCCAGTTATGCGTTGTGTACAAATTCCACATTTCATGAGATAATTTCACGTTTTAGGGTCAAATGAGCTCGGAAAGATTCGTAAATGAGAAACAGGGATAATTCCTCATAAAATATATATCCGGAAAATTACGGGGTATTACAGTCTCACCTCCTTAAACAGAATCGCGACCTCGCGATTCAATTCAAGTTACTCGTTACGGTTGAAAAGGGATGAGTATATACATACGAGGATTCATCCTCACGTTCCCACGAGAATTCAGGACTTTTTCGTGAGCTTCGACGGACTTTGTCGATAGGGATGCGACTTTACTAAAGTCGTTCGACTTCACGGTTCATGATTTCGATAGGTTTCTCAAGAAGATTCAAACATTCATCAATCTGGATCTCTCCCGGAGGAATAGCCGTTGCTGCATGGGCAGGTCATTTCTTCACATTTCACATAAAAACGTTGTGATCACTGCTGAGTCCTAACGGTAGCTCTAGTCTGTGAGCTACTAGTCCAACTCTAGCAAGGATTTCAAAAGGATCAATATATCGAGGATTCACGTTTACTAAACGTATCACACTTTCTTATGGTGAATCTTCAATCATAATATATGCTTTAACTGGGAATTCAAGAGGTTTACGTCATTAGCATACTGATGAACTCAAACAAGTACATTTTATTACTATCATTTATCCTATTAATTTGACTTGTTTTACTATATTATGTATGAGGATTGATACTTAATCGTTTACTTTTGTAATTCTCAGGTAAAAACAAGCATTTGGTGAAACTTGGCGATTTTGGACTAATTATGGAGCAAAACATGCAAGAAGTTAAGAGTCTACTGAAATGTACAAGATCAAGACTAATCTGCTCCAGATGCGCCGCATCTTGCTTATCACATATGGCGCATCGCTATCAAGATCTCACCAGATACGATCCAAGATACAAGAGGACATGCGCCGCATCCAAAGATGAAGATACGCCGCATCTTCTGGCGGTGTACGAATATTCCTGAATATTATAATCTTGGACCCCACGCGAAGTTAAGTCAATGCGCCGCATCTACTTACCAGATGCGCCGCATCTCACCCTCAGACAGAAACTATAAATACCCCAAAGACCAGACGAATTAAGGGTTCCGAAGTTTTTAACAGAAGACCAAAGTACGGAAACCTAGGACGAATTCAGTCGAATAGGCAGCACAAGACACACCCAAATCAAAGATACAAGAGCTGTAAGAAGGTGCTGCATGTGTTTAATTCATTAAGTAGTTTTGTTTTATTGTGTTAGTAAACTTTAATTCATCAAGATTGGTGGCTTGTGTAATGTAACAACGGAAAGATTTCACTCCCTTAAAACTGCTTTCTCATTAATTAAAGTTTATATGTTGATGTCTTTGGTGACTTTTATTAGTGCATTGATAACCTCTGTGTCTAGCTGAGCGTTGATCGGGTCGCCATGCCTCTGCCCTCGCCTATTTATTAGATCGCCTATGCATTCTATGGTCTGTAGAAAAGTAGGAAGAAAGATAAATAGGATAGTCATAAGTAATCATTAAGGGTTTACTCGCCGATAAGATTAGAACCAACGAGAAAGGACTTAATCTCGGTGCGTTGCATCGAACTATACACTTCATATAAAACTAGCAATAAAACAAGTGACAAACTACTTATTATCAGGACAGCCTTCTTATTGTCTCGAGTATTTATCTGTGTACGTGTGTGCTATTCGCTGATTCGTGCCTATTGGTTTAGTTTATTATTTAATTGCAACCAAATCGTGCCAGTCTCTCAGGCTGAACCCCCCTTGCGTTAGATTAGGTTGTATAGCTAACTTAATATATTAAAATACTGATTAGAATAACTAGATAATACGTTCCACTCTTAGTGATCGACACTCTACTTACCATTATATTCATACTGACTGGGTACACTGCTCGTTAAGTGTGTGTGTTATTGATAAGTCGGCTAAATATAAATTTAAAACTTGAGTAGGCATTAATACTGCTAAACCGCAACGACACATCGCACGCATCAAGTTTTTGGCGCCGCTGCCGGGGAGTGAATTGTTATTATCTGTTAATTTGATTAGTATTTTAATTAGGTTTTTATTTTTGTTTATCTAACCGCTAATTCTGTTGTGTATTAGATTAATTTGCATTCATTGTACTATTTTGCATATTTTCTGTTTTTGTGTGTTATTTGTTTGCTTTTATTTATGTTTATTTTCGTGTGTTTTTATTTGTTTTTATTTTATTTATTTATTTATTTATTTTTTTTTGTATTCTGCTATCGTTGTACTGAGCTAAATCGAACGATACGGCGCATCTGATCTCTCAGATACGGCGTATTGCGTTTAATTTTTATAAAATACAACGCGTTTAATTAATTCGATACGACGCATCTTTTCCCCAAGATACGGCGTATCTGTTTTTGATAAAAAAAATTTTCTAAACGTTAACGCCATACGACGCATCTGCTCTAGCAGATACGGCGTATCTATTATTTTTATTAAAAACAGTTTTTGAATTATTAAACAGATACGGCGTATCGATTTTTATCGATACGGCGCATCTTCTGAATCAAAAATCTTATATTTTGAAACGTAACGAAAATACGGCGCATTAACTTTTGTTAATACGACGCATTTAATTTTAATAAATATATCGATTTTTGATAATTAAAACAGATACGACGCATTCTAATTTCTAAGCGGCGTATCTATTTTCTGAATAAAGTCTGATTTAATTTTAACGATTATACGATACGGCGTATCCAACTTTTTGGATACGGCGCATCGTCTGCAGATATCAGTAACTTTAATTTTTCGTATTCCGTTTTCGTTGTTAATTTTCTGATATATTACTTTCTTGAGCATACCCTACTGATATTTTTGTGTTGATTTCAGGAAGTGCATGACCAGGAGTTCTACGAAGAACTTGATTCAACCTTTCGAAGATCCTGAACGAGTCTTTCATTCGCTTAAAAGGCTTTTCAACACAAAAAGCTTTGATACTTCAAGTTCATTCGAGCTTGATTATTTTTCTGAAGAGAAAGAAGAGGAAGAAACAGAAACAATGGGCGAAAACACAACTATGGAGGAATACATGAACAAAACCCGTGCTGATTACACTTCAGGAGTTGCTAGACCAAAGTTTGATGACAAGTCAAAGTTTGAATTGAAGGGTCAGTTTCTCAAGGAGCTAAGAGAGAATGCTTTCAGTGGATCGGAACATGAGGATGCTAATGAGCATGTTGAAAAGGTCCTCGATATTGCGGATTTGTTTACTTCAGAAGGAGTGACTGACGATCAAATCATGCTAAGAATCTTTCCACTCTCGCTAAAAGGAGCTGCTAACAAGTGGCTAAGGAATGAACCTGCAAGTTCAATCACTACATGGGAAGATTTGAAGAGCAAATTCCTGAAGAGATATTGTCCACCTGCTAAGACTGCTAAAAAGATGGAGGCTATCAACAGTTTCAAGCAAGAGCCTGATGAAACTCTTTATCAAGCTTGGGAACGATTTAAAGATTTATTGGTAAAATGTCCTCAACACTATCTAACCGCTATGCAGGAGATAATATTGTTTTATCAAGGATTGGACGTGCCTACTAGACAAATCTTGGACGCTAAGGGAGCTGTGCCTCAAATGAGTGCAGCCAATGCTAGGAAAGCAATCCAAGAAGCTGCTGATCATTCTCAAAAATGGCACGATGGGACCTCTACTAGATCTAAGAGCAGCACTAATTTTGACGGGATTGCTGCTATTCAAGCTCAATTGGATAAAATTAGTAGAGAGATGAAGAAGCGTGATGAAAGAGTGTATGCTGCCCAAGTTGGATGTGAAAAGTGCGAAGGACCTCACTACACTAAAGATTGCCCGAATAAGAATGAAAGTGAGACGTTTGAAGAAGCATATTACACCCAATTTGGACAACCATTCCGACCTTCAGGAAGATTTAGGGAAACTACCCCGGGATTCTATCAAAAGAACAACTTTAATCCCGCTTATCAAGAAAGGAGGCAGACTTTAGATGACACTCTAAAGCAAATTATGGCCGATGCTGCTAAAAGACATGAAGAGAATACTGCTATGATCAAAGAAATTCGAGCTTCAACGGACACTACTACAAGAAATAAAGGAGCTTCGATCAAAGCATTGGAACAACAAATTGGTCAAATGAGCAAAGTTCTTCAAGAAAAGGGATATGGAAGTTTACCTAGCTCAACCGAAACCAACCCAAGAGATCATGTCAAGGCCATAAGCACCACTGAAGAAGTCACTCCTTACTTGCCTAGAAGATCGATGAATGGTAATGATGGTGCAAGACCCGAATTTTTCTTTAATTCTTCAATCAGTTTAAGGAGATTACTCAAAGAAAAGACAAAGATTGAAGAAGAGATCAAGGCTACAATGAAAGAAGGGAGCTCTGCAACCGATTTAAATGCCTTGCCTCATAAAGAAAAAGACCCAGGAAGTTTTACTCTACCTTGTTCAATTAATGATATATCTTTCAATAATGTGTTAGCTGACTTAGGAACTAGTGTTAGTGTTATGCCTCTTAAGACATTCACTACCCTAGGACTAGGAAAATTAGCACCAACTAAATTGCTTATTGAATTGGCTGATAAAACGGTAAAACGACATGAAGGGATTGCTAATAATGTGCTAGTTAAGATTGAGAAGTTTATTTTCCCTGTAGACTTTGTTATATTAGATATGCCCGAGGATGTTAAGATTCCTTTAATCCTTGGAAGACCTTTCTTGTCTACTGCCCATGCTAAGATTGATGTGTTTAAAAGAAAAATCTCGTTAAGGGTAAAGAATGATAAACTAGTCTATAAGTGCCAAGATCCTGTTAAAAGCATAATTAGAGGTGTCTATGTGCTAGGATTAAGAGAGCGTATGGACCTCGATCTTGAAGCTAGGCTTATTGGAGAAACATTGATTCAAAACAACTCAACTAATCCTAATCATGAGAACTTTGAGGAATTTATTGACCTTAATGTACCTACCGAACTTAGACGCGATGTGGTTAATGATTCTGATGATGAGTGGTATGATTGCATAGTAATTAACAAACGTAGGAGAATAGTTGAGAAAACGAATTTGAATAATGATGTGTTTATTGAACTACCACCCCACCTTGCTTATTTATGCCTATATGATAATAAGAATTTCCCGTCTATCATTTTGTCATCTCTGCCCGAAAGGGACAGGACTTTGTTTATACAGGTATTAAAGAAGAACGGCGTGGAAATTAAGAACGAGCAAGGAGTGTTCAATATTACTGAATTGGCAATGAGGGAGTGCGATGATTCTGACTCCTTCAATGATCGATATTAAAGAGCTGAACGTGAGTCTAACTTGAAGACTCTGGAATAAAGACAAGTGCTGGCCGGGAGACAACCCGGAGAAATTTTTATTATTCTGTTTTTGTGTCGAGTCAGTCAGGCCGCAGAGGATACGGCGCATCTCAATTCTGAGATGCGACGCATCTCCTGCAATGGTCATATCTTTATTTTTTCTGCATTTTTTATTTTCGAATTTAAAACTTTTTATCAGTTTATTTCAATGCGGCGCATCCCTGGTTAAGGATGCGGCGCATCTTCTATTCTGATCCGTATTTATTCCAGGCTCGATACGGCATATCTTCTTCCATAAGATACGGCGCATCGACTGACCTGATGATTTTCATTTTTATTTTTATTTTTATTTTTCCTAACTACTAATGTATTATGCAAGTTTGAACCTTTCTTACCTTATGTGTGTTTTAAAGCCTTGGTGGTATTATAGATTCCTGCATTTCCTGTGGATATATGATTATGAAGCTTAAACGTTCTAATCCACAAGAATGATGATTTTCGCTCTAATACTAATGGAGGATCATACCGAGCAAATCTCAGGGGAGTTCTTTTTTTCTAATTCTTTTATTTTCCAGTTTTTAACCTTTTATACAAACAACGAGGACGTTGTTTAACTTAAGTGGAGGGATTGGAGAATTAGAACACTTAACACTTACTTGTCCTAAACTTTTCAAAAATTATGCTTTAAATTATGCTTAATATATCAAAATTTAAAATTTTTTAGCATGTTTTTGTTTAAGATCTAAGTTGCATAGCTGCACACATGACGTTATTTTCAAAAATTGTGATTTTTTTTCAAAATTCACAAATCTATGAGTGTGCCGGTGACTTGTAAACTTTAGAACTTGGCTTGTATACTATTCGAGACCACCATAATGAGTATTATTTATATAATTGGAATGACTAGTCTAAATTGGTAAATTTCTAGGATTACACCCAAATAGCCTTTATATGTTTTGTGTTATTAGCTAACTACACTGGTTAGTTAACCCCCGTATAAACCCTTTTTGTTACTCTCATTTTTAAGAGTAAGATACCCCTAGAAAAACACTCAGAGCCATTCCTTTCGTTTCTTACACCTTTGTTAAAATGTTTCGTTACACCCTTACACCTTAGCCTACCCTATAGATTAGAATCCGTGGTTGGTTAATTGCTATAGGCAAAGTGTGTTTCCTTACATTACCTGTGTTCGCGTGCGTAATTCATTATCTATGGTTAGGTCGGGAAATTGCACAATGCAATTGGAGTCAAAGTAAATATTGTATATCTTTGAGTTTATTTTTCGTGTGTTTACTACTTTCACTATTACCATTATTTCTGAAGTGTGAAAAATATGGAAAAATTATCCAGAATTATCATTATAGTGATGTGGTGAAATTTTACACATCTATGTTTATGTTTAAAAAAATAATAATAAAAAAAAAAAAAAAAAATCGAAAAAATGAGAAAAGAAAAAGAAAAAGAAGAGTTGGATGTTTGTTTTAACCAACTTATGTAAAGTTTTGTATTAAGTGGTCGATATCACCACTATTTGTTGTATATTATATCTATGGATTGAATGGGAGTTGGCCGTTATGGGAACACCAACTAAGGTTTATTCTTTGATTAAGATCTTGTTGAGTATAATTCGTGTCTACCTAAAGCGTGTGTTTCAAGTGTTAAAGCGTGAGTTATTCAATGATATGAGTCTTATTCATGGGATGGTTGGGATAGTGATTAACCACACTTAGGATTTTAATTTATTTGTTTTGTTTATTTTTCATTTTACACCAATTTATATCCCAAAATTTATCCATACCCTGTATTATTCTTTATCCAACCAAACCTTTGATTTATTGAGATTAGGGATTTGAGCAATCTTAAGTATCGTAGTCGTGGATTCGGCTATGTATTTATGATTTTGTCGCCCTTTTTGATATATTATTATTGGTGAAGTTTGGACCTATCTTTAGCCTATTCGAGTTAAGGATTTGAGCAATTGAAAGTATCGTGTTCGTGGATTCGATCATGTATTTGTGATTTTGTCGCCTTTTCTGGAATTTGAGATCGATAGAGATTTAAGAGAATAATTAACCCTTAAACCTCAAAACCCTTTTTACCGCTTTAGACTTGTTATTCCTTAGCTTTAGTGGAGGAGATGTGTATACTTGCCAAGCTTATGATAGAATATTCGTCACGACTGGACAGTTAAACGATTAGATTTGCTTTTATCAAATTATTTTATTTTACTTCTAATTCGTTAAGTGTTTAGTTGTGTGATTATGACAAAAATGAATACATGCTTAAATATAAAAATAAATCCTAATATCTTTTAGGATACATTTTCATAAGATTAATTCTAAGGTTTACTTGGGGACAAGTAAAGTTCAAGTGGGGGGATATTTGATGAACTCAAATAAGTACATTTTATTACTATCATTTATCCTATTAATTTGACTTGTTTTACTATATTATGTATGAGGATTGATACTTAATCGTTTACTTTTGTAATTCTCAAGTAAAAACAAGCATTTGGTGAAACTTGGCGATTTTGGACTAATTATGGAGCAAAACATGCAAGAAGTTAAGAGTCTACTGAAATGTACAAGATCAAGACTAATCTGCTCCAGATGCGCCGCATCTTGCTTATCACATACGGCGCATCGCTATCAAGATCTCACCAGATACGATCCAAGATACAAGAGGACATGCGCCGCATCCAAAGATGAAGATACGCCGCATCTTCTGGCGGTGTACGAATATTCCTGAATATTATAATCTTGGACCCCACGCGAAGTTAAGTCAATGCGCCGCATCTACTTACTAGATGCGCCGCATCTCACCCTCAGACAGAAACTATAAATACCCCAAAGACCAGACGAATTAAGGGTTCCGAAGTTTTTAACAGAAGACCGAAGTACGGAAACCTAGGACGAATTCAGTCGAATAGGCAGCACAAGACACACCCAAATCAAAGATACAAGAGCTGTAAGAAGGTGCTGCATGTGTTTAATTCATTAAGTAGTTTTGTTTTATTGTGTTAGTAAACTTTAATTCATCAAGATTGGTGGCTTGTGTAATGTGACAACGGAAAGATTGCACTCCCTTAAAACTGCTTTCTCATTAATTAAAGTTTATATGTTGATGTCTTTGGTGACTTTTATTAGTGCATTGATAACCTCTGTGTCTAGCTGAGCGTTGATCGGGTCGCCATGCCTCTGCCCTCGCCAATTTATTAGATCGCCTATGCATTCTATGGTCTGTAGAAAAGTAGGAAGAAAGATAAATAGGATAGTCATAAGTAATCATTAAGGGTTTACTCGCCGATAAGATTAGAACCAACGAGAAAGGACTTAATCTCGGTGCGTTGCATCGAACTATACACTTCATATAATACTAGCAATAAAACAAGTGACAAACTACTTATTATCAGGACAGCCTTCTTATTGTCTCGAGTATTTATCTGTGTACGTGTGTGCTATTCACTGATTCGTGCCTATTGGTTTAGTTTATTATTTAATTGCAACCAAATCGTGCCAGTCTCTCAGGCTGAACCCCCCTTGCGTTAGATTAGGTTGTATAGCTAACTTAATATATTAAAATACTGATTAGAATAACTAGATAATACGTTCCACTCTTAGTGATCGACACTCTACTTACCATTATATTCATACTGACCGGGTACACTGCTCGTTAAGTGTGTGTGTTATTGATAAGTCGGCTAAATATAAATTTAAAACTTGAGTAGGTATTAATACTGCTAAACCGCAACGACACATCGCACGCATCACATACTCTTCTGACGATTCGTGAGCAGCTTGCATCTTGGTTCTGATCTGAACGATTTTCTCGGTAGTCTCGTGAACAAGTTCAGGGTCAGTAAGTTGGGTATCCCCAACTTCTACCCATCAAGTCGGCGATCGACCACAAAGCACCTCACACGGTGTCGTTGAAATACTAGAGTCGTAGGTATGGTTATAAGAGAATTTGGCCAATAGGAGGTGTCTAGTCCAACTATTGCCAAATTACGCAGGCACACAATATAACACTTGAATGATTTCTTCACTTCGGCCATCAGTCTGGAGATGATACACAGTATTCATATCCAAATCTGTTCTCATGGCTCTTTGGAGTGATTTTCAGGAATTTGGTGTGAAACAACTATCCCAATCGGAGGATGGTAAGAATCGACACTCCATGTCGTGAAATGGTTTCCCATGAGCATTGACGAGCAAGTTTGCCAATACTGTCATTTCGTTGATTAGCAGAAGGTGAGTAGATTAGGTAGGATTATCAATAACTACTCTGGTAGTGGCGCGGGATTTCCTTCCAAGGTTTCATTTATGATATAATTTATTACCCGGTAAGAAGGTAGCAAGGATCACTAGTACTTCCAAGGGATGAGTGAAAAGTTAGGTGGTTGTCCCAAGGAATCGTGGTTTTAGTTACTCCTCAAGGTCTTAAAATTTCTGCTGGGCGCGGAATCTCTGCCAAATGGAGAGTTTATCAAGTTCAGAGTAACTTACTTGTTGGCTAAGGGTGGCTTCTACCTATTAATAAGACAATCTTGGCATGGTTTTAGGTGTGAAATTCTAGCCTCCACCCTTAAGGACGAATTTTCACCAACTATTATCAACCCCAAAAGACCACAAACCTCTGCCATTTCCAGAAGTAGTGCTCAAGTGCTAAAGAAAGTGTTCGGGTGTAATTTTCCGGCTTGGTTAGAAGTTGTAGTTGATTGGAGGCTTGAAGGTTGCTATAATCCTTCACCTTTGCCTATTATAATTCATACTTTAGGTAAACCTTGTTACTTTTCTATTTCAAGATGTTTGTTATTGATATGATTGTTGAGATTTTGTGTTTGATTGAAATAATGATTATGTCTTAATATTTGTTTGATTCATATGATAACTTGTGATAAAAGGATGTTTGGATAATTGTAGTGTTTGTTTGGATTATGATGATAACATCATATTTGGTTAAATTGGAAATTGTCTTGTTTATTATTTTGATTAATTATTGTTGAGTCTATATGTCGAAAGGATTCTCAATAGTGGTTGATTTCAATTCATTAGTCGACGAATGTTTTGGTCTTGTACTTTGTGACGATTGTATGAGGAACTTAATAAACATAACAAGTAAAGGTTTAATTTGGATTAAAGGTCGAAAGGCATCTTTTGAATATGTGTTCTAATCATCATCTTTCAAGTAAATGGAACTTCACAAATTGATGACATCAAAGTTATGGGTTGAAAGAACTCTTTGTTTGTTGTTGGTGTAGGCATGAGTTTTATGACATGACCAATTGATTAAAGCTTATGTATATTTGATTTATAAAACACTAGACTATTATAATTGGTTCTATAGGTCGAAAGGATTACCCATGATAATATGTTTTCCAAACTAACCATCCTTAAACTAGTAAAGGCTTACACCAAGTTCTTACTCACTTATTATCATTGCCAAACATGTATGTTCTTTGTGTGATTGTTCTTATATTGCTTTTCTTGTTGGTTTGATCTGTGACAATCATAACCATCAACTTGTTACTTGCTTAAACAAACAAACGACACTTGAGTGCAACCAAGTCTCTTGGGACGACCTTGACTTACCAACCTCTATACTACATCTGACTAGGGTATACTTGCCCGAATGTGTTCCTAGTTAATCGGTAATTCTTGTTTATAAATTTAAAACCTTTTGCGAACGCATCACTCATCATCTGGAAATTCGCCATCGTTGTTTACCCTTCCTTTCAACCACATTATACCACGCAGGGGTTCTTCATCTGCTTCAATCCCTTTATTTTCGATTTAATAAACATCAAATGCATATACATTTAAAGTTAAAACAAGATAAACGAAAATATGAAGATGCATACACATGTGATCTTACCATTTTCTCTTTCAAATAAACATATCCACCTCGTTCCATTTTATGCTGATAAATATTTTTCGAGCGCGACATTTTAGCTTTATCAGCTATCTCCTAAAAACACAAAATCATAAGGCGTTTAGATGCGGTAATGCAAACTGAAAATTATGAAATGACATATAGACTTAAATAAAGATGACTAATTAAAACCTTGTATGCATCGGTGGTCGTGTGGTTTACAAACTCGACCCAGTCTTCTGATTTCACAAATCGACTATACTTGGCCGGGACTTCATTCAGTTTGGAAGGTGTATTTTAAGTGGGGTAAAATGTATTCTTCTCTGAGCTTTGTTCTAAAAGTCCTTAGCATTTTACCAAGACGAGTCATTACCAATTTTCTGAATGTCACGTCAACATCAAAATATCGCTGCAAAGATTAACACAATGTTGTTAATTAGTTGCACATAATGTAACTGCATAGATAAAATTATGTAGTACTGGGTTAAAAAATAGTATATATGTACAGTGATTTCAGTCCATAGTTTATCTATTGCTTCTTTATTCACATTCCTCCAGGAAAGATTCTTCAAACCTATGTCCTCACGAACCAGATCTCCTAAAAAAACTCGAAAACAGTGCTTTGTGTAACCCTGATACCCTATTCAATGCATCGAATGTTACCTTGAGCTTTATTCCACCAGGGTTGCCATATTTCATCTGAAACTTAAATAGCCTGGTAGTGCCTCTCTTAGCTAGTATCCGATCTGATTGGTTGGTTCCAGGCGCATCTAGATCTTCATCATCAGAATACTTTTTAGATTCATAGTCTATGTTGTTATCATCATGTTCATTATCAGCAGGAAGCAAAAGATGATTATCAACAATGGGTTGAATTCCCATGACTCTTGAGTAACAATGGGTACAAGAAAATGATTATGGCTTTGAGAGTAATGGTGATAGAAGATTTGATTTTTGTGTTTTCTTTGCAGTCTTTTTTTTAGGAGATAAAAGAGGGTATAGGAAGAATATGAATCGTACCTTATTCTTGGTACCTGCTTCTAATTAGGCGATTTCAAAATTTTGGATCAAAATTTTGGCTCCAAATTCTAATTTCAAAATAACAATTGAATTATTTAAAAAATTTGCCTTTAATTTAAACCTGTTAAGTAAAGTGATGTGTTTCTAGGGATATACCCGTTATGAGTGCAAGTTTTAAATTTATAACACGATTTACCAATGATTCAAACGAAACACATACGAGCAAGTATACTCGTCCGTGTGTAGTAAGAGATAATTAAGGTAAGCCGAGGTCGTTCACTAGGATTTGTTTAGTTTTTATGATGTGAGTTTTTGTAAATAAAATCAAGCCAAATTATCGATTCTAATCGCAAGCAAATTAAGATAATGTAAATTCAATAAATTAAAGACTACACTTGCCTAGACTAGTTTGCACAATTCTCTCGATGTGATTATGAAGATGGTTCCATTTGATTATGATCAACAAATTAGATGATGTTCTAATTCGATTAGTGGGTATACTAACTCTATTGTTTCCAACACTTTCAATCCTCGTCAAGATTTTAAGATTATAAAAACAATATTTAAGATTTGATCAATCCAAGACTAACACAACTCAATTACTTGATTCGCTTTCGTTTCACAAGTAATTGACAACCACACTATTTAGTTTTCCAAGTTTAACCTAGTTACTTATGAAATGGTCAATACATAAGGTAACACCCTCGTAGACAAAGGTTTACAACTAATTGTTGGGAATTAAACTTAAGTAGTTTGTACGGTTGAAGTATACAAGAACAGTTAAGACTGTTGATACAAGGACAGTTAAGACTACTGATGAAAGAGCAGTTAGAACTGCTGAAGGAAGAACAGTTAAGACTGCTTAAGAGATCAAGATGAAACCGTTTGAAGATAATTATAGAAAAGATATGGTAAATATCTTATTTGTATAGAATGATATGGTTAGATGTTTAACGTGTAAAGGACTCTTTACATTATAAAAGGAGATCCTTAGATTAGGGTTTAATATACATGTCATACAATACGATATACACATATCATTCAGATCTATTGTAATCGTTCAATATAGTGAAGTGATAAGTTTGGTTGATATCGTTGTTCTTATTGTTTTACTTATTCAATCACCAAACACAATCACATATTCTTCTAAGTACTTGGTAGTAAATTCCGCGTGCTATCAAGTATACACTCAAAGTATCTCCAACACAAAGTGTGTGTTTAGATCCGGTCAAGTGGTATCAGAGACAAGGTTTTTGATACGTTGAGTTTAGAAGAACTAGAAGTATTTACTCACTAGCAATCCAAGAAGATGGACATGGAGACACCTCAAACCTCAATCCTTGCTAAACTCCCCATGCTGAAACAGAATGAATACGACTTATGGCAGCTCAGGATAGAGCAATACTTCATGGTGCAAGACTATGCATTATGGGATATTATTATCAATAGTGATTCCTTCAAACCAGTTGCTGTTGAAGAAACACGTTCTGATGGTTCCAAGGTCACAAAGCTTAATACTGAGCCAGTTACAAATGAGGAGAGAATCAAAAAGAAGAATGATCAGAAGGCTAGGAATTTGTTACTAATGGCAATTCCTAATGATCAAGTGCTGAACTTTAGCCATTACGAGTCGGCTAAAACTCTTTTTGAAGCAGTGGTGGAAAGATTTGGTGGCAATGAAGCTACCAAAAAGGCACAGAAAACCCTACTCAAGCAAAGTTATGAGAACTTCACTGCATCAAGCAATGAAACTTTGGATCAAATCTTTAATAGGCTTCAGAAGATCATCAGTCAACTTACTGTGTTGAAGATTGTGATACCTCAAGAAGACCTCAACATGAAGTTTCTAAACAGTTTACCTGTTGAATGGAACACTTATGTTGTGGTTTGGAGCAATAAACCAGAGCTGGAGAATATGACAATGAATGAGCTTTACAATAATCTCAAGATTGTTGAGCAAAAGGTCAAGAAGAGTGGTAGCACCAGTTCCAGTTCAGGGAATATGGCTTTTGTATCTTCTTCAAACAGTTCTAAACATGAAGATGAAGAAGCAGTTGGTACTGCTATACCAACAGTTAGCACTGCTAGTGTAAATACTAGCACTGCTGGATTGACTGAAGAGACCATATATGCATTTGTGTCAGAACAGTCTGGAGGGTCAAAGATCTTTAATGAAGATCTTCTTCAAATTGCTGAAGATGATTTGGAAGCTATGGATTTGAAGTGGCAGTTGGCTTTGATAAGCATCAGGGATAAAAAGTATTACCAAAGGACTGGGAATAAGATTACTTTCAATGGAAAAGATGTTGCTGGGTATGATAAGTCTAAGGTGGAATGCTTTAATTGTCACAAGTTGGGACACTTTGCCAGGGAATGTAGAGGTCCAAGACAACAAAGCAACCAGGGTCAAGGATTTCGGAATCAGCAAGGGTCAAGAAGAACAGTTAATGTTGAAGAGCCTTCTTCCAAGGCTATGGTAGCTGTAGATGGAGCTGGATTTGATTGGAGCTTCATGGAGGAAGAAGAGGAACCAGCTAACTTGGGTTTGATGGCTTTCTCAGACACTGAGGTATATAAACCTGAAAAATGTTCTAACTCTTGTCGTGCTTTAAAAGATTATGAAAATATTTTGAAACAGTATGGTGATCTTAAAGCTGAATTTAATCAAATAAGTTTTAGTCTGTCAAATCATAAAAGAGGATTAGCTGTTTTGGAAGAACAAATTGTGTTTTATAAACAGAATGAGTCAAACTTTACTGATGAGATAGGTCTTTTAAAGAGGGAATTGGAAATAAAAGAAAATAAAATGACTGGACTTGTATATGACCTAGAGAAGCTTAAAATGGAGAAAGAAAACATCCAGTTAAGTGTAGACACTCTTGAATATACTTCAAACGGAGTTAAAAAGATTGTAGAGAGTCAAATACTTAACAAAGCTAAATCTGGTTTAGGTTATAAGTCAGTTGCACCCCCCTTTAGAGGAATGTTTGCTCCACCAGGAATAGATTTAGCTCATACAGGTTTAGAAGAGTTTAAGGATATGGAATTTCCTGGATATGGTGTTAAGATTAGTGAGAATCCTGTTAAATTTGTTAAGGCAGAAGATGCTTTTGTGAGTGCTAGTGATAAATCTCTTTCTGAGGAAAAGATGTCCTCTGATAGGAACTCAGATGCTCCAACTATTGAGGAGTGGACATCTGATGATGAGAATGTAGAGGTTAAGGAAAAACCTAATGTTGTTAAGGTAGAAGTTAAACATGCTCCTAAAGTGGTTAAGACTGAAAACATAAAACCAGTTAGGAAAAATGTTAGATATGCTGAGATGTATAGGACTAAGAACAGATCATCAAGTTCTGAGATTAGAAAAGTATGTTTTGTCTGTGGAAGTTTTGAGCATATGGCTGCTTATTGTGATTCTAACCCATGGAAAAAGAGGGTTACTGGGAATGCTAGGGTGAACAGGAATAACAATGCTAGGGTAACTCAAAATGGTCCAACTAGATTGACAAACCCTAATGCAAATCATAAGATGTCACCTAAAGCTGTTATGTTAAAGACTGGCATCAAAACAGTTTCAACTGCTAGTCAAAATAAGTGGTTTAATAACAAGCAAACTGTTTCTAGTGCAAAACAATTTTCAAATCATGCACAAACAGTTAAAAGGCATTTTTATCAGAAAACAGCAATGACTAATCAGAAGTGGGTGCCTAAGGTTAAACAATCAGTTCCAACTGCTAGGTCAGCAGTTCCAACTGCTACACCAGCAAATCCAACTGCTAGGCACTTAAATGCTAAAGGAAAATGGGGTAATGCTGTCAAGGCCTCAACACATTGGGATAAACATCTTAACAAACCTAATGGTGCATCAAAGACCTCAAACAAGTTTTCTCATCTTGATGCACAAGGCAGATCCAAACCAGTGATCGTTTGGATCCCCAAAAGAAACTAACACCTTTATTTTGTGTGCAGGAACATCCCTCAAATGACAAAGAAGATAGAGGATTTTCAGACAGTGGATGTTCAAGGCACATGACAGGCAACAAGTCATATATTTCAGACTTTATTGCTCTGGATGGAGGACCAGTTGTCTTTGGTGGTGGTATTGGAGGAAGAATTACTAGTAAAGGGATAATTAAAACTGGTAACCTTGATTTTGAAAATGTGTATTATGTACCAGAACTTAAGTACAATCTTTTCAGTGTATCACAAATTTGTGATAAACAGAACAAAGTTTTATTCACTGATACTGATTGTCTTATACTCTCCCCTGATTTCAAGCTACCTGATGAAAGTCTAGTATTGCTTAAAATCCCTAGAAAGGATAATACATACAGTGTTGAGATGAATAAACTAGTTCCTAAGGTTGGACTTACTTGTCTTGTTGCAAAAGCCACATTGGAAGAATCAATGTTATGGCACATGAGGCTTGGTCATGTTAATTTTAAAACCATTAACAAAATTGCTAAACATGGATTGGTAAGAGGTTTACCAAACAAAATTTTTCTAAATGACCAAACTTGTGTTTCTTGCCTTAAGGGTAAGCAACACAGAGCCTCATGTAAGCCAAAGATCCAGAACTCTATTTCTCAAGCTTTGTATATGTTGCATATGGACTTGTTTGGTCCTACCTCTGTGAATAGCTTGAATTTTAAGAGATACTGCCTTGTTGTCACTGATGATTATAGTAGGTTTTCTTGGGTATTCTTTATGAAAACTAAGGATGAGACAAGTGAAATACTTAAGACCCTTATTGTTGAAGTAGAAAACCTAGTTGATAAGAAGGTTAAGGTAATAAGATGTGACAATGGGACTGAATTTAAGAATAAAGTGATGGATGACTTTTGCAGAGAAAAAGGTATTAAGAGGGAGTTTAGTGTAGCTAGAACCCACAGCAAAATGGTGTAGCTGAAAGAAAGAATAGGACTCTTATAGAGGCTGCTAGGACAATGTTAGCTGACTCTAAGCAACCAGTTTCATTTTGGGCTGAAGCAGTTAGCACTGCTTGTTATGTGTTGAATAGGGTTTTAGTTGTACAACCTCACAATAAGACTGCTTATGAGCTTCTTAGAGGTAGAACCCCTGCTTTAAGCTTCATGAGACCTTTTGGTTGTCATGTTACTATCCTTAATACCAAAGACCAACTAGGAAAGTTTGATGGGAGATCTAAAGAAGGTTTCTTTGTTGGTTATTCTCTGCACAGTAAGGCTTTTAGGGTATACTATACAAGCACCAAGCAAGTAGAAGAAAATCTGCACATATAATTTTTGGAGAATAAACCAAATGTTACAGGTGTAGGTCCAGATTAGATCTTTGATATTGACAGTCTTTCAGATTCCATGAATTATGTGCCTGTTACAGGTACAAATACTAACAGTAATGCAGGTTCAGAAGAGGAAGATGATGATTGCATTTTCATACCTGTCATGGAAGAAAGTTCTGTGAATGAGTCTTCTACAAAGAAAGATGATATTCCTTCATCAAGTGGTGTAGACAAAGAGAAAGATGCTACTGAAACAAGTGGTCAGAATGGTAAAGAAGCTGAAATTCCAACGAGCAGTTCCAATGGAGTTAGCACTGCTCAACCTCAAGTTCCAACTGCTCAGCAAAATATTGAGACTGCTGGACCAAGTCAACCTCATTCACCAGTTGATACTGCTGAGTTTGATTTCTTTAGAGATGGTCTGCAAAACATGCCTACTAGCTATGCAGTTCCTTCTACTCCCCAAACCATTGTGCATAGGAATCATCCACTTACCAATGTCATAGGAGATGTACAATCTGGAGTCAAGACCAGAAGGCAAATTCAAGACCCAGATCATCATGGATTTCTCAGTATGGTGTATAAAGAGAAACATCATGAAGATGAGAATGAGTGTATGTTTGTATGTTTTCTATCTCAGGTTGAACCCAAGAATGTGTTAAAGGCTTTAGATTCATCAAGTTGGGTTGAAGCTATGCAAGAAGAGCTACTTCAATTCAAAATTCAAAATGTTTGGGTTCTGGTTGATCTACCAAAGGGAATGAGAGTGATTGGAACAAAGTGAGTTTTCAGGAACAAAAAGGATGAGAGTGGCATTGTGATAAAGAACAAAGCAAGATTGGTTGCTCAAGGTTATACTCAGGAGGAGGGTATAGATTATGAGGAAGTTTTTGCTCCAGTTGCCAGGATTGAAGCAATAAGATTATTTCTTGCTTATGCTTCATTTATGGGGTTTATGGTTTATCAAATGGATGTGAAAAGTGCATTTCTGTATGGCACTATTGATGAAGAGGTCTATGTTTCACAACCTCTAGGTTTTATAGACCCAGAGCATCCTGACAAGGTTTATAAGGTGGTGAAAGCTCTATATGGATTGCATCAGGCTCCAAGAGCTTGGTATGAAACTCTTGCTAAATATCTTCTGAAGAATGGGTTTCATAGAGGGAAAATTGATCAAACTCTTTTTATTAAGAAGGACAAGGGTGATATTCTACTAGTACAAGTTTATGTAGATGACATCATTTTTGGTTCTACTAAGAAACAGATGTGTAAGGAGTTTGAAAAGCTGATGAAAGACCAATTTCAGATGAGTTCTATGGGAGAGCTTACTTTCTTTCTAGGTCTTCAAGTATAGCAAAAGCCAGATGGTATATTTATCTCTCAGGATAAATATGTTGGTGAAATTTTAAGGAAATTTCAATTCACAGATGCCAAGGTTGCTAGCACACCAATTGACAAGGAGACACATTTGTTATTAAAGGATCACAGTGGTGAAGATGTGGATGTGCACATGTATAGATATATGATTGGGTCCCTGATGTATCTCACATCATCAAGGCCTGATATTATGTTTGCTGTGTGTGCCTGTGCAAGATTCCATGTCAATCCTAAGGTGTCTCATCTCACAGTAGTAAAAAGGATCTTCAGATACCTTAAAGGACAGCCTAACTTGGGGCTGTGGTATCCCAAAGAGTCTGCATTTGATCTTGTTGCATTCTCTAATTCTGATTATGCTGGTGCTAGCATGGATAGAAAGTCTACAACAGGTGGTTGTCAATTCTTAGGTTGAAGATTAATCTCTTGGCAGTGTAAGAAGCAGACTATGGTGGCTATATCTACTACTGAAGCAGAATATGTGGCTGCTGCAAGTTGTTGTGCTCAAGTTTTATGGATTCAAAGCCAGATGCTTGATTATGGGTACAATTATTTAAACACAATTATACATATAGACAATAACAGTACAATGTGTATCATTAAGAATCCAGTTCAACATTCAAAAACTAAGCATATTGAAATTAGACATCATTTTATAAGAGACTGTGCTCAAAAGAAGTTAATTCAAGTTGTTAAAATACATACTGATAACAACTTTGCTGATCTCTTAACAAAAGGTTTTGATGTAAGCAGATTTCAGTACTTGGTAACAGGTATTGGAATGCTTAATCCTTCAAAAGATTAATGTGTAAATGTTTTTGGATTGTGTACTTTTAATTGTGCTATTTGTATAGTTGAGACTGCTTGAATGTTTTTAAGACTGCTTGTGAATTTGTTAGTCAAATGGAATAACTGTTAAAAGAGAATATTATGTATTGTGTTTTCTTTGGTTTTGGACTAACATTTCAGGATAAGAAAAGCTTTTTGCTTTGGATTGTGTTTTGAAAAGAATGGTGGTTTGGATTGTCAAGTGTGAATGCTTGTCACACAACAAATGGTAATTGATTCACCATGTCTAATCAACATAAGGATCAACTAGTCCAGATCAAACGGTTTCTGGTAAAGACTACTCAAATCCGTTTATGGTTGACAGTTTACCAAAAACTGGTTGGTTATCAACTCACCAAATCTAAAGTGTGAACAGTTGGCTAGTCCATAGCAAACGGCTATTGGTAAAGATAAGTCAAATCCGTTCATAGCTGATAGTTTGCTAAAAACTATAAGTGGACAAAACTGTTTTTGAATCCACAAATTAAAATTCAAAATTTGATTTTATCTCTGAAAACTTTTTGCTAAACAGTCTAAACTGCTGGTGTAAACAGTCTGAACTGCTGGCTTCATCAGTTTGTACTGATTGTTAAAAACTTGGTTCCTACTGAGTTTATGCTCTGTGATACACCTCTCTCAGAAGGTAATACATCTGGAAGTGTTGAGAGCAGTTTGAAACTGAAACAACTGAATTGATGGTAACTTGTACAAATGGTCTTATTGGATGCTGAGTTTGGATACTTATGTTCTAATTCATCTGATGGTGAGGATTCTTCCAAACAGGGGAGGAATTAAAGTTTGTTCTAGTTGCTGTTAAAGATGATTGCTGATTATGAAATTCAGGGGAGGAATTAAGAAGTCAGAGATGAATTATAATGAAGTGCTTAAATTTTATTCATTATAAAGGTGGATTCATTACAAAGCTTCATACGGTTACAAGGAAAAACCAACAAACATAACATACCCTACCAACAAAACACACAACCTACACAAACCAACAAAACAACCTACACAACACAACTACTCAAGTTTTCCTTTTCCTTTTCCAGTGATATCCGGCATGATTTTGCTGCGGGCTCCTCTGCTACCCATGAGTTCAGACACCTGTTTGCAGGGAAGTGCAAGTATTACTGATCTTGGAGATGGAAATTGTTGCTTCTCAGGCTTCTTCTTTGGAACAGAGTTTTTCTTCTTTGGAACTGGGATCTTTACTGATGATGCTGCTTTCTCAAATTCTTTTGTGAGTAAGTTTGATAGTTTTTGAAGTTCATCATCATCATCAGATGAGTCAGATGAGTCAGACGAAGAGGAGGATGAATCATCAACATAAGGAGGAAGTTCATCGGAGGAAGTTTCTTCAGATGAGGATGTTTTAGTCTTTTTCTTGGAAAGATTAACTCTTGAAGTTGAAGAATAATTTGGTGGAAAATAGGTGTTCCATCCTGAATCTTCGGAATCTGAAGAAGAATCAGATGAAATTTCTATGATGTTTGGTGAAGAAGACATTGTGATTGAAGAAGTTAAAGATTTGTGTTGAAGAGGATTTTGTGTAGATATGTGAGTTTTTATAAAGTTAATGAAGGTTTAATGGCATTTAATGTGTGGTTGATATGCAGAATTAACTTTGGGTTGGTATAAGGAATTAATTCCTTGATGGAATTAAATTAATTTTTTGATGGAATTAAATTAATTTTGGCAACTTTTGAAGAGTTGACTAAAAGAGTATGTTGAGTGAAGATAATTCTCAAAGTGTTTCGAGTTTAAAGATAAGTGTTTGAAAGAATCCACCCCATCAACGAAATCAGATGTTTAATTCAAGAAACTTATTGATTTGCATCGAAATCATAAGTTTAGGGGAGGATTGTTGGGAATTAAACTTAAGTAGTTTGTACGGTTGAAGTATACAAGAACAGTTAAGACTGTTGATACAAGGACAGTTAAGACTGCTGATGAAAGAGCAGTTAGAACTTCTGAAGGAAGAACAGTTAAGACTGCTTAAGAGATCAAGATGAAACCGTTTGAAGATAATTATAGAAAAGATATGGTAAATATCTTATTTGTATAGAATGATATGGTTAGATGTTTAACGTGTAAAGGACTCTTTACATTATAAAAGGAGATCCTTAGATTAGGGTTTCATATACATGTCATACAATACGATATACACATATCATTCAGATCTATTGTAATCGTTCAATATAGTGAAGTGATAAGTTTGGTTGATATCGTTGTTCTTATTGTTTTACTTATTCAATCACCAAACACAATCACATATTCTTCTAAGTACTTGGTAGTAAATTCCGCGTGCTATCAAGTATACACTCAAAGTATCTCCAACACAAAGTGTGTGTTTAGATCCGGTCACTAATTAACTAACAATGTCTTTTTCATCCCATTACACTATTAGTAATTAACCAAACTTGACAACTCTTTGGTGGAGAAAACTCTTAATAGTACAATTCGTTCTTAGTATTAGCTTTTCTTTTATCTTAGAACCATTAAGTCATAATCAACCAAAAATCATGTAACAAACATCATCTAGGCAAGTGCACAAGGCACTTAGCCACTCATGGAAAACAACAGAATAACCACAAGAAATTTATCACTAGAAAACATGATTAATAAGTCTTACAAAAGTTGTAATGATGATTACAAAAATTAGGAACACTTCTGAAATGATCAACAACGATCCTTGAATAATTGAATTGATGATTGGTGAATGTAAGCTTTCCCTTTTCCTGCATTTCTTCTCTTTGTCACCCCTTTGTAGTGAGTTATAATTGATAGCTCTTTTGACTGTATTGTATATTGTTGTGTCCCCGATAGATGATAATAGATTATGAGTAATAGTTGTTGTCTCTCTCCTTTCTCATGGCCAAGCATACATATATATAGGATAACTATCCTTGGTCACCAAGCATAATTCTTGGGCCCAAAGTGTCATAAATTGAAGGCAAGATGAGTTAATGGAAGTAGATGATCGGACTTTGGAGTGATGGCACTTAACTATTCTCTTAAATGCAACTATGGAAGACTTTAAGTGGCTAGACCCATGGTCGGAACCTAGGACCTGCGGCCTGGATGTCTGCTGGACCTTGGGTTTGAACTCTAAACCTTTGGTCTGGAAATGACTACTCAACCTTGGGTTTGGGATAGGACCTTCAACATTCATTTCATCATTTCATGATCTTTTCTTGAGCTTGAAAATCATTGTAATCTTGATTCTTTATCTTTAACAATCCTTCCCAAAGCTTTTATTGTGAGATGAACCCTACGTTTGTGCATAAGCTCTTGATTTAACAACTTTTCTTCATCTTTTTAGCCTTTTCCTTGAACTTGATCGTACGTGACTAAAATACATCTTTTGCACCTTTTAAGCATAATATGTTCACAAATACAACCAAATACAATGCATAAACATAGAAATAACGCAACTAAAACATGTTCAAAATGAGCGTTATCAAATCCCCCACACTTACACTTTGCTTGCCCCCAAGCAAATCTAGCTTTAAGAAATAAATCCACATGATATAAATGAAAATGGTTCTAAAAATGAGATGCAAATCCATCACGTACAAGTACGAGATAAGATCCATCTATTTAAGCTTGTAGATGAAAAGTCGAGATGTTTGACAATACCTTAATGATTCTCTTGCTTGACAACATATTAAAACACCTCACGAAAAGGAAATGAAGTATAATTCACTCAACACTCATTTGTTTAGTGGGCGAGTATATAAGAAAATAACACTCATTTCTCAGACATGATCTAAATATTACCATAAGCTTGTATAAGAAACAAAACTCCACCGACGTGGCGTAAGCACCAAGTGTAAACATCTAAGAGGACTTTTATTCGGGTTTTAAGGCTTCAAGGGTTATATAAGACTTATGTGCAACTATCTCATGTAAAACATAATAGCTCGCTAACAACGAATCCTTGAATCACCAAATAACGGATGGTCACTAAGGATAACCTTAGATCGCTAACAACGTTATCCAATTCTTCAAGAAATCGGATGGTCACTACATGTCAATACACTTGATAAACTACCACCAAGTCAATTAGGATAGGAATGGGATATATATATATATATATATATATATATATATATATATATATATATATATATATATATATATATATATATATATGAAATTGGTTTAAAAATAAAAACTTTACAAATAGCCAAAGTCTAAAACCAAGTGCTACTAGCTACATCAACCACTATCCTTTGAACTTGAGATTCTTCCTTGATTGATATCATACTTTCATAGCTCATTGGCTACCCATGTCACCAAACAATTGCGATGACTTATTCTTTTCTTCTTTTTTTTTTTTCTTTTTTTTTTTAACCAAAATACCAATAGATCTTCCATGAGATTATCATGGAGTTCGCAACTTTCTCATTTTCAAGGATCCCCACATAACAACCATCTTTCCAAGTAGCTAGTAACCAACCAAGACTTGACTATCGGTAAGGTTAAGGCTAAAGGTGAAGAATATTTTTATATTTTTCTGGTGTAACAAAATGAAAAGGATGGCTCAGAGGGTGTACTAATGGAATCTAGCACTAAAAATGAGTGCTAACAAATGGGTCCAAATAAGTGTTTAACTAACCAATGTGGCTAGCTAATATATCATTAGATGTAAAATGGAAGGCCATTTGGTTAAATTCCTAAGGTTGCCTCTTATCACACGAATACACTTATATCACACGAGGTGATCTCACTGCGGTCTGGTAATGATTTGCATGCACAAGTTCTAGAATAAATAAGATCACCGGCACACTCATAGCAAAAAGATCCAAGCATAAAAGATATATGCTATATGAAATAGGCTTAAATCCTCACAATTTAGTGGAATGGGCTATAGTTGTGCTAGCAATGTTATCAATCAGGACACATCTCGAATTTTCAAAAATTACATGTTTTATTAGTGGATTAATCTTGTTATATAAATTACCCTGAATGTGCGAAAACAACTAGATTATAGGGGCAAACAAATTAAAAACTAGGCTCAAAATTTAAAATTCCAGTTCATTTTCCTATTTCCTCCCCCCACACTTAAGTTTGACATTGTCCTCAATGTAAAGAACGATGAACCATAAAAATAGGGAAATGGAACATAAAAGAAATGAAACTGCCTGTTCTTTGGAAATAGGATGATTCCACATCTTCAAGGTCAAGCATCCTAACCTGCATAATCATCAAAAACAAAAACACACAAAATGCAAAATATTTTTGGATTTTATTATTCATATTAGCAAGGCCCCTACACTTATGGTGAAACCATCGGGGCATAAAAATAATTTAAAAAAAAACACACGGGTTGCCTCCCTAGAAGCGCTAAATTTATTAACGAGTCATCAGCCTGACTCAAATTTTCCTACTTTTGTGGGTTATATTTGGGATTCTGTGGAAACCGTAGAGGGGGGTGAATACGTTTCCATTTAAAAACTTAAAACCTTTTGTATCAAACACCCGATCAAGTGTGACGTAATATGAAGAGTGTCAACAATGAGTATATAGCATCTAGAGATGACTATAGTAAACTACAACATATGCACAATCAAACCATGGAACATACATGATCAATCACTACATGAGCAACAAGCCACACAAACACATATGCAATGCAAATATAAATATAAAGCGATAACTAATGAAATGAAAGTAAAGAGATAAGTTAGAAGGCGCAAACCGGACACGGTGATTTTTAGTGGTTCGGTCACGAAGCTCCTCTTCGCCCTACTCCACTCCCCGAGTACCCAACTCGAGAGTTACTTCACTAATCAACAAACTCCCTTTAGGCGGAGAAAACCGTACACGTCGCTTAACTTGTTTTTCGACACTAAGCTAGATGTCGAGTGCTAATCTTAGCTAGCACCAATCTACCACGATCTACCCGATCTACACCATACACGTCGCTTATCCTATTTCTGACACTAAGCTAGATGTCGAGTGCTAATCATAGCTAGCACCAATCTACCACGATCTACCCGATCTACCCTTGATCCACATGATCAAACACACAAGCCCAATGGCTTCAAGAGATCTTCACTATCTCTTAAGATCACAATGATCTTGACTCACTCTCTCACAAAAGAAAAGTAATCTTGATGTATTCTATGATACAATCAAGAGTGTAACAAATGTTACAAGACCTAACAACTCCAACACTTTGTATCTACTTGGATACTTTGTGTTCTTCTCTTGCTAATCAAGAGGGATGACAACACTTTGTATCTACTTGGATACTTTGTGTTCTTCTCTTGCTAATCAAGAGGGATGACAACACTTTGTATCTAGGATACTTTGTCTTCTTCTCTTGCTAATCAAGAGGGATGACAACACTTTGTATCTAGGATACTTTGTGTTCTTCTCTTGCTAATCAAGAGGAATGAAGAGGATCACTTGAGTGGATGATTGGATCACTCTTAAACAACCTAAGACTCTCCAAATGATCAAAGAAAGTTATCTAAGTGAAGAGGGATAAGACCAGAGAAAAAGGACTGGAAAAATCAAGTTGGAAGTGTGGAATGGTCCACTATTTATAGGCAAAGGAAAATCTGACCGTTAGAGACCTACGGCTCCACTAAATACCCGACGGCTCCACTAAATTTAGTGGAGCCGTCCATACTTAAAGGTGCCGTGGACGCTCCCTTTTTTGTCTTTAGTGGGGAAGGTTTTTTTGGGGAAGTTAGGAGCTGTTTTGGGGGGAAATTTGGCTTTTGGGATTTTCAAACATATTTTTCAAAATAAAACATTTCTTTTTAATTCAAAAATAATTTGTGAAATATATTTTTGAAAAAATGTTTTGTCACATTAAAAATGTGAAGTTTAGAAAAATAAAATCCTTTGATCATTTGTCAAGTAGTAGATTTGTTTGTCCATACCTTGAGTGATTTATGTCGGAATGGAAATCTACGACTTCGTTGAAGCATACTTGAGACGTCGGGAGGTGTTGATGTAAGTATGCATTGATGTTTTGTGTTTACAAGTAACTTGCACATTTTACGTTATGTATTACAAGTTACATGTTTGTCATTATTAAAACCAAAGAAACCGTTTAGTTTAAATATTGTAATATATGCACTAACAATCTCCCCCTTTTTGATGATGACAAATATGTAAACCGTAATACATAGTAAAATGTAAAAGTTACCTGTTTACACTTCCTTCTCCCCCTTTTGTCGAATCAAAAAGGTAGTTGCCTCGAGCGCTCCCTTGGATTTGCTCCCTACTCCCCCTTATTGCACTAATATCCTTTCTCCCCCGAAAGGCGAGCTTGCATCATCCTAGTGAAGCCTTCTATCAACACTTGTGAAGACGACTCCATGCTATGTATTCAAATACTCCCGAGCTCCCCCTAGCTCAATGCTCCCCTATGGTGACTTAATCCCCTTGTTTATTTACCTTAGTATCTAGTGGATCCATGGATCAAATTCTTACAAAGGCTTTTCTTACATCAAGGGTTAGCTTCGTGCAGCATAATATATAACAGTATAGGAGCAACATTATAGGGATAGAATACACATAGCAAGACATGCATGGGTTAAACTATGTTAACACGTAAGTGTCACAACCCGACCGAAAACCTAAGGTGTAATTGTTCACTCAATCATACTAATCAAGAACGAGATTCGTTCATTGACTGACGCACTAAATGACTTATTCCAAGTTGTCATTGGGAAGGAAAGTTCTAACAAACCTTTTGAACAACATAATCATCTACCTAAGATGATTGATGTTAAGGATAGTTTGTTGATAAGACATACTCTAAATGATTACTATTATGACAAGTCGTGCCATAAAGTAGACTCGATAGAGGTTATACCTAAATGATTCCATAAGGTGGGAGAGTGTTGGTTGTGGTGACAACAAGGACAACTTGGGTTATGTGGTTGTAGGGGATAAATAATGGGATGACCCATTAGTGGTTGTGGTGATGGTGATGGTGATAAGGATGATGTGTTGGTGCCAAGTCCAAAGAGGTTTGATGGTGATAGGGTTAGTGTGATAGCTAAAGGTTGTGGTGGACTTGGTGGAGGTAAGGGTGTAGGAATCCTAAAGGTGGAGGATGACGATGATGTGGTTGGAGATGTTGGTTTTGCCCTTTGAGGAAAGGTGGGAAAGGATGGTTTAGGTTAATATATCATTTGCACTGACAATGAGATGCATGATATATTTCAAAAGGGAAAAAGAAAAGGTACATGTGATCCTAACAGGATTGTTGGTGGATATCTCTAACGGGGTTAAGGTAACGAGGTTCTAGGTTTCTAGGTTGGATGATCCTAGTTGTGTGTTAGAGACAATTTGGTGCATGAAGGGTTTCATGTGTTTGTGAGGGTTGAAGGTTGTTGAACTAACTATCACTTATCCAAAGTGAGGAGTAGTTGTAAGGTTTGAGTGTGATGAGTTAAAGGTTATAAGGTTTGAGTGTGATGATCTATGGGTTGAAGGTTCTTAGACTAACTATCACTGTCAAGAGTGAAGTGTAGCTAAAAGGTTTGAGTGTGATGATGATGTTAATGTGAGGTTTGAAGGTGAGATGCAAGATAAGCTTGCAATGGTGAGACCTTATATAGGCAAAAGTTGTGGGATTCGAACTAAAGTTGGTGTTAGAGTCCTATGGTGTAGTGAGGGAATCCTAGGGTGTATGTGAGTTTGCAAGATTTTGCAGGTTTGAGGTTAGGAATGCAGGGATCTAAAGGAAACAGTGAAAATTCGTCAAAGATAGGAACGGTACCACTAAATACTACACGGTACCATTAAATTTAACGGTACCGTGGCCTATTTAACGGTACCGTGACCTAGAAGTCAAGAATTTTCCTATACAGCCTAGTTCTGGGCAGCTAAAGGGAAGTTTCCTAGGGAATAAGAATCACATTTGTGTGTTCTTGAGAGTGTTTAGTGAAAGACTATATGAGTATGTTTTCGCTCCCCCTTAATCTATGACCAACCGGACAAGATGTAAAAGATAAAGAGGAAAACAAACGTTGACTGAAGCGATGAGCTTAGTAACGTCATGACAAGTAGTGGATAGCATACGATAAACTTCACCTTTGAAGTCACGTAGCTCTTCTCAATCATTGTGAATATTCATAGAATATTTATATGATGAGACATGTGATTACTTGGAGATATCCTAAGGGTTAAGAAGATAAAATCTTCAGGGTTGTGAGGTAGGTGATAAGGTTATAGGTTTATCTATGTTGATGAAGGAGGTTTATCTCAACGTATCCTAATGTCTTCGTTTGAAGTGTGTGTGAGATGAGTGGGATTCGGAAGCATTGGTAGTGTTTAGTACCATGCGGAAGTGAAAGGGAAGAAGGCTTAGGAATCAGAAGATAGATACAATCTGTTCTGATAGGATACGGTTCTGGTTCAAGACTACATCGAGTGTGTTTCGATAGTGGTTTTGAAACAGTGAGAATAAACTGTCTCAACAAATAACGGTCCGACGGTACCGTTAAAAATAACGATACTGTCCCCTATTAAAGAGTACCGTGACCTGCTGAGGTCAGTTTTGACCCAGAATTAGATTTCTGACAAAGAAATTTCACATATGTTGTGATTTTTCTGGACCTTAGATTAAAAGAATTTATACCGAATAAATTCCTTTATAAATGAATCCACCGGGATTCGATGAACGTTTGTCGAGAACGAGAAATGACATTTAATTGCATTTCGCAAATTAAATAAACTTTAAATACTTCGGATGAAATATTTAAGTTGTCATTGGAGTTTAAGAGGATTTTACGAATAAATCTTCGCTGATTAAGGGAGATTTTTCGACACGAGGAGAGAATTTATACCTAATAAATTCTCTGACCGATACTGGACCAGAAGAAATGACTTTTATATTTTCGAGGAAATACATAGGTAGTCATTAGAGCGATGTGAAAGATGACTTAATATTTCCAGTGAAATATTTAAAAAGTCATCAGAAGAGACACAGGATATGACTTGACATTTCCAGTGAAATATCTAACAGTCATGGGACGAGATCGAGGGAATGACTTGATATTTCCAGTGAAATATCTAAAAGTCATGACACGAAATAGAATAGATGATCTCAATATTTCCAGTGAAATATTCAAGAGATCATGCAAGGAACGTGAGGGATGACTTAATATTTTCAGTGAAATATTTAGATAGTCATGAGAGGGATTTAAAGAATGACTCAATATTTCCAGTGAAATATTTAAAGAGTCATGAGACGAGACGCACGAGATGACTACAATATTTCCAGTGAAATATTCAAGTAATCATAAGAGGGGTACGAGAGATGACTTTAATATTTCCAGTGAAATATTTAAATAGTCATAAGTTTTATGGAAAATGTTCCATCATTCCTAGACCTAGACGGAGATGGTAAGGGGATTCTCGATTGAGAGGTTTGGTTGATTTAAGGGTTTCTATGTGCTTCGCACGTGAGTGTTTCATGGGGTTTTGAAAGATGTAAAGCTAGGCCTATGGTGCTGATTTGCAGCAGGGTTTGGGATCTTAAGACGTGTATATTCACACGAGGATGAAAGGAACTACTAATTACTTATATAGTAACTCGTGAGTCCTTTGGATGAGCATTTTAACATATGTTGTTAAAAGGCTTGAGTATGATGTTTCGGATATGACATTTAACAATTGCGATCGCAAGTTAAACTTACTTGAATATTTCGGATGAAATATTTAAGTTGTCAACCCTACTCCGAGTTCTACTATGTTTGTTCCTAACCTTCCCATGACAAAAAGGTGTATTACTTGGAAGAAGGCGAAGTGATGACTGGGGAATTAGGGTAACTTCGCGACTACTTTGACTTATGGGTTTTGACACTAGTGTATGGCTCTATGACTTCTAAGGGTTCATAGTGATGGGCATACCTAATTCCTAATGTGTCAAAAGAACATAGTGTGGGTGCAAACTTTACAAGTAAATCAAGTAAAATGCACATAAGGAATAAATGCAAACATCATGCAAAACATGATAATCATTTAGCATTTAAGATCATGAAGACATTTAATCATGTCTTATGAGAACATGTTATCATTTTGAAACATGTATGTGGGATGCAAGCAATCTAGGTTTGCTAAGGCAGATCCTAATTACTACTTGTTCAAGATGACATCCTAATGGGAGATATAGTTCAACGATGCAAACTATCTCTAGTCAAATGTAGGAATGAAAATTTTTCAAGTTAGAGAATGAGTATGAGACAATCACTAGTGGTGCTCAATTAAGGCTGAACACGACCATTTTTACGGGTTATACCACAAACCCAACTTCTCTCCTGGAAGCAATTCAACCGTTAGGTCAAATTGAATTTCTAGTGCGATAGGTTCTCCAGTAGTCATTCTCATATTAGAAAATTTCAAATTCCTGTATTTGCCTATTGAAGTGTAGCAAAGGTGATATTAGCTTATTTCGCTAATACATGACCTAATATGACTCAACTAACCATACTTTGAAGGTCGATTAAGAGAATGACATGTCTTACACAACTCCTAACAAAGGCAAGCGAAATATTTTAATTTCGTGTTTGAGATTTAGAGGTTATTTGATGGAGATGGTGTATTTTATGATCTCTTGGACAACATCTTTGTTTGTTGAGTTGTTACATGTTATTTTAACATGATTTGGTTTCCTAGAACCAAGAGACACTCTAATGTGATACAATGTAGAATCTACAACATCGTGTGTGTTTCAAGAATGCTCCTTTACATATCTTGAGTGAGAATCTAGTAAAGGTTACTTACCTCAATAGATCTTGTGAGCATTTTATTTAGAATGAGACATACTGTTTATTTCAACAAGTACGCTTTTCTAATAGGAAACTTATCACTCTTATGAATGCTTTGTGAAACAAGTATTTTAGTGTATGACTAATTTTACTTGTTTATGCAATGACACATGACGTATTAGGTTATTATTCAACTCTAATATCCTATATTTGTTAACAGGATGCAATGTATTCTCTTGTAACATAACCATTCATGTCACAAAGAAAATAAGATGCATGGGATATAAGTTATCCTTTGTCAATCTTTTGATAAGAGAAATACATGTGATATTCTCAAAGATTGATGACTTACATAATAGTTAATAACATATTATGTGTGACACTTTTACTAGACATGTGACATTGAGTGTTGAGTCGTTCATGAGCAAAGTTTACGTATGTTGTTTGTTTGCTCTTGTTTGGTTTTTCGGAAATGACACATTTACTAATTGCATTGCAATGTAAATTACTTGTATATTTCGGATGAAAATCCAAGTTGTCACTCCTACTTAGTTGTCTATTTTATGCATCTTTTAAACATATTAGTTTAATGTTTGGAACACAACTATTGGACAACAAGACTCAATATGGCATCTTCAACACAAGTGTGAGTTATGATCCGATGCATATTATTTTCGTCTTGAGAGGACGTCATTATTTTCATAACAATCGAGTGTGATTGAGTATGTAGATTCAAGATAATATGTTTCATCATGTTTTGATGTTATCTTGAAGCTAAACAAATAATGACTCCAATTTCATGTCCACACTCGAAAACTTGTCAATTAGATTCGATGATGATATCAATCATAATTTGAATAATGAATTGATATGTACTCGAAATCTTTCTTGACCCTCACAATCACTCCCTTTTTAAAAAGAAAATAAAAATTTAAGGAGTGTGTTCCATTTATTTTAACACTAGTTGTATGTGTGAGGTTAATGACAAACTAAGTTAATACTTTGATATTGTCATTTATTTTTATTTGAGAAAAACTATTTATATTATTATGTATAATACTCTTAGTTTTTCGACACCTCATTAGTATAAAAATAATTATCTTAACCATTTTTATACCACATACGTAAAATACTAAATGTTTAAAACATTTTGTATGTGTGTTAAATCAATGCAAGTTTAATACATTTTCTTTTACTTAAATACTAATGTATTAAAATGACCTTTTATCTTGTTTAGACAACCCATGGTCAAACAAGACAAAATGATGTGATGTTTTAAGGATCATGTTACGGATTTTATGAAAGTGTTAAGTGTTTTGGGGTGATATACTTTTTACACTTAAACCTTTGGAAAAATAATTGTGTAAGACAATATCTTTCGACACACATGATCTACCAACTTAGTTTCTATTCCTAAGAAAGTTACTAAACCATTTTAAGAACTTGCAACAAATGCAAGACAAATGGTTGATGCCTATATGCAATGCAAACTAATTACTTAATATAGTGCAAGTGATTTAGCATGAGCCTTATAAATGCATAAACCGAAAAACTATAATAAGCAAATAGCAATTTAACACACAAAAATACTTATCGTCATTTTGTGTATTAGGTATAACAATGTATACTAAGCTTGATTTTATTTGACAATGAATTGGTTTCCTCCCCATTTCAAATATTTTTGCAGAGCACTTTGAAAACATGTCAAGGTTTAAAAGTTGAATCGCCCTTTTTCAGCTTGACCAAAAATTTACGCAAACTGCATGACCAAAAGACCTTTAGTTGAAAATCAAGGACTTTAACATACTTTCATTTAGAACTAATTCATAAAAATGTTTCTCAAATGAAAGTAGACTCAATATCATTCAAAATGATGGGCGACACGACTCGTACAGACTCATGGTTGATTTTATATGGATTTTTGAAAATGAACCAAATATGAAAAACAGACAATTAGATGCACGGCACCGTTAAATGCCCATGGTACCATTAAATATAACGGTACCGTACAATGTTTAGTGGTACCGTGGTCTGTTTTCTGATTCAGAACTGCATGACTTAATGACTCGTTTTGAAAACATGACCGGACACTTAAAGACACTGTTCTTTTAGTGGTTTAAGAAAACCTTCAAGCTAGTATGACAAAGTATACTTAACAACAAAAAACTTGTAAGTATTAAGCAACTAAATACTTTTCATATTTTTATCACCTTCATGGGTAATTTGATACATGGATCGTACTCAATTTTGAAAACCATTTGTTTTAAGAATTTGAGCGACGTGGCTCTGGTACCAATTGTGGAAACCGTAGAGGGGGGTAAATACGTTTCCATTTAAAAACTTAAAACCTTTTGTATCAAACACCCGATCAAGTGTGACGTAATATGAAGAGTATCAACAATGAGTATATAGCATCTAGAGATGACTATAGTAAACTACAACATATGCACAATCAAACCATGGAACATACATGATCAATCAATACATGAGCAACAAGCCACACAAACACATATGCAATGCAAATATAAATATAAAGCGATAACTAATGAAATAAAAGTAAAGAGATAAGTTAGAAGGCGCAAACCGGACACGGTGATTTTTAGTGGTTCGGTCACGAAGCTCCTCTTCGCCCTACTCCACTCCCCGAGTACCCAACTCGAGAGTTACTTCACTAATCAACAAACTCCCTTTAGGCGGAGAAAACCGTACACGTCGCTTAACTTGTTTTTCGACACTAAGCTAGATGTCAAGTGCTAATCTTAGCTAGCACCAATCTACCACGATCTACCTGATCTACACCATACACGTCTCTTATCCTATTTCCGGCACTAAGCTAGATGTCGAGTGCTAATCTTAGCTAGCACCAATCTACCACGATCTACCCGATCTACCCTTGATCCACATGATCAAACACACAAGCCCAATGGCTTCAAGAGATCTTCACTATCTCTTAAGATCACAATGATCTTGACTCACTCTCTCACAAAAGAAAAGTAATCTTGATGTATTCTATGATACAATCAAGAGTGTAACAAATGTTACAAGACCTAACAACTCCAACACTTTGTATCTACTTGGATACTTTGTGTTCTTCTCTTGCTAATCAATAGGGATGACAACACTTTGTATCTACTTGGATACTTTGTGTTCTTCTCTTGCTAATCAAGAGGGATGACAACACTTTGTATCTAGGATACTTTGTGTTCTTCTCTTGCTAATCAAGAGGGATGACAACACTTTGTATCTAGGATACTTTGTGTTCTTCTCTTGCTAATCAAGAGGAATGAAGAGGATCACTTGAGTGGACGATTGGATCACTCTTAAACAACCTAAGACTCTACAAATGATCAAAGAAAGTTATCTAAGTGAAGAGGGATAAGACCAGAGAAAAAGGACTGGAAAAATCAAGTTGGAAGTGTGGAATGGTCCACTATTTATAGGCAAAGGAAAATCTGACCGTTAGAGACCTACGGCTCCACTAAATACCCGACGGCTCCACTAAATTTAGTGGAGCCGTCCATACTTAAAGGTGCCGTGGACGCTCCTTTTTTTGTCTTTAGTGGGGAAGGTTTATTTGGGGAAGTTAGGAGCTGTTTTGGGGGGAAATTTGGCTGTTGGGATTTTCAAACATATTTTTCAAAATAAAACATTTCTTTTTAATTCAAAAATAATTTGTGAAATATATTTTTTAAAAAATGTTTTGTCACATTAAAAATGTGAAGTTTAGAAAAATAAAATCCTTTGATCATTTGTCAAGTAGTAGATTTGTTTGTCCATACCTTGAGTGATTTATGTCGGAATGGAAATCTACGACTTCGTTGAAGCATACTTGAGACGTCGGGAGGTGTTGATGTAAGTATGCATTGATGTTTTGTGTTTACAAGTAACTTGCACATTTTACGTTATGTATTACAAGTTACATGTTTGTCATTATTAAAACCGAAGAAACCGTTTAGTTTATATATCGTAATATATGCACTAACAGATTCTTTCCCACTTTGTCTTTTTCTTTCTGGACTTGAATGATTGGTTCAAGTGGAATTTCTTCACTTGACAATTCATTCAATTGCTCCTCATCATGGTAGAGCTTGATTCGATGTCCATTAACAATGAAAGTTCCACCGTTCTTGTCATACAATTCAACATATCCGGATGGAAAACCATGTTTTACCACGAATGGACCAAACCATTTGGTTCTGAGTTTAGGAGCTTTGAATTTGTACTTAGAATTGAACAAAAGAACTTTGTCTCCAGCCTTGAATTCTTTCTGGATTCTTAGCTTTCGATCATGATAAGCTTTTGTTCGAGCTTTGTATAATTTGGAATTTTCATATGCCTGGAGTCTTAATTCATCGAGTTCATGCAATTGCAAGAATCATTTTTCTCCAGCGATTTTTAGATCAGGATTACATTGCCTTCATGCCCAGTATGCACGATGTTCGATTTCAAACGGCAAATGAAAAGTTTTTTCATATACGAGTCTGTACGGGGTTGTACCAATTGGAGTTTTATATGCCGTTCTAAATGCCCACAGAGCATCATCAAGTTTTCTTGACCAAACAGAAGGATTATCCTTGACCGTTTTTTCAAGTATTCTTTTTAAGGCTCTATTGGTGTTTTCAACTTGACCACTGGTTTGAGGGTGGTATGCTGTGGAGAAACGATGGTGGACTCCATATCGTTTCATAGCTTTCTCCATTTTATGGTTACAGAAATGAGTTCCTCTGTCGCTTATCAAAGCTTTTGGAATTCCGAATCGAGAGAAAAGATTTTTCAAAAAATTCACAACTACTCGTGCATCATTTGTGGGTAAAGCCTCAGCTTCTGCCCATTTAGAGATATAATCAATTGCAACGAGGATGTATTCGAATTTATGAGATTTAGGAAAAGGACCCATGAAGTCAATTCCCCAAATATCAAATATTTCAGAAACTTGGATGCTCTTCTGTGGCATTTCATCTCTACGAGAAAGACTACCAGATTTTTGGCATGCATCACAATTCTGTACAAGTGTATGTGCTTCTTTAAAAATTGTTGGCCAATAAAATCCCGCATCGTAGACCTTTTTAGCGGTTGTGGATGGACCGTAATATCCTCCGGTTGGGCCATGATGACATTCATCAAGAATTTTTCGGGTCTCTGAACCATACACACATCTTCTTATTATCCCATCGGGACACATTTTAAATAGATACGGTTCATCCCAAAAATAGTATTTTAGGTTTGCGAAAAATCTACTACGCTCAGCGTAAGATAGACCTTTCTGTAATATTCCTCCAGCTAAATAATTTGCATAATCAGCAAACCAAGGAACTTCTTCATTATTGATTCCCATGAGAGTTTCATCGGGAAAGTTATCATCAATCTCGTCTTCACCGAGTTCCTCTAAATTAGGATTTTCTAATCTAGATAAATGATCTGCTGCAACATTTTCTGCACCTTTCTTATTCTGGATTTCTATGTCAAATTCTTGAAGCAATAAAATCCATCGGATAAGATGTGGTTTGGCATCTTGCTTGGCAAACAGATATTTAAGAGCTGAATGATCGGTGAATACAATTGTTTTCGACAAAACAAGATAAGAACGAAATTTGTCAAATGCAAAAACTACAGCCAAAAGTTCTGTAGGTCCACACGTTATGGATCCAAGTAGCCTTGTTACTTGTTAGACGACTTGAATAAATTCAAATCAATCCAAGTAGCCTTGTTACTTGTTAGACGACTTGAATAAATTTGTCAAATGTAAAAACTACAGCCAAAAGTTCTGTAGGTCCACACGTTATGGTCCAAAAGTTCTGTAGGTCCACACGTTAAGGTTCCTTTTATACACTAAGGAAACCCTAGATACAAAATGTGTAGAAGGATATACGTATCTTCTCTAAAGATAACTACGTATCCTTTCCTAACTTAACTCTAACAAACTTTCTATAAGTCATAAACAGACTTAACTACTAAAGTCAAACAGACTTAACTATTAATACTCTACCAGACTTAACAATGAACTACCAGACTTAACAATGAGAAGACTTAACTAATATAACTAACAGACTTAACCACGTAACCAGCAGACTTAAGTATGTTCTTCTCATTAAGTCTTCTCTTGATAATTCCCAACAATCCTCCCCTAACTTGATCTTCATACTTCATGAATTTCAAGTTCCCTTTGAATGAGCTTCCGAGGATTGAATCTTGAACTCTTGGAATTATCTCTAACACTTCAAACCTTCAAATCTGATCTTTATGCAGCAACTTGACTTGAATAATCTTTTCACCATCTGATATGCAACCCATCTGATCATCACAGCAACCATGACTACTTGTACATCAATTCTTTTAAGTTTCATACTATTCTCATCACTTCCAGGTGTGTAAACTCCTATGAGAGGTGAATCATTGAAAATTAATGGATTTGATGTCTCTTTACCAATAGCTATCACTACTGGAGTAGCCAATGTTTTGGTGTGTAAGACCATGGTACATTAATAACCATATGATTTTTAGTAAACCATCAACTATCAACGGATTTGTTTTGTCTTTACCAAAAGCCGTTTGCTTTTGGACTAGCCAATTCTTTTGATGGAATGTACCTCATCTTGGTGAATTGATTACCATGTATGGTTTTCCACAGCCTTTACCACAAGTCATACCTTGTGGGCTAGCCAACTCTTCACTATCTCAGATATGGTGAGTTGAATACCATACAATTTTTGGTAAATTGCCAACCATAAACAGATTTGAAATATCTTTACCAGAGCCGTTTGCTCTGGATTAGTCAGTCCTTATATGGATTAGACATGGTGGACTGATAACCATTTGTTGTGTTAGTGCTATGCACCTTCACCAAGTGAGAAGTTCCTATAGTCTCACTTAACAACTTGAAAATTCTTTCAAACACTCTTAAACACCCCAATATGGTTCTTTTAAAGATTTTTCCTTAATCAAATCAAGCAACTGCTCATAAACTTCATCCTTCTCATCTGCATGTAACTTCTTTTCCAACATTTCCTTGCAGACCCTTGATGATAAAGGATATTCTACTTCTGCAAGCATATAAATATGAACTATCTGTAGAGATAAGCAATGTACTCTACATCTATGAAAATATCTCCAAGTCACAACTTCTTGCTGATCTGACAATCTCCAAATCTCATCTGTTGTTGAAGGTGGCTCAAACATCACTTTTAAGTCTCCCCAAAACACCCTCTCAAACTCTTCTTCAGGTGTATTGTCTCCATGTTTGATGTTTACCAACTTATAAAGTTCTTGAAGATCTTCCCTACTCACATCATTCAGAATTGCTGGAAAATTAAGGTATACAACATCAGTGTTGTCTTCCCTTATGATCTGATAAGCAGCTCTTTGTCCAGTCCTAATTATATGATATTTGACAATTTTAGCTGGTTCCTTAGAAATTTCAGGAATTGTTCCCATAGTACAACCCTCAGATGAAGGTTCTTCTTCTGATTCCTCCTCATGTACTACCTTTTTGGACTTACTCTTTCTTGCTATACTTTTCCTCCTTGTAAACTTTATGACTGGCTTTTTAACTTCTTTCTTTTCTTCCACAACATCAGACACTTTCTCAGCCTTAGATTCTTTTTCAATTTCACTTGATGCTTTCTCAACTTCAGATGCTTTTTCACTTTCAGTTACCCTTTCATCCACTTTCTCAGCTTCTATGAATGGTTCAGATTCTGTCTCTTGAAACTTCTTCTCAAAGAATCTTCATAATCCACTGGCCTATAGCCTTGATCTCTCTCATATGCAATCACATATTCAGCTTCAATTTCCTCAAATGATTTTCCTTTCATCTTTTCCCATGTTGAGTGCAGCATGTTCTTTAGATACATCTTTATCCCATGCATTTGATCTGCTTTAGACATCCTTTTGAGAACCTTGGTTTTCTTCTGAGTTTGCCTTATCACAGACATAAAGTCCCCCAAAGTTTCTTCATTCCTTCTAGCATTCATGAACTCTGCTAGTTGTTTGGCTCTCTCCTCAGCAGTCAAACATGGAATAGCTTTAAGTTCCTCAAACTTTGCCCTCAACTCATCATCTTTTTCAATCATTTGCATCAGTGGATCATCATTAAACTCTTCTGATATCCTTCTTGCAAGCATTTCATCTTGTCTTTTCTGTTCTTCCTCCTTTTCCATCTCAGCCTTTTCCATTTCTTGTATGCTAGCAATCTCAGCTAGAGAAGCTTCCTCTTCTCTTTCTTGTCTCTTTGATTTCTTGGACTTAGGAGTTTCCATCAGAATTTGTTTTCCTTCCCTTTGAATTTTAGGCTGCTCCTCATCACCAGACTTATCTCCATGAGCAGAACTAACAACCTCACCAGATTTAACTTGACCACCAGACTTAATTCCCTCACCAGCATTAACATCACCAGACTTAATCTCAACTCATCAGACTTAACCAATTCTTCATCAGATTCTTCATCAATTATCAACTTTCTTTTTGGATATCTGCTTTTCTTCCTTTGTTGTTGAATTTTACTCAGAGATTGAGCTAATGTTTCTGCTGCCTCCTTTGTTTCAGGACTTATATCTGTTTCATCAGTTGGTTTATCCTTAGCTGGTGTCTTAACAACTTGTTCTTCCTCTAAATTCCTCCCCTGTTTGGAAGAATTTTCATCCTCACCCTCTTGGTCATCAAAAGCAACTCCTTTCTCCTTCATTACTTTTTCCAACTTTTTAACCTTCTTGACCAAAGTTACAATGGCAGATCTCATGGTTGCATTTGACTTTTCCAATGTTGAAATCCTTGTGACCAATTTTGGAACCAGAGTTAAGAGATCTTCCACAGACATTTGACCTGATTCCACCTCCTGAATAGGACATGGAATATTGGTTTGCTGTAGTGGTGAAGAAGTTGTGGGTGTAGGTACTCTTTGTTGGGATGGTGATGGACTTGGTTGTGGTGTTGGTGATCTTGGTTGTTCCTGAGCTTGCTCCACATTGGTTGGTTGTTCAGCATGAGATGTACCTGCAATGTTAGTTGAACCAGAAAGCATAGCAGGCAAAAGTGGCCAAGGTGCCCCATTGAATCCCCTTTTCATGTTTGCAAAGATTTTAGGAGTAAAAGCCACAATCACATAAGTCTGCATATTATCTTCAGGTTCAAAATTCAAAATCATTTGCAAAAATCTTGAGTACATCAAAAATTTGTGTTTGTTGTTGACATTTGCTACCATGCCATCAAAAATGAGTTTTGAAAAATTAAAAGACCTTCCAAGTGAAAGACAGACCAATGCAGAAGCAATGTTGCTTCCAAACTAATCCCATCCACCACTCTTGGGACTTAGGCAATGGAGCAAATGATGAAGTAAAAACCTCCACTGTGGTGTAAAATAGCTTTTCCAAAAAGTAAAAGTACCATCAGTGGGATAGCCTATGGTTCTCATACCTTCAAAAAGGTCATCATTAGACAAAATATATTCCCCTGAGGCATCATCCAATTGAAGATTGCTCCTAATGGATGCCTCAGTGACAATGAAGTCATGGGTATCTATAGTAGCCCTTAACTGTGGTGTACCATCAGCAAGAGTTTCAAGGGTAACAGACCCCCAAAACTGCTTAACTAGAGAAGTATAAATTGTAGGATTATGAGTTAAGGCGTACCGAAGTTTAGAACCTTTTAAGAAATCCACAATCTGCTCAAAGCCTCCACTTTGATTTGGTTTCTTCAAGAAACCAACCTGGTTATGCTTGTCACAAAACTTTAGTGAAGCCATAGTCAAGAGAATGATTAAGTGCTGGTTTAGGGTTTGAGTACTGGTAGTTAAAAACAGAGTATCGTAGGCCGAAAATAATGATATTTTAAAATTGGAAGCAAATAATGAATAAAAGTGAGATATTTTATCAAATTTTATCCTTATATACTTCTATTTCCCAAAAAATACGCAACGGTATTATTTTATCAGAAAAATCATTATTTTACTGACCAGACCTAACGGTAATAAAATTTAATTACATTTTATACTACCAGACTTAATCACTGACTCACCAGACTTAACTAAGGAATCAGACAAACACTCATAAAAAGCAATATCAAGGCTTCTGATCATCACCAATCCATGTGTTTTCTGCAAATGTTAGTCCCAACACCAAGAAAAACCAAGAAAACATACAAACAAACGATTTTACAATTTAAAAGCAAGAAAAATTAACTACCAGAATTAAAACTACTAGAAGATTTTTTTTTTTTTTTTAATATAACCAGTATTAAATCTACTACAAGAATTAACTTCTAAGACTACCAGAATTAACTATCAACCAGAATTAACTTCTTAACATAATTAACTACTTAGTACTGGTTTTAATATACAAACTTTACATTTAGCCTCCCCTTAAACTGAGCTATGGGTTCATCATACCAATATTAACCACTAAGTAATTAAACCTAGGTCCATCAAAGGCTTTGGTTAATAGGTCTGCCACATTAAGATCTGTGTGTATCTTTTCCACTCTAATTAGCTTCTTTTCAAAGCAATCCCTAATGAAGTGATGCCTTATTTCTATATGCTTAGTTTTAGAGTGGTATACAGGGTTCTTAACTATACAGATAGTGCTTTCATTATCTATGTGAATTATAGTGTTCATAAAGTTCAAACCATAATCCAGCATTTGATTTTGAATCCACAAGACTTGTCCACAGCAATTGGCAGCTGCTACATACTCAGCTTCTGTTGTTGATGTAGCTACAATAGTCTGCTTCTTGCATTGCCAAGAGATTAATCTTCTTCCAAGGAATTGACAACCTCCAGTTGTGGATTTCCTATCAAGACTTGCTCCAGCATAGTCACTATCTGAATAGGCTTCCAGGTCAAAAGATGATTCTCTAGGATACCAAAGGCCCAAATTGGGTTTGCCCTTTAAGTACCTAAAGATCCTCTTCACATCATGAAGATGTAAAGTCTTGGGAGTAACCTAAAAACGAGAACAAGTGCACACAGCATACATTATATCTGGCCTAGAGGCCGTTAAATACATTAGAGAACCTATCATAGATCTATAAAGATGCACATCCACATCCTCAGCATCTTCATCCTTTGTCAATGGCACCTTGTTCTCTATAGGAGTGACTGCATTCTTCACATTTGTAAACTCAAACTTCTTCAAAATCTCTGCAACATACTTGTCTTGAGAAATGAAGAGGCTTTCTTCTTTTTGCTTCACTTGCAGTCCTAGGAAAAATGTAAGCTCACCCATTGAGCTCATTGAAAATCTTCCTTTCATTTGGTCTACCAGAATTAAAATTTGGCCTACCAGAATTAAAATTTGGTCTACCAGTACTAACAGATGACCAACCAGAATTAACATTAGGCATACCAGAATTAAATTGTGCTGGTCTAGTCACAAACTTATTAGTATGATTAATCCTTTATTCCAAACTGGTTTATCATTCATATGGCCAGCATTAACATTCTTATTCTTTCTTAGTTCAGCCTCTCTTTTCATCCTAACCTCATGAAAATCACAGTCCCTAATCAAATGACTTAGACTACCACACACAAAGCATCTTTTAGGACCAAAACTGTGGTTTCTCTTGTACTCTCTTCTCATCCTATCAGGTTTTGGTGACTCTTGATTTTTGACAGACTTCCTAGGAGATTTTATGTGAGTATCACAACTAGGTTTATCTGTATGAGGTTTGGGTGTAGTCACAACTGGTTCACTATTTTTGACTGATTTTGACTCAGAAACATCTTTAGGTGCACTCTCTGATTCTGAATCAGACTGCTCAGAGACATCTCTAGTAGATCCTTCACTGTCATTGGTTTGACAAGTGGAGTATTCACTAGATTTGTCATTTGAGTTGCCTGTCTCCGGATAAATAGGACCCTTTTTACCATATACAAACAAAGAGTCGTCTAGGTCTTTCTTTTGTAGAGGAGTGTAATCTCCACTTAATGGAGGTGGCACCCCTTTAAAATTATCAGTTTTAATGAACCTGTTGTACAATGGCCTACCAATAGAATCCTCTTTTCTACATTTGAACACAGATCTGTCCATCTCTTCCTCATAGCTTAGAACTTCACTATCTGACTGTATCCCATAACCTAAGCCAATTTTACTTGTAGAGCTCATACTAGATGCTATTATCTTATCCTGACACTTAGCAGAATGGGTCCATTTGTCTACTTTCTTTTGCAATTCAACTCTTTCCTTAACAGCTTTCATGCCTGCTCTTCTATATCTCTTAAGTTTTTCATCTTTTTCATATATCTCATTAGCTTGAAAGGTGAGTTTTTCATTTAAGGAAGCTTGTTTGTTTTGATAGTTAACTATTTGTGCTTCTAAAGTTTTAACAGCTTTAGTATAAGCAAGAATTTTTGCTTCCTGATCACTTATTTGTGTTAATTGTTCATCACATAAAGCTTTAACATGATTATATGAATCAATGCATAATTTTGAGCACAAAGATACCTCATTACTGGAACCAATAGCCATAAGTGCATGGTTTGGCTCTTCATCCTCAGGTGTGTGTTCATCCCAATTCACAGCTCCAGCTTCCAGTGTCATCAAGCTCATCTGATTCTTCCCCATCTTGTCATCATCTTGAGAGTCAGAACCCTTCTTCTTTTTCCAATCAGTAGTCACCTTTTCCTTGCAATCTCTGGCAAAGTGACCATGCTTGTGACAATTGTAGCACTCAATAGTCCTCCTATTGTATCCCACTGGTGACTTCCCATCAAGCTTAATGTTCCTCCCAGTCTGCTTGTAAAACTTCTTAACCCTTAAAGCAATCATGGCAATTTGCCATTTGATATCCATTTCTTCAACTTCAACATCATTGATCTGTTCCAGATCCTCACTGATGAAGTCTTGATCTTCTGGTTCCTTAGCAAGAAGTGAGTAAATTACTTCATCAGCAAAGCCTGCTGGAGCATCTCTTTCTTTTCTCATGCTGCTAGAAGAAGCTCCATGACCACCAGAATTAACGCTGCCAGACTTAACCTTGTTAGTGCTGCTCTTGCCTTGAGAAACAAAAGCAACATTTGTAGAACTTGAAGATGGTTTTTCCTTGGATTTCCTGTTCAAACACCTTGAGATTGTTGTACAGTTCATCAGTTGTCATGGTGTCAATTTCATCCTTCATCCTCATGGTCAATGTCACACTTGACCATTCTTTTGGTAGTGCTCTAAGAAACTTTTGGTTTGCATCTTCTTCTGACACAAGTGCACCATGAACCTCCAATTGTGATAGAAGATGTTGAAACCTATCATAACCTTTTTCCAATCCCTCTGAACTGGATACACTGAAAGCTTCAAATTGCTGTTTAAGTACAGCCTTTTGCATCTTCTTGGAGTTAGCATTCCTTCCAAATCTTTTATTGATAGCCTCCCAAATTTCCTTGGCATCATTCATGCCATGAAACCTTCTCAAATGCTCTTTGGGAATTGCCATTAGCAGCATAGTCTTGGCCTTCTTCTCTTTTTCAACAGCCCGTATCTCTTCAGCAGATACTGGTGGTAATATTTGTGGGAAACTAGAAGGGGGGGTTGAATAGTTTACTGGTTTAAAAACTTCTTTTAAAAATCTTGTTTTAAAAGTATGCTATTGGAAACTTTGATTCGAACTCTATGTGTAATCAAACTACACCAGTATGAACTACAAACTAAGCTACGTAATAATAACAAATAAAAGTAAAGAGTAGAATTGGAAAGATCAAACCGAGACAGAGGATTTATAGTGGTTCGGCTACAAAGCTCTTCTTCGCCCTACTCCACTCCCCGAGTACCACACTCGAGAGTTTCAAGCACTATATCAACAACCTCCCTTCAGGCGGAGAAAACCATACACGTCGCTTATCCTATTACCGACACTAAGCTAGATGTCGAGTGCTAATCTTAGCTAGCACCAATCTACCAAGGTCCACGTGACCAAACACTCAAGCTCAGTGGCTTCAAGAGATCACCAAGATCTCAACACGATCACAATGATCAACACTCACTTCACTCTACTCGACTAACACTAACCTAATGACCCTTGATCTTCTTGATCAATCACACAAGCCCAATGGCTTCAAGAGATGTTCACTATCTCTATAGATCACACTTGATCTTCACTCTCACTCACAAAAAGGAAATAAACTTGATGTATGCTAAGATACAACAAGGTTGTAACAAGTGTTACAAAAACCTATCAACTATAACTCTAGTATCTTCTTGATTACTTGAGTTCTTCTATTGCTAATGAAGAGGGATGACAACACCTTGTATCAACTTGGATACTTGTGTTCTTCTCTTGCTAGTGAAGAGGTATGAAGAGGATCACTTGAAGGATGATTGGATCACTCTTGAAACAAAGAAAAACTAATCTAAATGACCCTAAGAAGTGAAAGGTGTGAGAGGATTTTACTAAGGGATTTTTCTGTGTGTGAAGGGTGCCTAAAACTGTGAAAGAGGTGGGTATTTATAGGCAAAGAAAATCTGAATGTTACAATTCAAAATGGTACGGACGGCTCCATTAAATGACCCACGGCTCCGTTAAATTTAACGGTACCGTGGAGCCGTGGTAGACTAGGACGCTCCAAATTTTGTCTTTTATGGTGAAAACTTATTTGGGGAAGGTTGGAGCTGATTTTGGGGGGAAAATAGCTGTTGTGATTTTCAAACTTATTTTTCCATTAAAACATTTCTTAATATTTCAAAAATAATTTGTCATGTGTATTTTTGAAAAAATGTTTTGTCCCATTTAAAATGTGAATTTTCAAAACATGAATTCACTTCTTTGATCACTAGTTCAAGTTGTAACTTTGTTCAAGAGTGATTTGTGTAGAAACGGGATCTTCCGATTAAAAGCTTGTTAACGTTAATTTTAACGTAACGTGAGTTCACATTTTGTCATCCTCAAAACGTGAAGTAATCAAAAGATATAAATAACGTTTTTAGAACATTATTTGAATCAACAATATTCTAATCACTCCATCTGTACCTTGTGAGATCCTTTTCTTCGAATTCCCATTCTGTATGACCTTCCAGACTTCGCTGTCAATATACTCCAGATAATGTTCCATCTCCATAGCCCAGATGTCATATTCTTCTCTCTTTAGGATTGGGAGTTTTATGTTGGATATTGTTGTTGTTGCAGAGATGGGTTGTTGTTGTCTAGATGTGCTTGCTTCAGGTTTTTCTTCATCATGGATTGATTTTTCATCATCACTGTTGTGAACTGAGAAACCATCATTCTTATTGGGATTTTCAACGTCAGACATTTTGCAGGGTTTAGGTGAGTGAATTTAGGGTTTGGTTGTTGTGTTTCTTCAAACTCAGAGTCTCTTTACAGGCTCTGATACCACTTGTAGGTCCACACATTATGGATCCAAGTAGCCTTGTTACTTGTTAGACGACTTGAATAAATTCAAATCAATCTAAGTAAGAAACTCTAACACGAATTGTTAATGCTAATGCGGAATCTTAACACTAACAATGAAGAACACAATAACTATAACTAACTTCGTATATTAATTCTTTTAATCAATATGAGTACAATCTTCGTCGTTATCAAAAACTAATGCCTAAGGTTCCTTTTATACACTAAGAAAACCCTAGATACAAAACGTGTAGAAGGATATACGTATCTTCTCTAAAGATAATTACGTATCCTTTCCTAACTTAACTCTAACAAACTTTCTATAAGTCATAAACAGACTTAACTACTAAAGTCAAACAGACTTAACTATTAATACTCTACCAGACTTAGCAATGAACTACCAGACTTAACAATGACAAGACTTAACTAATATAACTAACAGACTTAACCACGTAACTAGCAGACTTAAGTCTGTTCTTCTCATTAAGTCTTCTCTTGATAATTCCCAACAAGTTCTTTTTCAGTCACTGTGTAGTTTTGTTGGGCACCATTCATAGTTTTGCTAGCAAAGTAAATAGGACGAAAATGTTTACCATCTCGTTGTCCTAGTACTGCTCCAACATCATAATCACTTGCATCGCACATAAGTTTAAACGGCAGCGACCAATTTGGTGAAACCATAATTGGTGCATTTGTTAACTTATTTTAAGCGTTTCGAATGCCTTGATGCATTCTTCATTGAAGTTAAAGACTGAATCTTTTTCAAGCAGCTTCGTCATCGGACGAGATATTTTTGAAAAATCTTTGATAAATCGGCGGTAAAATCCCGCATGTCCCAAAAAACTCCTAACGCCTTTAACGTTAGTTAGGGGTGGTAATTTAGCAATAGCATCTATTTTTGCTTTGTCAACTTCGATTCCCTTGCTCGAAATTTTGTGACCAAGCACAATGCCTTCTGTCACCATAAAATGACATTTTTCCCAATTAAGCACGAGATGAGAAGTTTTGCATCTTTCAAGCATTTTATCAAGATTGGAAAGGCATGACTCGAATGAGTCTCCAAATACCGAGAAATCATCCATGAAGACTTCCATGGAGGTTTCAAGCATATCTTGAAAAATAGCAATCATGCATCTTTGAAATGTCGCTGGTGCGTTACAAAGACCAAAAGGCATACGCCTATACGCATATGTGCCAAATGGACACGTGAATGTGGTCTTTTCTTGATCAGCTGGATCTATTGGAATTTGAAAATAACCAGAAAATCCATCGAGAAAACAAAAGAATTTGTTCCCGGCAAGTCTTTCCAACATTTGATCCATGAACGGTAATGGAAAATGATCTTTTCTGGTGGCATCATTTAATTTTCGATAATCAATGCATACACGCCAACCAGTTATAGTTCTTGTAGAAACAAGTTCATTACGTTCATTAGTTACGACAGTTGTTCCTCCTTTCTTAGGAACACAGTGAACCGGACTCACCCATGAACTATCCTCAATGGGATAAATAATTCCAGCGTCAAGAAGTTTGATTATTTCTTTCTTAACGACTTCTTTCATATTCGGATTGAGTCTTCGTTGTCTTTGAACAACAGGTTTTTTAATCATTTTCAATATTTATTTTATGTTTGCAAAAGTTTGGACTTATTCCAGGAATATCAGAAGTTTTCCAAGCAAAAGCTTCTTTGTGCTTTTTAAGAGTAGAAACAAGTCGTTCTTTTTCATCGGGTTTGAGTTCTGAAGATATGACAACTGGAAGAAGAGAATTTTCTTCCAAGAATGCATATTCCAGATGATCAGGAAGAGGTTTCAAGACTAGATCTACCAGCGGATCTTCAATTGAGGTTTTGATTCTTATATCATTATTGAATTCCAACTCCTCAAAGTTGGTGTTTTCTTCCTAAGAAATTTCTTCAGTGTCAATCTGCATAAATTCAGCGAATTCTCTATCGAGATCTTCATCACTGATTTGTCCAGATGTTTTATGAGTCTTAATTCTTTCATCAAGCAACTCATCAAATGTTTCCTCTGTTATATCATCGATAGCATCAATGCTATAACAAGTGTCATCATTCGCATGAGAATATTTCATGGCTTGATTAATTGAAAAAGAAATTCTTTCGTCCCCAACTCCAAGGTTGAGTTCTTTATTTTTCACTCGAATGATAGCATCTGCTGTATTTAGGAAAGGTCTTCCTAGAATTAATGGAACTTTGCTATCTTCCTCCATCTCGAGGATCACAAAATCAACAGGGAAAACAAATTGCCCAACTTGAACAAGCATATTTTCAGCTATTCCAACAGGATATTGGATAGTATGATTGGCTAAGCGTATACTCATTCTCGTTGGTTTCAATGTATTGATTGAGAGCTTCGCATACAATGAGTATGGCATAAGATTGATACTTGCACCGAGGTCGGCTAAAGCATCACAAGTGATTGAATTTCCCAAAGTACATGGGATAAGAAAACTTCCAGGATCACCGAGTTTCTTCGGGAGCTTATTCTCAATAATGGCTGAGCAATCTTCATTCAAGAAGGTAGCGGAAATGTTTTCCATTTTACTTTTGTTACTCACAAGTTTTTTCAAAAACTTCACATAATTGGGCATACCAGCTAGTACATCAACAAGAGGAATGTTGATTCTAACTTCTTTTAGTAAGTCAATGAACTTGCCATATTGCTCTTCCATCTTTTCTTTCCTCAAACGTTGAGGGTATGGAATTCTTGGTTTGTATGGTTTGAGTTTTGGAGTAGATTTAACAACTGGTGTAGAAATTTGTTCATTTTCTTTTGGTTCTTCTTCTACTTTATCCTCACTATCATCATGGACAATAGTGGTTGGTTGGGTTGGGTTGGGTGGTGGATCATAAGACAGGCCACTACGAGTGTATACAGAATTCACATGCTCATTTCTCGTTTGAGGTGGACGATAATTTCCAGATGATGATGGTTTTGGGTTGGTTTGAGTATTGCTTGGCAAGGTACTAGATGGTCTTGCAGCAAGTTGATCAGAAAGACGACCAAATTTGGTTTCAAGATCTAGGATAGAAGCTTGATGATTCTTTTGACCTTGTTCGACTTTGCTTTTGAGCATGAAGAATTGATTTTTCATGAATTCGTTTGTTTGTTTTTGAGCATGCACGAATTCACGCATGGTTTTTTCGAATTCAGATTCTTCGTTTTTTGTTTCACGAGATTGTGGTGGTGAACAGTTATCATCATGAGAAGATGTCTAACGGTTGTCGTCACAAGTTTGGGAATTATGATTGTCATCTCTTGGTGGACGATCTTGCCAATCTCGAGAATTCCTACCGTAGTAGTTTCCACGATATCCTCCTCCTCGATATCCTCCAGAAACATAATTGGCTTCTGCTTCGGGACCTCCCATGGGTTTATCATCACACTCGGATGATGAGTGATTTCCACCACAATGAGTACATCCCTCACGCATTTCTTTGATTTCTTTTTGGATACTTTCGAATTTGGAATCGATTTTAGAGGTGAAATCTTTCATCATATCCATGATTTTGGAATTTTCATTTGTTGCTTCAGCGAATGCAACCGATTTTCGTTGAGGTTTGATTTTGGAGTCCTTAGACCAATCAAGCTTTAGAAGTACATGGTCTTCTAGTAAGTTGTAAGCTTCGTTAGGGGTCTTATAAAGGAAAATTCCCCCGGCATCAAGTATGCCTTGAGTTGCGTCATCGAGACCATGGTAAAAGATTTGAATGATATTACCACGAGACAATCCATGCCCATGACAACTTCGGAGCATGTTTTTCATTCGAAGCCAAGCTTCGACTATATTTTCTCCTTCTTTTTGAGTAAAGCTACGAATTTCACCTAAGAGACGATCAAACATGGCTGGTGGAAAGAAATGTCCGACAAACGCTCTTCTCATTTGGTCCCAAGTTGTGATCACTCCGGGGCTTAATTCATTATACCAAATTTTCGCTTCTTCGGTGAGAGACGATGGAAAAAGTTTAAGACGGATTGAATTTGCATCCGTAGTTCCATAACGAAACATGTCACAAATTTCAAGGAAATCGGCGATATGTTTGTGTGGATCGGATTTAGCTCTACCATCAAACTGGTTGTCTTTAATCATCGAAAGATGATGACCTTTGATAGTAAAGTTTTCTCCAAGATTAACGTGAACAATTGCGGCTGCGGGTGTAGGAGCTACAACCCTATTGGCATCCCACATAGGTTGATCGTCAGCCATTGGAAATGGTAATTCAAGGAAAAGATTGACGATTGGATGAACTTCGGAAAGGTTTTCAAATGGTGGATTAACGGTTTTTGGTTTTCTTTGATCGGGTGGAACGAATGGAGTTCTCTTTTGGCGAAATAAACTTTTGGGGTTAGACAATGGTGTGCGCAATTCGTCGCTTGAAGAGCGAGTGGTCATACACGAGAAAAACGAACCCTATCGAAAAGGATTTAAGAAAGAAACAAAAGAAAAATAAAAATAATATATATATATATATATATATATATATATATATATATATATATATATATATATATATATATATATATATATATATATATATATATATATTTTTTTTTTATTTTTTTTTATGAACAGTACCACTGGACCGGCGGTCGAGGGCTAGGACCGGCGGTCTGGTTCAAAAAGAGCAAAAAAGGAAGAAAAAGAAAAAATGGATAGAATGTTAAGGCCGGCCGGTCGGAGTCTGGGCCGGCGGTCTGGGAGATTTTTTTTTTTTTTTTTTTTTTTTTTTTTTTTTTTTATACGCGAGTGAACCGGCGGTCAAGGGCTAGGACCAGCGGTTTGGTTCTGGAAAATTCTTACAGAGGGCTTGGATCGTTCGGTCAGGCTTTAGACCGAAGGTCTGGAGGAAAAAAAATTGTTTTGTTTTTTTTTTAGAACTTAACGAATACGCGAACGAATATCAATACGAATAGGAATAGAACAAGTAAATCATAAACAAAAACTTCACAAAAACGTGATCAAATCCCCGGCAGCGGCGCCAAAAACTTGATGTGTTTCTAGGGATATACCCGTTATGAGTGCAAGTTTTAAATTTATAACACGATTTACCAATGATTCAAACGAAACACATACGAGCAAGTATACTCGTCCGTGTGTAGTAAGAGATAATTAAGGTAAGCCGAGGTCGTTCACTAGGATTTGTTTAGTTTTTATGATGTAAGTTTGTGTAAATAAAATCAAGCCAAATTATCGATTCTAATCGCAAGCAAATTAAGATAATGTAAATTCAATAAATTAAAGACTACACTTGCCTAGACTAGTTTGCACAATTCTCTCGATGTGATTATGACGATGGTTCCATTTGATTATGATCAACAAATTAGATGATGTTCTAATTCGATTAGTGGGTATACTAACTCTATTGTTTCCAACACTTTCAATCCTCGTCAAGATTTTAAGATTATAAAAACAATATTTTAGATTTGATCAATCCAAGACTAACACAACTCAATTACTTGATTCGCTTTCGTTTCACAAGTAATTGACAACCACACTATTTAGTTTTCCAAGTTTAACCAAGTTACTTATGAAATGGTCAATACATAAGGTAACACCCTCATAGACAAAGGTTTACAACTAATTAACTAACAATGTCTTTTTCATCCCATTACACTATTAGTAATTAACCAAACTTGACAACTCTTTGGTGGAGAAAACTCGTAATAGTACAATTCGTTCTTAGTATTAGCTTTTCTTTTATCTTAGAACCATTAAGTCATAATCAACCAAAAATCATGTAACAAACATCATCTAGGCAAGTGCACAAGGCACTTAGCCACTCATGGCAAACAACGGAATAACTACAAGAAATTTATCACTAGAAAACATGATTAATAAGTCTTACAAAAGTTGTAATGATGATTAAAAAAATTAGGAACACTTGTGAAATGATCAACAACGATCCTTGAATAATTGAATTGATGATTGGTGAATGTAAGCTTTCCTTTTTCCTGCGTTTCTTCTCTTTGTCGCCCCTTTGTAGTGAGTTATAATTGATAGCTCTTTTGATTGTATTGTATATTGTTGTGTCCCCGATAGATGATAATAGATTATGAGTAATAGTTGTTGTCTCTCTCCTTTCTCATGGCCAAGCATACATATATATAGGATAACTATCCTTGGTCACCAAGCATAATTCTTGGGCCCAAAGTGTCATAAATTGAAGGCAAGATGAGTTAATGGATGTAGATGATCGGACTTTGGAGTGATGGCACTTAACTCTTTTCTTAAATGCAACTCTGGAAGACTTTAAGTGGCTGGACCCATGGTCGGAACCTAGGACCTGCGGCCTGGATGTCTGCTGGACCTTGGGTTTGAACTCTAAACCTTTGGTCTGGAAATGACTACTCAACCTTGGGTTTGGGATAGGACCTTCAACATTCATTTCATCATTTCATGATCTTTTCTTGAGCTTGAAAATCATTGTAATCTTGATTCTTTATCTTTAACAATCCTTCCCAAAGCTTTTATTGTGAGATGAACCCTACGTTTGTGCATAAGCTCTTGATTTAACAACTTTTCTTCATCTTTTTAGCCTTTTCCTTGAACTTGATCGTACCTGACTAAAATACATCTTTTGCACCTTTTAAGCATAATATGTTCACAAATACAACCAAATACAATGCATAAACATAGAAATAACGCAACTAAAACATGTTCAAAATGAGCGTTATCATAAAGCATAAACTTGAAAAAATCAAAATTTTGGCTCCAAATGTTATATACCATTATCTTAATCGCAAATCATGAACCAAGATCTAGAACAAATATCATGAACACAAACTGCATATCAACTCAAGAACTCAAATTTACACAATTACACCAAGATCATGAACACAAATTGACACCATTTAACACAAACTGCTACCATTAAATCATAAACCAACATGAAATGAAGAACACAAACTGCTACCATTAAATAAATATGTGCAATCATCAAATCAACAACATAAACTGCTACCATTAAATCTAACTGTGCAATCATCACATCAAGAACACAAATTGCTACCATTTAACAAACCAAAATAATATCATTACAGTTGTAAATAGATACAGTTAAACTACTAATTACCAGTTATTACACCATTAATGATTACATTTATCCAAATTAAATGTCAGAACTGCTACTACCATATTAAAGTAATTATCCTCTAGTTCATAATAGTCGAGATCACCACCTTTACATAATTCTCAACACATTTAATGTACGAGAAGTCTTCTTCACGGCCATCGGTTGATACAACATCTTCTTACACGGCAGTCCCAAGACAATATCCTGAGTAAATTTCTTTTTGTGTGCCTTTTCAACTGGTATTTGAGAGGATTGAGTTTTGGGAGTAGCTTGAGAGGATTCAGCTTTGTCATTTACCTACAAGTTGAACGAGTATAATGGATTAAGTCTGGAGAATGTCATAAAAGTAGCGAAACAACACTTATTAAATGGACCATACCTCATCACCAGATTCTTCATCGCTAGAGAAATAGAAAGGGCTCTTTCTCTTCCAATCTGCGTTTTCCCATACCTCCTAATAGTTCAACATACCATGTGTTTCAAAAAATTTAATTAATGGTATAAAGGTATACAACTTTAGCCACAAACACATAACAACTTTAGTATACCTTGTTGGAAATGATTTTGAATTTGGACCTAGGGATTTTTGCCTTTGAACCTGTTAAAGCATAAACTTGAATAAATTAAAAATTCACACAGCTTTACATTAGAATCGGTAACAACCCCAAACATCACCATTTATAGATCAAAAGCCTGTTACTAATTATTGTACAATGAATCATCAACTGATATGTGAAAACATTAAAAAACATACCTTTGTTGTTATTTGGATTCATTGTTTGCGTGTTTGTGTTTGCCAGAAGAATGTGTGTTTTGATTAGGGTTTATTGATTATTGTGTGTGTTTACAATTGATCGGTAAAGGGATTAATTGCCGGTTGACTATTGAAGTGGTGGTTTGGTTTAACTATGACGTGGCAAGAGGTGTAAAAAAAATAAATAAATTAAAATAAAAAAAATCTAATGGTGTTGACGTGGCGGTGAAAACCGACTGTAGCCGGTAACTAGGGATGGCAACGGTTCGGGTTCGTGGCGGGTTTTAGTGTACCCGTACCCAAACCCGTTTATAATATACCTGTACCCGCTCCATATCCCACCGGATACCCGATTAATATTATCCATCGGTTTTTCGGGTTTCCCCGCAGGTATCGAGGTTATCCATAATTAAAAGTTAAAGAAAATGAATATCGTATCAAACGATTTAACGCAACGTATAGCAACGCAACGTACTCGGCACCATATTCACCAAAAAAATCAAATGCGCAAGAGGTTTCAAAAGTTAATCATTCTCATTTCAAAAAAATAATCTCGTTTTAGCCTTTTAAAAGGGTTTGGTATCATCATTCGCGTAACGGTAGAGAACATGGACTCACGAGTACTCACTCCAAAAAACGAATAACCGAATAGTCGAGAAAAGTATTGACAATAACTCGAGTCGAGACGAGATGACGAAAACAAGTCAAAGAGGTAACTAACAACAAACATATCAAATAAGATGAGTCGATGGTAATCGTCGGTATTTTCCCATAATCCCGTTTATTAGTACATGGTATACTCATTTTATGATTTAAAACAAGTTTGGACTTACGACAAAATTAATCTTTGGAAATAACAAAATTTCGCCAAGACCCTTTCATTTATCGAACGTTTCCAATTCAAAAGACTTTATTGAAAATCAATTTCCCGAGTAATTTATAATATAACGAGTATTTATATAAACCCTAAACTCTAAACCCTAAACGCTAAACCAATCCGTAACTCAAACAATAACCAAACGAATAGTCCAATAAATCCAAATATGTTAGTGTATGGGTAGCATGTCTCGAATAGTCCAATAGCCCTCGTGTGTTCCATTTTTATCCCAAATGTCACACGAATGGTTTTCAAAATCTTACCTTTCGTGTGACATTTGGGATAAAAACGGAACACACGAGGGCTATTGGACTATTCGAGACATGCTACCCGTACACTAACATATTTGGATTTATTGGACTATTCGTTTGGTTATTGTTTGAGTTACGGATTGGTTTAGCGTTTAGGGTTTAGAGTTTAGGGTTTAGGGTTTAGGGTTTATATAAATACTCGTTATATTATAAATTACTCAGGAAATTGATTTTCAATAAAGTCTTTTGACTTGGAAACGTTCGATAAATGAAAGGGTCATGGCGAAATTTTGTTATTTCCAAAGATTAATTTTGTCGTAAGTCCAAACTTGTTTTAAATCATAAAACGAGTATACCATGTACTAATAAACGGGATTATGGGAAAATACCGACGATTACCAATCGACTCATCTTAAGCTTTTAAAGATCCTTTGTAAGATCCGGATCATTTTTGCTTTGCAGTATCGTAAAATCTTAAGATCCTAAGATCAGGATCGGGATCCTGACAACCATGGTCTCACGTACACTTCTAATTTCCTTACTTCGTTATTAACCAAATTTAATAACAAATATCTCTACAACTTTTAATTTAACAATTGTTTTTATTTCTTTCTTTTATTTTTTGTCCAAGTCGAGTCAATATCAAGCCGCAACAAATGAGTTAATATTTCCATTCGAGTCACGGTCAAACATTTATTTCCTTAGGTCAATAATAATGAACCCGATCCCAAATCATCCCAAACATCACAAACAACTAGTTGGAAATATTGAGTTTGGAAGTTTATTATTCACAAAGCATGAGATACAACTAGTTGTTGCATCAACTCATTGTACATGGAAAGTCAATACTTGGTAAAAGAAATTGGAGACTTTTTCGTACAACTTCAATTCACATTTTACTTTTGGTGCGCCCCTTTGGTCCCTTTTCCCGCCTAAAGTCTTGGGAACCCTTCATTTACCTCTCCAGCCTATTTATACCTATCGATTGTATACCAAACTACCAAAGAACACACACAAACACATATATCCCTTTCAATTCAAAGAAAACTTCAACAATGGCAGCAAATAATGGTAACTTTCAAAATGATGCTGAAGAGTACGAGTGGGTGTTAAACAACACTTTGCTGTTTGACGCAGTGTTTAATGCTTTCGGGTATGAACCCGTTGCAGAATATGGGTCGTATAGACAGGTAGATACGTGGATGAGGGGTCAAATTTTGAACTGGCTGCATGCGCAAGACTTTTACTGGGATGAGGTTTGGGGAGTGAATGAGGTGGAGGAGGAGGAAGAAGATGAAGAGGATGATGAAGATGAAGAGGAGGAGGAAGGTGAAGAGGAGGAGGTGGCTCAAAGTGAGGTGGTGCAGCAAAATGAAGAGGATCAGCAGCAAAATGTGGTGGAGCAGCAAAATGTGGTGTAGCAGCAAAATGTGGTGGTGCCTTAAAACCAGGGGGAGCAACAAGATGGGTTTCAAGACCCTTATAATCTAGAAAAGAGGATTAGCGATCTTGAAATTTTGTTTAAACGACTCAAGGAAAGGAAGAAATTGATGGGAAGCAGGGAAGAGAGCTCTGGTTCTAACAAGTTGGGGTGAAATGGAGTGAAGCAGTTTAGGATGATGGTGTTTTTATGTTTTTAGTATGTTTAGTATTTAGGTTGGATAATTAGATGTATATATGGTTGTAGCTTTTAAAAAATATCAATGAAATATTTGATGTTTAATTAATTGTTTATGGTTGCTTGTGACTGTTTGAGTTCATACTGCTGAGAATGGAGTGGATGCACAAAGTTTGTACTGCTAGGCAAATGTTTGTACTGCTAGCGTAAAACTTTGTACTGCTGGGTAGCCGTTAGTACTGTCTGGGCTTTAACCGTGGTTTATTTCAAGCCGTTGGGGTAATGTTTGTCAATTACTTCGCTTTAGGGTTTCATAAATTGGATAACTCTCTTTCTTTATATAATTTATACCATTTCTTCAAACTTAAGAAACAATTAATTGAAGTCGGTCCAATCATAACCCAACACTCTAATCAAGCATTTAATCAATTTTCATGGCAAATTTAGAGTTTTGTGATACACATAACGAGGTTGCATTCTTGGAGAAACCAGAAGGGAGTCAAGACTTCCACCAGATAGTAGATTTTCTAAACACTACCCACATCAGGTATGCTCTTACAGTCAATCCTACTATCTATGTCTCTCAAATCAAACAGTTTTGGCAGACTGTTACTACCAATACATTTGAGAATGGAGACAAAGAGTTAATTGCAACAGTTGATGGCAAAAAAATAACTATTACTGAGGCATCTGTTAGGAGGCATCTCCATTTAGAAGATGAAAATGGTATTAGTTCTTTGCCTAATACTGAAATTTTTCATCACCTTTCCAGAATGGGGTATGGCACATCTTCTCAAATTCTTACTTTTCAAAAAGGATGTTTTGCCCCACAATGGAGATTCTTCATACATACCATCCTTCATTGTTTAAGTCTAAAGAAAACCTCATGGGAGCAATTCAGTAGCAATATTGCAACTGCTCTCATTTGTTTAGCAACAAACAGGACTTTTAACTTTTCAAAATTAATTTTTGATGGTATGGTGAAAAATGTGGATAACAAATACAAGTTTTTAATGTATCCAAGGTTTATACAAACGGTTTTGAATATACGGAAAATTTGCTTCTATCTCATAAAATTGTTTATCCAACTCCTTGCCTTACTCAAAAACTGTTCAGTAACATGAGCATGGCTTCTAGGGGGTTTAATGGGATAGTAGTTCCACTTTTTGAAACAATGTTGGTTCAAAATCAAAACATTCAGGGTGAAGGATCAACAAGCCCAGTTGAGTCCCATCACACACCCACAGGTTCATCTGGTTCTCAATCAGCCTCACAACCAAATATGGGGGAAATGCCCCATGATTCACCTCGCTCGGGAGGTAACACACCTGGAAGTGATGAGGGCAGAGTGTCACTAAAGGAATTGATGGATATTTGTACCAAATTGACTCAAAGGGTGACTGGCTTGGAGAAAGAACTCAAGGAGACAAAGCAAGAACTCAAGGAGACAAAGCAAGAACTCAAGTCACTTAAAGCAAAGAGAAAGGCAAATATTGTGGAGTCTACAAGCTCAGATGATGATGATTCAGATGATAACATGGATGATTCTTCCAAACAGGGGAGGAAGACAGCTGATATTGATCAAGACCCCAATATTTCTTTGGTTGAACAGAATGTTGAGTTTCAGGGGAGGCAAGATATGGGTGAAGAAGATTTGGATGCTGAAAATATTGGTACTTCTCATCAACAAGATATGGATGTGTATGATAGAAGGCAAAGGGCAGATAAAGCAAAGGGCATTATGATTGAAGAAGAGCCACCAAAGAAGGACAAGAAGAGTGTTCTTGCTCAGATTAGTTTTGATGCAAAGGTAGCTAATAAAGCACAAGAAGATGAAAGATCACAAATTGATGATATTGCAAATTTCCTTGATCAAGGTTTTAAAGGAAAAAGGTTGGTGAACTCAGAGCAGATGAAGTTTTAAAGGAAAAAGGTTGGTGAACTCAGAGCAGATGAAGGGTTGTCCATTGATGAGAAGTCAAGACAACTTGTTGAACTAATAAATTCCAGAAGAAAGTCTGCTGCAGAACAAAAAGCCAAAGAAAAGAGGAGTAAACCACCTAGTAAAGCTCAGCAAAGACACACCACGTGTGTTTACATGATGAAGATGGCTGGATACAAAAGGAAGCAGTTCCAAGTTAGAAGTTTTGAGGAGATCAAGAGTGAGTTTGAAAGGGTTTACACAAGAGTGAACACATTTATTCCCATGGGAACAGAAGAACGGACTAGAGATACAAAGACATATGGTCTAATATTGGAGTCTGAATCTTCAAAGAAACAGAAGATTGGTGAAGAAGAAGTACCTACAGCAGAGGAAGAAGAAACATCAGAGGAATTAACTGATGAAAGGCTCAAGCAGCATATGATTGTTATAATCCCAGAAGCATTGAATATTCATCATCCTATTCAAGCTAAACATCCAATTATTGATTTGGAGATACACAAAGATACATTTGGGAAAGCTTGGAAGATAATCAAGGTAGGAGGACACTCAGAATTTTATAAGTATTTTTATGATATGCTAAAGATTTTTGATAAAGAAGAGTTGGACAACCTATGGAGTCTGGTTCAAGAAAGGTTCAGATCTACAACTCGTATAGAAGACAAAGAGAATGAGCTATGGATGGAATTGAAGAAGTTGTATGAACCTGATCCAAAAGATATCTTATGGCATTTTCGAGCTCATGAGTTGAGTACAAAATGGAGACTATATGATACATGTGGTGTTCACCATGTATCTACAAAGAATGGAGTAGATGTCTACATGCTGATAGAAAAAGATTATCCATTAAGGGCAGCTAGCTTATTTGTTATGTTAGATGCTAAGCTCACAGTTACTGATGAAGACTCAGTAATGGCAAGAGAGTTACTGAGAAAGATCTTCAGACAAGCAAAAAGGAAATAATGTTATTACTGCTAGTGTAAATATTAGTACTGCCAGGTTTAACTTTGTACTAACAGGTTTAACTTTGTATAGAAGATATTTGGATTTTGTAACAATTTTCTTTAATAAAACAGATAGTCTATAAGAGGAATACAAAAGATGGTATAATCGAAAAAGACCTGAGGGCGGAGATGGTTGAGTTGTTGGTGTTGTGAAGGGGAGGTCACATGTTCGATACCTCTGGCTTCCTTTTTGATATTTCCCTCCCCAAAATTTTAAAAAAGCCCCCCCATTTTTTTTCTGCAAATTTCAAAATTAAAGCCCCCAATATTTTTTTAAAAAGCCCCCCATATATATTTTTTTCAGCAAATTTCAAAATTAAAGCCCCCCACAAATATCAAATTTCGCACATTTCTCACTAATCACAGCCACCAGACACCAATCACAGCCACCAGTCACGTCACAGCCACCAGTCACCATCCACCGTTCACTAGCAACCAATCACAGCCACCACTCACCGGTCCGGCCATCAACAACGGAGGGAGGTTCATTTAGATCTAAATTAGGAAATAATTTTTTTTATACAATGGTGAAATTATATTATTCTCGAAATTGTTTTTTTTACAATTATAAAGATAGCAAATTCTGCCCAGACAGATTCCAATTAGTATGTGCTTGATGTTTGTGATCAAAGGGAATTTTGAGTACCACTACAATACCCACTGTCCATTGTAATTATACACAAATGATTTGATGATTATATTGGTTTAATTTGTGACTTGTAGGATATATTGGTTTAACTGTTATTACATAACAAAATTCTGCATACATAGATGCATTGTTGATTGCATAGTTGATTACATACAAGGAGAAAACATAGTACTTGTTACAGTAGCATCATAACATCAAGACATACATAGCTAGCCAATGGTCCTTTTCCCTTTACCCTTAGTGAGTTCAATTGTGCCTTTTCCCTTTCTCTTCTTTGCTTGGATTTCTTCCCAAGTTGCCTGATTTGGTAGGCCTAGAACTTGTTCCCTTTTTCCTGGGATTGACAGAGTGTGAACTGGAGGAGGTTTTTTGGAGATTGTGGCTTTTTTTTAGATAGCTTCATCTTCAGATGTTGAATGATAGCTAGAAACCCAGCTATCATTAAAAAAGCTACTGTTAAAGGAGCTAAAATCGTCAGAGCTTGAGTCAACAACCTTTCCCTTAGGTGGTATCTTACCAAAGCTACCTGTAGGAGGGTAGGGGAAATTCCAATCAGGTTTAGGAGACATTAGTTCTGATGAATCAGAGGATATTTCAATAACATTTGGCTTGGAAGTCATTATGGATGAGGTTTAGTGTTTGACAGGTTTTTGATGGTGTAATGTTGTGTGTAATGTTGTGTTTATGTAATGGCCATTTAAAGTAAAGAGGATCACATAGTTCAATGTATAAGTAAATGCCATTAAAGGCTTGGTTGGTATGTGCAGGTAACTTCCTGCATTTAGGTGTAATAAACACAGTTTGACTTAGACTTTGACTTTCTTAAGTATATGCATTTTTGGAACTAGGCAGTGCTTATCCCAAACACCCCTTTATGCAGTCAAAGCTAGCAATACTTCTAGCCAGTCATTAACAAGACCTTATTAAGCACTAGTCTTCTCCTGAATATTCAAATTAACATTCCATTGTGTTGCAATTCTTCTAGTAAACCTTATTAAACACTTGACATTGTAACTTCATCAATCTAAAGCTTCATCAATCTAAAGCTTCATATATGTACTAAACACTTGACATTGTAACTTGTACTAATCCCACATTTTTCTTAATCAGTTAAATTATACATATTAAATTTGTGGTAAGAAAAAACTTACAAATATAAAGGCAGTTAGAAAATAATATTGACATTAACATAGCTCCATTAATATTTATAAACATCAGACATCTATCATTACCATTCGATTTACTTCCCAAAAGACATCATAAAAAGCACCCATCTTAAACATCAGAAAAACTACCAACAACATCAACCATGACACCACAAAACACAAAAGACATAAACATAGACAACTAGCATATCAACCACATCAGTAGTCCATTGATCCAAGCTTCGTGATAAAGTTGCACAAATCACCTAGATGCTTATGCTTTTGGGCAATATCAACAAGCAACCTATCAGATGCCATCATGTCCTCCTCTTGCATCCTCCTTAAATCAGCAATGCTTTCAAGAGCAGAATCAAAACCATATAAAAGCTCTAACTCCTTGATCATCTTATCCCTATTGTTTATCAGCATTCTTTTCTCATAAACCTTGTGCCTCAAATCATGAACTTCCTTGGAAGTAGCTTCAACCTGTCGCTCATAGTAAACTAGCATCATGTCTTTCACAAGCTTTGAGTTTGCAACTGTTGCCAATTCAGAACAAATCACTAGTTTAGTTTCCATATATGATTTTGATAACAAAAAATTTTGAGATTTTTTGTAATTTTTAAATTTTATTTTGGTTTGTTAAGAAGAGATGAAAATTATGAGAACAATCAAGAAACACCTAGAGGAAGGAAGATGTATCGAGCCTAGCAATGTGAATAGTGTGTAATGATGAAATAGCCTTCCCCATAATTACTTGCAAGTTGCAAGTTGCAACAAAAACCATTAATACTATACAGAGTATTATTTTAATTTTCAATTTGCAACAAAAACCATTAATACTAGATTTTACTAATGTATGGTTGTAATATTTTCAAAATAAACATTTTATCCCACATTAGAGTTGGGCCCAAACGTATCAAACATTTACAATTTTATATTGGTTTAATTTGTGACTTGTACTAGCAGTACTAACTTTATACTAGCAGTACTAACTTTCACTAGCAGTAGTACCTTTTGTACTAGTAGTGGTAAATACTTGGTTTACTTATGCACAAATGATTTGATGCTTATATTGGTTTAATTTGTGACTTGTAGGATACATACGTTACCATTTAACCTTAACAATAGCATGGACAAGTCTTGGATGAAAACTAATAGGACCACGAAACAATATATTGCTGGAGTACAAGCATTTATTAAGTATGCAGAACAGAACTTGCAGAAGATGAGGAACATCGACCCACGAGGTAATAAACAACAGCTTAAGATGCCATGTCCGTGTATCTCATGTTTAAACCGTATAGAGCAAAAAGTGGAGGATGTGCAGTTCCATTTATTCTGCCACGGGATTAATCAAAGCTACACAAAATGGGATAAACATGGAGAAAATGATGAGCAAGCAACAACTGCCCAAATACCTGTTAATGCTACAACAGAGGAGTTTGTTGACGACACGGATTTCGACATGGATTTTGTTCCAGAAATTCCAATAGATGGCCCAGCAACAGTAAACATGGTTAATGCTACAAAAGAATGTTTTGATGAGGATAACCTTGCCAAGTTTCAACAACTATTATTAGACGCGGAGAAGCCACTTTACGAAGGATGTCCTGACTTCACAAAGTTGTCCGCAATAGTTAAACTACTCAACTTGAAGGGTAAGTATGGAGCTTCTGATAAGTTCTTTACCGAATTACTAGGATTGTTGAAAAAGATGCTACTTGCTGGTAACGAAATGGTTGAAAAAACTTATGAGGCAAAAAAACTAGTGAGAATGATGGGATCAGGATACAAAAAGATACATGTATGTAGCAACAACTGCATTCTTTACTGGAAGGTTAAAAAGGAGTTGACTGTTTGTCCAACTTGTGGGACATCAAGATGGAAGGTGGATAGTAAGACACATAAAGTGTACGAAAACTTTCCGGCAAAGGCAATGTGGTACTTTCCAATTATACCAAGACTGCAAAGCCTCTTTAAGTTAGAAAGTATTTCAGAAGATCTAACATGGCACGCAACAAGGAGGATAACAGATGGTGTTTTACGTCACCCCGCAGATTCACAGGCATGACGTACGATAGATGAAAAATTCCCCGAAATTGCTAAAGATCCGAGAAATCTATGGCTAGGAATATCGGCTGATGGGGTTGATGTCAACTCGGGAAATAGGCATCACAGTTTATGGCCAGTTTTATCTGTCATATACAACCTTCCTCCATGGTTGTATATGAAAAGAAAGTTTATCATGCTTTCGGTATTGATATCGGGATACCCGGGAAATGATATCGATGTATTTTTAGAACCGTTGGTTGATGATCTGAATACCTTATTCGAGGAAGGGGTTGATACATACGATGCTTCTAAAAAAGAAAACTTTAATCTGCGTGCCGTTGTGTTATGGATGATAAATGATTACCCTGCACTTGGTACATTATGTGGCTGCCCATACAGTGGATTCAAAGGTTGTGTATTATGTGGGAAAGATACACATTATGTTAGACTTTCCGCCTCATCCAAGCAAAGTTATGCTGGACACAGACGATATCTACCATACAACCATCCGTTCAGAACGCAAAGGAAGGCGTTTAATGGACAAGAAGAACCACGTCATGCTCCAAATCCATTGACCGGGGAACAAATATACA